>OX421974.1:109963327-110563327 GCA_949128135.1 Parasteatoda lunata | reverse complement strand
TATTAATGAATTGACTATTAATAAGTTATCTTTTCACTGAAAAGCGTGAGCTGAAAATTAACTTAAAAAAACATGCTTTAGAATTTAATATTTCATTTTTGATAGTTTTCTATTTCATGAATATTCACTAAAGAATCATCTTGTAATAAGATTCTTATATATCTGTGAGTGCGTGTATGAAATATTGATCTCCAGATCTTCTCCTATAATGGCTTTGCATAATTTCAATATTTCGATTTATTTCATAAAACGAATTTATTTCATAAAATGAATTTATTTTCTTAAACTTTATTTTTTTAACTATTTTGTTCTACTAATTAAAATACTTTTTAATTAAAATATCCTTATTTTATAAGCAAGAATATTAATTATTTTCATATACAAGATTTGTCAAAATAGTACCAAAAAAATATCAGTTACAATTTGTTAGAATTGGGTAAAATAGTTTTTGTCACTTTTCCTGCCTGCGAAACGGCCTGCACAATATTATAAATTTACTGATGCTCACAGTGAACGTAAACAATAGTATCTTAGTAATATTAAACATAAAATCATAAAAAAATAATTACAAATTGAATTAAAAGAAATGAAATGACTGAAGCTCCAAATTGCAACAAGAACAGCAAGCATCCCTCTTACCGAAATAGCAGTAAAAACTCTTTTAATACCTCTTACCGAGTTGACAAAATAACGAAGTTACACGCAGGAAACCTTCAATGTTGAAACTAGCTCAGACTGGTGGTCAATTTTTTTATTAGGTTATCTAAGACAGTTATATTCGGCAGTTATCAATCTTAAGGGAAGTCGGTAAGGTATATATCAATAATAATAAAATTGACCTTTTTTGGTGTAACTTTTCAAGAAACTACTTGTGATATCGCTTTGAAATTTTTTGGGGATAGTTGAGATTATATCAGTTTTATGCTGTGATAATGTTTTAGAGTTAACAAGATTATTTTTTGAGTTAGGAAAGATTTTTGATGAAATTTTTTAAAAAATTAAAAGTTTACAGTTCATAATTTAAAAAAAAAAATTATACGAAAAACATGTATTAGCAGTTATCACAGTGTGAACATGTGTATGTAAATATTCTGTGAAGAAAAAAAGTGAAGCAATATCTTGTTTAGATATGTTACATAGAAAAATGTCAGTTTTTGCAATGTTGGTATAGGTCCTACCGACTCCTCGTACAGGACAGGAGAGGAAATTTAGTTCCAACTTAACTTTGAAGATATAAGATATAGCGCCGAGAAGGGTTAACTCTAACTGAGGGCTAAGAATGCGTTAATTCTAACTGAGCGTAAAGCACACTGACGCAAGAAGTTAACTGTAAGCAGACTATCGTTTCTAACTATCGTTAATTAATTATTAAAATTTAATTATTAAAATTTACTTATTTAGTAATAATTCTTTCCAATATTCAGTAATTTTTAAAAATTTTTTATAAAAAGTCTAGGTCGGAGTCAAACATTTCATTACTTATTGCAGAGCTCCGATATTAAATGCTATTCCTTCAATAACTTTCTTAAAGATCAAGCAATCAAGCAATTGTTTTTATTTTTCATATCTTATAGAACTCAAAATTGATTTTAATAGATCAACCGAGTTTCAGGGAATTAGGGCATATTACAGTACTATAAAAAGTGCTGACTAATTAATTAATGAATTTCTATTTTTAAAGTTATTTATAATGCTTTTAAACTCCTTTTCTTTTAGCTTCCACTCATTATTGTAGTAATTTTGTTTTTTAAATCTGCTTCCCTTCTTTCTTTTATCTCTTTTTTCACACCGATTGCACTTTGTTACGTCATGGCTCACTTCATTCCATTGGTCACTCTCTGCGTGATACACTTTTTTGTAAACTAAATAGTTCAGCTTTATTTCTTTTATTTTTCCATTCAATTTATGTCCAGCATTAAGGACGGTATTTGTTAAACTCTTGAAGAACATTACTTTATAAGATGAAGTTCCTCTACATTTCCTACTGCTATAAATTATATTCTTCTCTCAGTTTTCTTGAAATGTATTCCAGGAAAAAATAACTTAGTACTATTTGGTAATACAAAGAATTTCTTCTACAAAGCTTTCTACCTTTCGAAGATTTATAAAAGTAACCATAGAACACTACACACTAGAGTTTTAACAATACAGTTTTTTTTAAACTGACTCTAGAGTTTTAACACTAGAAAGATCAACATTTTCACCGACCATGACAATTGAGGTCATTTTGATCGCAATAAAAAAGTGGTAATAAATAATTGAGTCTTAATTTCAAATAGCATTATAAAAGATTGGATATGATCATTTTTAATAATTTTGAACAATCTGCAGTATTTAATGACATTATATTTATTATATAAAAAATTTTCCTTTTTTTCATTAAAAATAATATCACCATAAAAAATTACATATCATTCTAAATGTTAGCACATCATATGAAATAAAAGTTTTTAATGAAAATTTTGTAACATTTTTCTTGCAGTTTCAAAAAAGTTAAATTATGAAGTGGGTAGTTTATTTGAACAATACTACAATTTAATTCGTTGACAAAATGTATTCGAGATATTTATGAAGAGTTATAAGCTTTAAAAATTATGAATAAAAATGTCTAGAACGTAGGAAAAAAGGAAATTGACCATATTTTAGATATCACACTTGTTGTATACGAAGTGATTATTTAATGCCAAACGTCCATGCTAAAATTGTCTGAATTTATAAAAACGTACTTTTTCAGAAAGTTTTTCGGAAAATTCTGTAATTAAGAACCTTGCTCAAGAGTCAGGCATTTTTTTGCTTATATCTGTTTATAGTAATAGCCTTTAGATCTTTCGCTAGAATAACTTTGCTTTAAAAAAAAATTCCGTTTGTTGTAGCTTTGTTTAATGGAGGGATTACTGTATAATTTAGCTGTATTGTACCAAACTTTAAAATTTCCCTTGCTCTGAAAAAATGCGCAAATTCCTGGGATATGAAAAAATGTCTGTTGGAAAATTTTCACTTGCAAAGAAATGGATCAGTTAGTTTCATAACTATAGTTCACCAAAGTATTTATTCTATTTTTTCTTTTCTAGATATAACAAAGTATTCAAGAAATATTTGGTCAAATAACACAGGCAACCCTAATTTCAAACCAAACTCTATAGTCTTATTTTCAATGTACTGAATAAAGGAGTTTTTCACTGCATTGAATTTTAAAAGTTTTTCTTGTAAAAAAATACAAAAAGGACTATTATCATTTTTCAGATGGAAAACCAAATTACTCGTTTCTAGACCGATTACGAGTTCACAATTTTAAGCCAATGGGAGAGAACTGCAATCATAAGGGATTGGTGAGCAATGGCGAGTAGGAGGTGGATTTTCTTTGTGAAAAAAAAAAAAAAAAAAAAAAAAAATATTTTTGCAGTGCAGATCTAAGCAGGTGCGTGCGTGAATAAAAAAGAAATAATCGATGGCTTAGAAAGAATCCTCCATGTACAAGTATTATACTGAATTGACAGTAGCGTAGCGGCTATTATGGCAACTATATTCTTTCTAGGTTATATGTTTATTGTCATCAGTTTATGTGGTCATCTCCATCATTCTCTTGGCCATCAATAAATATTTATTTCACACTTTTGATGGCCTCAAATATTTAGAAAGAGTCACGAAAGTAAAGTTAACTAGTATACTTGTTTAAGAAACTAGCACTCCTCAAACTGGTTTGCTGTCAAAATGACCACTCTAGTCGTTCTAATGCTAAACATTGAAAAAGGGATAGGTAAAAAAACAACTTAATTTAACAATAATTATTAAATCATATATTAAATTTCAAACTTCTCTCATTTTCAAAAATATTTTAAAAACAGCACGAGTAAAATAATCTTATGTAAGGGCAATTTTCCTTTTAAAATTTACAGTTAAACATGTTGTCAAATCTTACGCTGGTATATGTTTAAAATTTCCAAAACATGTTTTCTTTACTTCAGTTGAATGAAAAAATAATCGCAAAATAAAAATTAAAATGTAGTCATCGCCTTCAAATATTGAAAAAAAAATATGTATTTGCCCCCTATCATTTTTTAAAGTGAATGAAATCAAATTTAGCTTATTTTTCTAATGTCGGATAACTTGAATTTTTATTATTTATGCATTTAAAAACCATCTTACCATCTATATTAATTATTTAAAATTATAGACATTTTTTAAGATGCCTATTCCAAATTAATGGAGACTATTAGGAAATAATTAAAATTTAATGTAGCTATATTCTTTCAATATGAAATAACAATCTTTTTAAGAGTAGATAATTTATTATTGTTCCAAACTCCATAGGTTTTCTTTCTTCTTTTCATTTAGTCTTGATAGAACTTTTATTCTTAAAGGAAATCAATTTTCTTTTCGGTGGTGATAAAATGATTCAATTTTATGATAAACAAAACAATTATGGAAAAGTTCTTCATTAAGAAAAGTTAAATCAAGATTTTAAATATAGAAATCTGAATATTCTATACGTCGAATACCATAAAATCATTAAAAAACATTTTCTATACTTAAGAAAATGTTGTTTAAATAACTGTAGTTTAAATCAAAAACTTTCTAAAGCATTTTTGTTTTAAACAAAGCAACAATAACAAGTAATATGAATCAATCTCTATGTTTAATCCATGTCAACCTCCTTCTTTTTATATTAATTAGCGTTATAAAACTTTGTTTTTCTGAAATATTAAAAGTTTTTCTTTGTTGTTCAAAAAACACTTGAGCCAACAGAGTGAAAAGATATTAGCTACTGTAGTATTACTTTTAACATTAATTTTATAATTAAGCTAAAAAACTAAAATTGGCAAACCTAAATTTGGACTAATAAGTAATCAATAAAAGAGTCTGAAACTTAATTTACCGCTGAATTTCTCTTAATAATCTTGTTTCATGTATACTCTTTAATTTTTAAACAATTATGCTTGCGCAAACTGGTTTGTTATACAAAATTTATTTTAACCTTTATATAATTTACCATAAATTATATACTTATAAAGTTTTGCACTCAATTTATCATAATTTTTTTCATGGAAATAAGTGCGATGCACTTTAAAAAGTGGATATCACGAAACTTTATTCGTTTTTGACGAAACCGTTTACTGGTATATGCTCAGAGCGAATTTTTAGTTAAGAGCGAATTTTCCTCCAAGTTCACTATCTTCCATTATGCGCTATGTTGAGGTTTCCAGTTTAGTAAGTATTTCCCTCATATATTTGAGAGTTCGCGTTTCATCACAAATCGTGTGATTTCGTTCCAAAATTTGTCTCAAAATTAACAAAATAATGTTTAAGGATTCGGGAATCGTCAAAAGTTAGAATTTTATTTCTGAGAGAAGGTAGGAAAGGAAAAGCCCCTGCAATTAAATAAATAGAAATAAATATTTTTGCTACACGACTGCCAAACGTTATGTTTGTTGTGCTTTAAAATTGCACAATACTTAAATTCACACAATTATTTTAAACTTGCAATATATATTGAACTCATATGCCCATAAACTTATCAACTGAAGAGATTATTCAATAAACAGAAACAATATATCTATATAAAGTTACAAATTAAGTTCGATAATTCACAAGCGCAAAATTCAATCTTTTTTCGTTTTTCATTGGAGAATCAACTGAATTATTATATTATTGGATATACAAAAAAGGAACTTTGATTTATAATACATTTATTAAGGGAGGGAGAACCATTACAGATAATATATATCTTCATAGTGACTTTTACTGCTTTTTAGTAAGAAGCTATTGAAGAATTATATGAAGCTACATTTCCCTTTATTGTCTCTTTGCGATAAAATTACTTCCTTTATTGCACGCTTGACATCGATTTTTCATTTCTTTTTCGTGCAGATGAAAAGAAATGTATAAAAGAATGTCCTAAAAAAGCTGAATGCTAAGAGCTATGGAACTATAGATATATTTTTATGCGCGTTCCCATATTAACTTGCTTACATATTTCTTAAATTAATTTACTCGATGCTAATCGTGAATCATCTTTTACATCTAAAATTTTAATGAAAGTTTAGCATAGTTAACATATTTCCTTCAAAAAAGTTTATGAAAATTATTTAATTATAGTTGCATAGTAAAAAAGTAAGAAAAAATAAATACAGCTATATGAACTAGATATTTTTTTTTTGTTTCCGTGCTAAAAATTAAAAAAAGTAACAATAGTATGAAAGTGTTAAATAAAGTTAAAAGAAAATAAATAGAAATATTTAAAAAAAATAGAAAGTGAATTTCAAATAAAATTTCCATTTCATTTGATATTGCAATTTAATGCTTTTAATTTTATATCATTTTTCATCATAAAATGAAAAGCATAAAGCAAAATCATTTCACCTGCCATTGATAGAATTTATGTTTCTTGCTGTCAAGATAAATGAACAGAAACATGCAGTGACAAGAAAGGGCTTACGCTTAGAAATTATTTTCAAACAGTTGCACACTAATTTTAGTAATGTAGAATTAATTCAGAAAAATGGATTTTTTGCCCCGAAAAATAATTTCTTAGATTTCTTAAGAAACTGTGCCTAGTATTTACAAATACATTACAAACCGGAGAATTGTAATTAGTTAAACGTATACTTTATAGGACCAGAAAACACATCACCTAGATTGTTTCAATTATTTATTCGAGTCTTAATCATTAAATTTACATATTTTAATTTATTAAACGCATTGTTAATTATCGCCAAGATCATTTTCCTTACATCAATATCTATAAATACAGTCTCTGTTATTAACATAGTAATAGTTTCACATAGTTTCTGTCATTTTCCAGATTTCAAACGCATTTTTGTTTTGTCATCGGTTAAATACTAATTTGCGACTCCATTGTGCAGATTTTTTTTGTTTTGTTTTTATTCAATTTTTTTTTTTTTTTTTTATTTTTGTTCATTTTCAACGAAAGTTCTATTAAAAAATAATAAAATAACAAAAATTATGGAACATATCTTAGTGAACTCCATATAAAGACCTAGAAATAAGTTGGAATAAAAAAAAACACCTTAGTATAGTTGTATGATTTGTTCAGTGACGTGCAATGACACGTATTTCGCACGACAGAGCAATGTTAAATTTAATCTCATTTTTTAATAAATATTTCTTTTATGCAATGTGTTTTTAGTTGATTATCATTTAGTATGTATAATTACAGGCATATACTGTTTACGTATACAGTATACTTCTATACTGTTTACTTACATATATCATTAGGCTTAGTTATTTAATATGTTGTTTGTTTTTATTATGTAGTCATTTTATAACCAAATAATATTGTTTTTATTTATAAGTTATACAAAATAATAGTAATATGATTAGGCCATTTAACAAATTTTCTGTAGTTTCTATTTTTTAAATAGATGAGTGGTAGATTATTGTTTACGATTTGTATTAAACAAAAACTTTAAAATATATATAAAACACGCTTTCAAAAATGATTTATTTCCTTGCTCAATATATTGAAAAAAAAAAGAAATAGTTACTTTCAGAGAGACACTTTCTGGATGATACACGCCATTTCTTTTTGATCTTTTTTTTAATCCAAGCCTAGCCATTCTTACGACCCATTTCAGCCCTGAGAAGAGCTCTGAAGAGGAGGTGTGGCTTTTTGAGTCCCCTTTTATCAATCACCTTTATTTCTTTTTTTTCCTAGCTTACTCCTTTTGTTTTCTGTTATAAGTTGTAGGACCATTTTGTTCACATATTTCTTTTACAGCAACATATGCTTGTATTAATCTTCTATAAATCTGGAGAAAGTGCTTTGTTTCTTACATAGAACCTTTGTTTTTTTCCCGAAACTACTTATTTCAATTAAGTTTACGTAAAAAAAAATATTTTATTGTAATAATGCATATAATCTTATTATTTTTATCGAACATATTGAATAAACAGAATGGAATATATTTTTCGACAAAAATACTAGATTTCAACTTAAAAATAAATTGCCAGAATCTCTTATTCATTAAGCGTTAAAGCAAAAAATTCAGGTAGTGTAAGAAGAAATATATTTTTCTCATTTTAAAGAAAGTAATATTGCATGGCATAATAAAAAATTTGAGTGAAATCCGTCGAATAGTTTACAAAAAATAGAATTTTTCAAAGGAAGTGTATTTTAAGAAGTGTAATATTTCTCAGGAACCCTTCAACCGATTTCGCGCAAATTTTCAATTTTACAATTAAAAAATCATATTCTATAAAATGATGTAAAAATTGCATATCTTATAATTCAAAAATTATTTGACTTAAAGAAAATAAATAATACAAAATAATAAATATTTACGTTTTGCATATAATTTCATAATTGTATACACTTTTTTTTTAAAATTTGCTTATAAAGTTCTCAAGATATTGTGAAATAAGTAAAAAGTAAAATTAACATTAAGGAGCCGAAACTTTGGACAGCTCTCTTTACCTAACTATGGAGACCATGCTTCCCAGATTGCGGTTACCTCCTATATTTTGAGAGTCGGAAATCCGAATACGTCGAATGAAAAGTTTGATTATTTAGAGAAACTACGTTTTTTGTCTGATTTTGTAACTGGAATTATCGACTAAAACATTAATTAGCATATTTGAAGTAACTTCTATAAACTACTATGATCGAGTCCTAGAAGGTGAAGATGAGCTGATTCGATCAAAAATTATTCAGACTGGTTAATTGTTTTTCCCTTCTTTAACTTCTTTTTTTGTGCACTGTACATAACAATAAAATTAAATGATTTGATGATTTCATGGATAATTTTGTTTAAGTGGGTCCTTTGATTGAATTTTTCCCGGGTCTTACTTTATTCTGTTTATTGAAGTATTTCAATTGACATATTTTTTTAAAAAAAAATAATGTTAGTATGTATTCTTTCTATAAGGGGTTAAACAAAATTTGTCCAGCTATTCTTATGTACTAAAATATGCATTTAAAAGTTTAATTCGAACTATTAATTGAATCTTCCAGTTGGGAAAATCAATGCATTCATTTAACTTAAAGTGTGAAGTGTATTAAGTATTGAAGTGTTTCGAAAAATAGTTAAAATTTCGTTGGAAAAAATCTGGATGGTGTAACAAAGTATGTAAAGAAACAATACAAATATCTAAAAATCAAATAGAAAATTAAAAATGTGCAGAAGGTATGTATTTATTTGCTTTTTTTCATACTGATGACTCTTTATTATTTAGTTTTATTATTTATTTTATTTCGTTTTATATAAAATAAAATCTGCTTGATAAAATGAGACTTTTCATCCTTATGGAGTCAAAAAAAACAAAAATAGATTATGTAATTCCTCAAAAAAGAAATGACACTATACAAAATTTTATGTTATACATATTTGCTTATGGAATGTTAAGAAAAATTAAATATTAAAATATCTTACAATACTTTATTTGCTATTTTTATTGCTCATGCAATGCACGAGAAAAAATGTGCACGAGAAGAAAACGCCAATGAAATCCTTTCACAGAACATATTATTTTACATTTATATATTTAGTTATTTAGATTCATTTATGCATAGAGATAGTTATAATATTTTTGTAATGGCTTAGGATATGTTTTGAATCTTATAAATTGAGGGTTGTATTTTATGTTATATAAGGCTATAGTTACCAATTCTCAATGCTTATCTCTTGGCCATAGATTTAGTATAACTGCAGCTGAATAAAATGTAAACATGTGACGAATCTATTCTGGAATGTAATACTTCTGTTACGTTTTATGTAACCGATTAGGGAAGTTTTAGATATCCGATAAGAGCCTTGATGAATGCGTATCACGCAATACAAGCCATATAACTCACAAATATATCAGAATATTTTTATTATAGTCTAAAATATGTAAAGCATTCTGAAACTTGAATAGATTATTACACCACTATTCAATGAAATACCTGCATGAAAACTGCATGTCATTTATAGAATTTCTGAACGGTTTAAGATAAGATATGCACTTTAAGAATTTTTCTTCTTAAATTTAGGTAAAATAACCGGCAGCAGACTATCCATTCTAACCGTAACGTTATCGGTAAAAAATATTTTTACCTTTACAGTTTTCGAATTGTTTACATCTAATAAAGTTAAAAAATCTTACATTCAAAACTATATGTTTTTTTAACCATTTACAAGTGGCCTGCATTAAAATTAAACTGGTCTTAGGTGCTAAGCTCTTGGTTAGGTAATGGGCATTGTATCGTAAGAGATGGGAAATATTGGAATTTTTTTGTGTTAAGCAGTTTATGGTGCTGAATGAGAGTATCGTGTTCTAAAATTCCAGGTTTACAAATTTTTGAGTTAAAGGTATTGGAAACTCTTCATGTGTTGAAGGGAAATGAAGGATATATTGTGTCAACCCTGGGACTCGAACCACAGTTCGGTCGATTATGCTGAGATTGACAGAGTGGCGCTACTCGGCTATAGTATATACCCAGCTGCAAGAAACTAAGTAGTCTCATTAGGTGAGTCTAGTTGGCGTGATAAAATTCTGGTTGTTAAACCGTATGTGAAAACAGTTAATAAATGGTTTTCTCACTATTAAGTGTTTGGATACCATTTTATTTATTGTTATTTGACTGTTTTGTTTGAATATTGAAAAAAAAAGTAAGAAAAAATTATCATTTGATCATTTTTTCCGAGAAATTTCTAACAGTGTGTAATTATCAAGAAAAAAAAAGAAAGAAAATAAATAAAATATATGATAGTTTTTAGAAAAAAAATCAGTGGAAAAATAGCCATTCAAAACTTTTTTGATAAAGAAGTCATTTTTTATTTAAAAGAAAATATAAAATAAGATGATGCGTGATTCTATGTTTTCTAGATCAGCTGTTCACAATTTGTTCAACTCTGAAACCCTAAATGATCAAATTTCCTTTGACCTAAATGATCGACCTCCTTTTAATATTTTGGAGGAATCCCGAGACATAATAAATAAATTTCATTAGCAATGGTAAACATTTTAATTAGTGAAACACTATTCATTTTTTTATATAAATGTAATGATCTAAATTTTATTAAATATTGAAATGATATAATTGATAATAATGTGTATAAATGAAGAATGGAATTTCTTCAATATATCGTTTTGTTAAAATAATCTTAAAAATTAATTTTTATGTCAGACAGTTTAATTTACTAGTCTAAGGTGGCCTCTTTCTTAGTTCTAACATTAGTTTTAACGCATGAATAAACTGAAAAAAGAATGAGCTGAAATATTTTTTTGTAAAATAAAAATGAAAGAAGACGGAAATAAACAATGCGAATGGTTATCCAAGAAACTTACTTTTTCCATTGTTAAATTTATTTATATTTATTCGACGGAAAAAACTTTTATAGTTTTTCATTCATTAAATTATTAGTTATTTTTTTTTTTAAATTTCCTTAGTGTACAAGCATTTTAATTATATAATTTTATAAAAAAAGGCTGAAATATTAACTAAGTAATGCAATATTATTTGGATATAAATTTAATTCCAGGTTACGAAAAGCATAATTGGTTTAAAGGAATTTGGTAAATATCGCAACCTCTGTGATACTTCCACGGAACCCTAGGATTCCGAGGTACACCATTCGGGAGCCACTGTTCTCGAATATTTTTTTTAGAATGTTGCATATTTTACTAACTTATGTCTAAGTATAAAATGATATGTTGTTAACATCTTAGCACGCTTTATGGAACAAAGCATGACAGTTCTCATTGTTCTTAAAATTGTACTTAGTTTATATTATGTAAATAATGTATAGTAATATGCTTTGAAATTTCAACTAAAATATGATGTATTGTAAAGAAAATCAAATAATTAGTCTTATCAGTTTTCATCATAGTGCATTAGTATTACATGCTAATAATTTTTTCTTCTTTGAAGAATAAGAAAAAAGAAAAGGCTCCGTTATTTTGTTTTCCGTATTATCTTGAACTCAAAATGCTTCAGTGATTATATATTTCATTTTCTGCTTGACTCTATTTTGTATAGAAGTTTTTTCACTAGCTATTCTCTCAGGAAGCATTAGGAATTACCCCCCTCAAACAACTGAAAAATTATTACGTATCATATATATATATATATATATATATATATATATATATATATATATATATATATATATATATATATATATATATATATATATATATATATATATATATATATATATATATATATATATATATCATACAAAATAAGTTAATTTTTTAATCTTAGTATAATAATTATATGTAAGAGTTGTTTTTTTTTCAAACACACTCAATAAAATAAAATAATCTATCAGAAGCTATACTTAATAAAGATCATTTTGAGATCAATCAGAAAATGTAAGGTTTTTCTTTTATTTAACTCTAACTGTGCGTGCAACGGACAATTACAACATATCATAATTTTTATTTTTTATTTTTATGTCTAACTTATTGGAAATTCTCTTCTGAAACCGAAAATCTGATTGTTTTTTTCTTTCAAATGTTAAATTATTTAGTTATTAAACATTTAAATTGCCCCAAAAGGCCTCCGTAAGGGATGCAATCAAAAACGATCCCTGATCGGTTATGACGTCACATGTGCTGAATGGAAACGTGCCGTCTCCAGCCGCTAAGGCTATTGCAATCCTCTTCTAGTTTTGATATCATGTATATAGTATGAACATCCTTTGTAAATTATTATTACGTTACAGTTAGAAATAATTTTTATTTTTAAATTTATAAATTTCAATTCCTTTTTCTGCAATATAGTATTTAAAAAGTATGAGTAATGTTCATTTCTCTCCTTATTTTTGCAAACTATTTGTCAGTGCTTACTATGAAGAATTCTAAATTAATAAAATTAATTCATTATGCATTTTTAATTAAAACAAATTTAATTAAAATAGATGAAAAAAATCTCAGCTTTAGCATCCGGTATAGCCGAAAAGTATCAACATTTTCAAGAATCTAGTCTCATTTATCCACATCTAATTAACTGATTTATCCACAAAATTTTAACGAATATCATTAAGCTGGAAGTTTATGTTTCACTAAAGCTAAAAAAAAATAATAAAAAATTAACTTATGCAAAATGGAAAGAAATTCTAATGCACAATCTTTATTGTTTATTAAATAATTAGAAAATAAACAGTAATGTTAATATTTTTATTCTTTGAATAAATAGGAACTTTGCAATGGAGAAAAATTATTTTTATATGCAGTTATAAAATTTAATTCCTGTTTCTGTAATAAGGAACTAAATAAATGCATATGCTCTTGCATAGATTAATACAATTAAAATAAAGTTAATAAAATCTACTGGAGTATATAAATTCTTCTTCTTTTAATTTTAAATTTTTTTGTTAAAAGAACGAATTTGAAGTTTTACTTGGATCACAAGTTTCTTAAAAGGCTATATTTATCCTGAAGACAATTGAATTCACGCTCGAATAAATAAATGAAAATTATCAATAACTTAAGCTTCCCTACATTTTAAAATCTAAAACTATTTATTCCACATAAAAAAATGGATCCAACATTTCTATCACTTAAAAAAAAATATCCGAAATGAATTTGAAGTATACATTAAAATTAAGATTAATATGGTTAAAAAAATGAAAAAAACAAAGTTATTTTGTATTTATAACACATCATTTAATAAGCAATATCACACACTTTTTTTATTGAACTAAAAAATCTTAAATATTCAGAGCTAGAAAATCTCGCCAACAATTAACAATGTTTCAGTGGGTACCATTAAAATTTAACATTATAAAAATACGTTATATTAAACCCACGTTTTTATTAAGCGATATTAGGGCACAATTTTTTATACAGACAGTTATTGATTATCTAAAATAGTTGGATTAAATTACGAAGATTCAAACGAAAGCAAGAACGGATTGACTTTCACAGCACAGCGATTGTAAGTGAACGGCAGATGGACGCATATGACGTCAGTTTGTGAAAAATCACGTGACTCTCCGTTTCAGGTGAAAGCGAAAGTAAGCTTAAATTAAAGAATTAAAGAATAAATATAAGAATTAAAAATAATTCAATAAATAGCCTTCGTAGGAAAGTAATAAAATGTCTTCTGATAGTTTTGAGGGATTCTGACTGCATTAAAATTAAAAAAAAAAAAAATACTGTAATTGTCCATTGCATGTATGGTATGGAGCAGACGTCACCCAAGGCCGCTAAGATACCATTGAGTAATTGTATTTTATTTAGAATGCATGCTAAATTACAGTTAATTTTAAATTATTAAATCAAGATGATCTGAAATATAAACATTTGCCATATCTTCCCCCTCCTCAGCGTAGTAAAATTATCAAACGTTGACCGGTACGCGGAGATAAAAAGGTGAACACAGTTATAAATTGGAAAGAAGCGTATCAACTGGAACAGATTGATACTTTTCTTTTGATTTGACCATTCGACAATGGCGTTAAAAGTTTGTTTTATAACTGACGCTTTATTAAATATCATTAGGCGATCATTAGGGGTAGGAGAAATATTAATTCATTGATTTATTGAATGATTTATCAGTTTTTTTTAATGTTATTAAAAATTATATATAATTGTTTAAAATATCATTTATAATAAAAACGATTATTATCCTTAAAGATTTTTAACTTGGCAATAAGTTATGCTTCAGTTTTTGAACAAAATGCGTCACTAACTTAAAGATTGAAGAATAAGTGTTTAATTTATGTAAATCCTTTTTTTAAAAAAAAAATTCTGGTTTTTACATAAGTTAGAAAGTACTTGAAGTTAGAAAAAAATTACTACGACAGTAATAATGAAAAGAAAGCATTGAGAGCATGAGTAAATAAATTTACAATTTGGGAATGGTTACGAAATATTTTTAAAAGATAAATAAAGCATTTTTCGTTGAGTGATCTATCATGTAGTCTTCGTTTAGCTTAACAGTTTAAATTTAAATAACTTTATTTTGATTGTTAAACAAACTCTTTTAAATTAATTGCTTAATTAATTTCGTTAAAGACTAGAATTTCATATAAGTCATCAAAATATTTACCATGTCTGTGGAGTTTAAAAATCTGATGCATTAAAATCAGAAAGAATATATTGTAATTTGAATAATTTATATTTAAAAAAACTCTTTTTAGGAATTGTTTACGAAATTTTAATACATTATTATAACAATAGATAAATACATACTATAATTCTGAAGTAATTAATAAAATTTGAGTTTTCTTTTAATATTGTGTATTCAATTGTTCGTTTTAATGATGTTGTTTGATTAAAAACATCTACATTTGTTGCAGCAGTGAAAATATTTGTCAAAAGCACTTACAAAGATAAATACAGTCAGATATATTCTTTCATTTACGTGTTTTAACAACTTTCAACTAATAGAAAAACTTCTATCAACTTGATTCTTACGCAAACACAAGCTCTTATAGCATACCGTTAATATGTTTAGAAACTTCAAGAGAAAAACATAATTATACTTAATTAATGATATTTTCATATTTTAGATGAAGACTTTATGAGTACTGTAGTTAATAATATTTTTATTGTAAGTGGAATTCAGAGATACATTTTGATCATTATGAGTGTTAATTTATCTGTGGGATGCTTAAGTTTACCCATGCGAACGAAATCTCTTGATTTAACGGGATTGTTTTAGAAATACTCTTTTGAATTAAGCAATTGCGCAAATTACATTGTCACATTTTATAATTTTATTTACTTTTATTTAAACATTAAAATATAAAGCATTTTTGGAGTGAAGCAAAATTTTAATAGCCGTTGTAACTTTTATAAGCCCTTTAGTAAATATCACAAAAAGAGTGGAAAGAGAAAACAACTTTTAAGAAGTTAACATTATTTCTTTTTCCTACTTTACAAATACATTTTATGAGATATTATGCTTAAATACTTGATTAGCGATTCATAAATGTTTCTACATGGAATAACTTCTACATGGAGAATCGGAGAATACTGCTATCCCGTTCTGTTCGACTGAAAAAATCCCGGTCTTATCCATCTGCGCTATTAAACAGAATGGCTTAGCATATTTTAAGCGTTATGTACAGAGCTCAAAAAAAGAAAGAAATCCCGGCCATTCTGAGTAATTTTTCATCTAATGGTCGGATGTTTACATTGTAGGACTTAATGGTTCGAGGGGGTGACCTCAAATTTGTTAATTATTATTTGCAGATGATATTTTAAATTAATAAATCAGACTCAAAAACGTACTTTCTCTGATAAACATACCTTTTTTTCCAACGGATTCAGATTTCTGATCTCCAAAATTTAGGATGTCAGCAATCAGAAAAATATGGTCCCAATAGTTTGGTCAGGAGAGCGCAGCAAAACCTCTTAATGTTAGTATTACTTTTTGCGTATTTTGATATATCTCTAGAACTTTTTAAGCAGATTGAAAATTTTTTGCACACAATTTTAAAATTCGTTCATCGATAGGTAGTTCCATGCAAACTATAATTTTTAGTAAATATTAATTATTTTATTTAATAATTGTCGAAAAACCTTGAATTTTAAAGTACAATATTTTTTAATTCGAATTTAATCAGGAGCTATTCGACCGATTTTTCTCATATTTTCTAATTTGCCATACAAAAAAATATTCTTTAAAATGATGTAAGAACTGTATACCTAACAATTCACAATATTTCAACCATTATCAAATAAAATAATAAAAAATAATAAATAATAAATATTTATGAAAAAAATTTTTTCGAATGAGATTATCTCTGCACAAACGAATTTCATAATTGTGTGCAAAAAAGTTTTCTTATAGCTTAAAAACTTTTCGAAATATAGCGAAATACGCAAAAAGTAAAATTAACATTAAGGGGCCCAAGCTTTGTAACACTCTCTTAACCTAACTATTAAAACTATATTTCCCAGATTGTGGCTACCTCCTATATTTCGGAATTCAGAAATCCTCCGAATGCGTCGAAAAACGTTAGCTTTATTTAAAGAAAGTATGTTTTTGCGTCTGACTGAAAAATATCGTCTGCTCTAAAATTTCTTTAACATTTAAAATTTCCTAAATACTTTGAAATGCTGGAAAACTTAGGGTAATTAACGGCAATTTTATTAATTTTTTTCTCCTTCCCACAAGCCTAAGAAATTAATTGCATTTTTATATAATAAGAAATTAGACTACTAAATATTAATTTCAATAGAACTGTTTTTTCCTCTTTAATTTTTCGCAAGAATTGTATTTTTATACAAGTAAAGAAATGCTTAAATTCAAAAATCAGTATGCATACCAGAATTGTATTTTTAATTGGATCTTAAGCTTTCTATTAATTAAAGTCACAGTTTTTTTGAAGTAATCCTCCTTATCCACATCCACGTACATAATCCACACAGTATTGCTTTGATCGAGAAACATTCAAAAAAGTTTATTTTTATTTTTTAAACCAGTGTTTGATGCGAAAATGAATGGAGGCAAGTTTAAAGAAAAAATTCTGTTATATTAGAATGCAATAATTTGCATAATATTATTGCATATTTGCATTACTGAGATTCATTTTAATTATTCAGCTGTAGTGTAGATTATTGATAACAATCGTATGGTGTTTAAAGAAAACCCTCAGTGCAAAAAAAAAGTTATACATTACTTCACTTTTGAGTGATTGGGCTCATTGAGTTTGTGTTTGCTTTAATAATATTCCTTTATAAACAAGTAATTAGTAATTTTTTTATTACATGTTAAACTTTTTCTATTTATATTTAGAGCGGAATTTCTGATACATTTTCTTCCATTTAAAACAGAGAAATAGGTCTTTACCTTAATTTAATTTTATTTTATTTAATTAGCGGTGAAAACAATTATTTGTAGAATTGCGAGTCTCTGTAGGTAACTCATTGACTAATTGGATCGCAGATTTATTCATTATTGATAGGAACTCTTTTTTAACCTCGTTGTTTATTTTTTGCCAGTCGCATTTCTCTGAGTGGACCACCTAATTAACTGAATATTTTTTCTACTGTCAAGTGATGAAATTAACTAAATGCTATAAATTAGAGGGAATTGGAAAAAATGTTTCATGAAACAAAGTACTTTTAATTAACTTCATTAATACAATTAGTTTGTTTGAACAAAATAAAGTGATTGCAGAGAGATCTCCCTTAAGTTTAAAGCAAGTTACATTCAAGCAAATAAATTCATATATGTTTGTTAACAACAAGAAAAAATTCTAGATTCCGAAGTTATGCTTTTATAAATTTTTAAAGACACATGAACAATCAAATGAACGTTTTAAAGCAAAAAAGATTTTGATAAATATTTAGTAATAGATAATTAGATAATTACGTATTATTTTGTAAATGGATATTCAAGCCGGATGGTTGTAGAAAATTTAATTTATTTAGTAAATATTGCAAGAAACCTGAGAATTTTCTTCAGAGTTGCTTTAAGTACATTACTCTTAAAATTAAGTAAAGAAAACTACAAACATTAAAAATGTAATGATTATATTTCTTTACATAAACAAATCTGATTTCTAAGTCGCAATTTTAATGTTTACTGTCACATTATAACTAGGCTCCATGAATTAATAACCTCTACAGAAACACTTCATATACTTAATTACCAAACCAATATAACTGCGTGGAATAGTTGTATAACACTTTAAAAGAATTGATTGTACGCGCATTTTTCTTCCAAGGAAAGGATGACTTTTAAATCCTTATAAAAATTACAAGATACCGTTTTTTTATTTTTTATTATTTTTTTATGTCGTATGCCTGCTGTAGGCAGAGGGGGTGCGATTGTTCTTGTTCTTGTACAAGATTCTGTTTTATTAATAATATTAACTATATATTTATATATAGTACAGCAGAAATACAGGAATTAGCTTGAAAACTGTACAAGTTTACGAAGCAGTCCGATTGCTTTTATTTCGAAAATCTTTAACAGGTCTTGTTCAGCTTAGCCTGCTGGAAGTTGCAGACTTTAAACGAAACAACATTGATTTTCCCTAACTTGTCTTGATTATTTTTAATAAAACCTACAACTTACCAACTATACACTCTAAGAAAAGTAATTTAATTCTGCCCAGAATTATGTATTGAACTACTCAAAATACTGTGCGAACGAACACTTTATTTCAAATTAACGTTAAACCAGGCGTTCATATACACTTTAAGCAGTGTTGTTGAATTCAAATAACAAAAAAAGGTAATACTTAACACAAAACTTACGCTCATTCACACCTGAATTATTTTCAACTCCGAAAACTGCTTGGCAAACACTTGGAATCCGTCAGATCCCTAGTTTAGGTAGGATTTTTAACCAAGCACAATGTGGTTGAAGTTATTTGTTTCTGTCTAGAAAACATAGATAATTCTACTAAGCACTTTCATTCTACAAAGGGAATGTATAATTTTAGTTGAGTTATTAAGATAATTTTGTCTTAGTTTATACACATCTGTGTATTATTAAAAAAATATAGTATTCAACTACTATGGGCATCTTTTTCAGTTTTGTTGATCAGGCCAAAATTACAATTTAAATTAATACTTTCTCGGAAATGTGTGTGTTACAAATAAGTTTCATTTTATGAATTTGTATGTATAGATTCTACGTGACCTAATACTTAATTGCTTTATTGTAACTAAATTTAAACGACTTAAGATTCATGTTAACAGTTTAGCAATAAGCGTAAGTTAACACCAACAGTCTTTGATATTTTAATGATAAAGGATTCTATTCATAATTTAGTTTTATCGGTACATAAATATGATGCAGTAAGGCCCCATTTAAACAATATATATATTGAAGCAAAATGAGTCTAATTTAATCACAAGACAATTTTAGTTTAACAAATTTCGTCTAATTTAATTTCAAGATATTTTAAAGCAAAGTAGATTGGATTTTCACAAACTAAATGTCAATCATGATTTCTTATAAGGTTGACCTCAAATACGATAAACTATAATTAAGTAACTAACTATAACTATAATTAAGTAACTTATAATAACTAACTATTAATTTAGCTTTGGGATCGGACACAAGCACTGATTTTCTTTGAAATGAACATACATTTTTACGATGGTTTTAAATTTTTGATTATCAAAATATGGGAGTTATTCGAAAACAGGAAAATATGGTCCCAAAAGTTTAGTCAGGAGAGCTGTCGATAGTTCGGGTTCTTTATTGTCAATATCTCATTTTCCGTATTTCACTATGTCTGAAAAACTTTTTAAATAAATCGGAAACAATTTGCACAGACTAATAAAAGTCGTCGTCTATCAAAAAAAAAAAATAAAAAAAAAAAAAAAAAAAAAATCAACTTAAAGCCATTCCTAATATTTTGCATTATTTTATTTAAACAAAATATTGAAGTTTAATGCATAAAACATATTTAAACCATTCTAAATTATGAAATTTAAGAATAAAATAAAATCTAGGAATAAAATAAATTCACCCTTATATTTCTAATAATGGTCCAAAAGCATCTGCTATACATTTAAAACATGTCCTATCTTCACTGCACACAATAAAATAGCTAAAATATACAACACAATTGTTAATTTACAATTGCTAAATAGTTAAAATATACAATAATTAATCACCAAATTTATAGAGCTCCGAAAAACACAACATTCTTCAGCAACGAACTGTTGTCCATGAAGGGTGTAAAATAAAATATCTGCGTTTGATGTAGGCTATCAATTATTTGTGTTAAAATTAAACTAAGCACTTTAAAGAATGTAGCAAAGCTTGATTCAATAGTAACTTGTAATAAAATAACCATTGACACAATTTTTAGAGTTTATCAACACCAGATTCGAATAATTATTGAAACTCAGTTTTTACAGTGAGCAATACAATTATTTTATAATACAAGTAAAGCTAAGAGTAAAATATAATTTCAGTATATATTTTAGCATTATAGTTTTACAAATACTTTTTGACCTCAACTTTTTCATTGTTAAGATGTCACATCTATCCTTTTTTGCGAAAATTCCTAGAATATTAATAACTTTCTTGGGTGTTAATGATTTATCAAGGTTCAAACAAATTATTTCAGGACTTATATTTTTAAATTAATATATATTTGCATATTTTTTTTAAATAAGTTTACGCTTATATAAATAAATAACTTATGATTCCATTTAGAAAAATAAGAATTTTTTATTAATAATTTATTATTAAGATCTAAATTTTATTTTTTAATGGATCTTTAATTTTTATTTTTTTAATCCTTGGTATTTTACCCCCCAAAAAAAGAACATATTACCTTTCGTTTTTTCTTTTTTTTTTTTCAAATTAATGTGATTCTTCTGCGTACTTCAGTTTGGGAATATTAATCTTAAACATACTAAATTTCCTCGTCTAACGATACATCTTTTAAAAATATTCATAAAATAATAATGACTTACAGAAATTCTATTTGACGTTGAAGCTGTCATTTCTTTCGTATTAATGGTTAAGGAAAAATAAGGATGCTGTATCGTCTCTGATGATCTTATTGATCTTGCCAGTAACGATGTCACTTAAAATGATAAATGGCTGCATGCAAATTCAATGAGATTTTATTTTAAGTTATTTTCAAGTATAACATCAAAGAAATTTAATTTACTTTTAATCTTTATCCAAAAATTTTACGTAATAGATTATGCAGCTTATGTCAATGAATGGAATGCGTGAGTCTAATTCACGAAAGTATTATTAATTGATTTTATAAAAAAAGGTACTCAAACATTTTAAAAACATATTTTTGTTTAACTTTACATTTCAAACATTAGTGTTACGCGGGAAAAAATTACACAGGCCTGCGATGAAAAAAATACAAAGGATCTGATAGCTGAACTTAATGTATTTTTTGGTGCTGAAACAGAAAATAATAATGAAAAATTTCTATCACATCACGTTTTTTAGAAAAATTCAATTTTACTGGAGTTTTTATGCACATTTACCATAAAAAAATAAAGTTTTTGAATTTCTTCCCTTCTAGACTGACCAGCATTCTACTTTGGTTAAATCTACAAAAGTACCCATCTATTACCACTTCCTGTCACCGTCCCTCTCTCTGTCACAATCTCCCTCTACCAATAGCTTCGCGAGAATCATTATCTAGGTTCGCTGACCTCTCAGAAACACTAGCAAGCGTGATAGGGAGTCATTATAAAGTCTGCTTTTTTCGGTGTGTTTCGTGAAACATTTCTTCGAGTTCGAGACATTGTGAAAATTTTCCAGATGACTTTTGTTATATATGCGGCGAATATTAAGTTGTTAAAAATCGCATGAGGAGCATTACAGACTATGTAAGACAACTTTATCTCGCATATTTTGGCATGAAACTCGGAGATCAGGACAAATCTTGGGCACCTCATAAAATTTGTGTGCAGTGTCTCAATGATCTACGCTTATGGCATCAAGGAAAGAAGACTGCTTTACGATTTGGAATTCCTATGACGTGGAGGGAGACCCAAAACCACTTTGATGATTGTTATTTTTGTTCCTGCAATGTTCGTGGGTATAACCGGAAAAATCTAAGACTAATATCTTATCCTGATAACATTCCATCGGCCATACGCCCCGTTCCTCATGGACCTGATGTGCCTGTGCCTTTGCCTCCAACTGAATTGCCAATCATCTCTTCAGAATCTTCAGATTCGGAATATCCAGAAGTTCAAGGCTCCGATATTGAATATAAGCCTTCTGCAGTCGGTTCTCCTCAGTCCTTCTCTCGGGTTGAGCTTAATGATCTCACTAGAGATCTTGGCCTTTCGAAAGAGGCAGCTGAATTGTTAGGCTCCAGACTGAGAGAAAAAAACTTATTGGCCAAAGGAACATCTTTTTATTGGTACAGGAATGGTGAAAAGGAATTTATTAAGTACTTTGATGAAGAGGAGAACTTGGTCTATTGTTCTGATATTCCTGGATTGATGAGCAAATTCAATGTCATCTACGATAAAGATGAGTGGAGGCTGTTTATAGATTTATCTAAAAGAAGCCTCAAAGCTGTTCTTCTTAATCATGGGAGCCAGTATGCATCAGTACCAGTTGGACACTCAGTATATTTAAAAGAATGCTACTAAAACTTGGCTCTTGTCCTGAACAAAATAAAATATATCGACCACAGTTGGACTGTTTGCGGAGATTTGAAAGTTATCTCCATGCTTCTTGGTCAACAAGGGGGATTTACAAAGTACCCATGTTTCATTTGTGAGTGGGACAGCCGTGACAAGACTCAACATTGGATCAAAAAATAATGGCCGAAAAGACAAAATCTTGACCCAGGCACAAAGAACGTTATTAGAAACAGCTTAGTTGATCCAAAAAAAGTGTTGTTACCTCCTCTACATATAAAGTTAGGAGTAATGAAGCAATTTGTCAAGGCTGTTCCAAAAGATGGCAATTGTTTCAAATATCTGTGCAAAAAGTTTCCAGGTTTATCCCAAGCTAAGTTGAAAGAAGGAATATTTGTCGGTCCAGATATCCGCAAACTCATGAAGGATAAAGAATTTGAGACTAACATGACAGAAACGGAAAAAGAAGCTTGGGTTGCTTTCAAAGATGTCGTCAGTAAATTTCTTGGTAACTACAAGGATCCTGATTACAAGGAAATTGTAACGAAAATGCTGGACAAATTTAAAACGTTGGGTTGCTCCATGAGTGTAAAAATGCATTTCCTTCACTCACATGTGGACTTTTTCCCTGAAAATTTAGGAGCAGTTAGCGAAGAACAGGGGGAAAGGTTCCATCAAGATATCAGAGATATGGAGCGTAAATATCAAGGAAGACGGGACAAGAACATGGTCGTTGACTACTGTTGGATGATAGCTCGGGATAAACCTGAGATTAAGCATAAAAGAAAATCATCAAAAATAAGTTTCAGAGGAAAACGAGTATGTACTTAAATAGAAACTTTTCTCTTTTGTTTTTTGCTTGTTTTGTTTTTTGTTTGTTCTGTTTTTTTGCTTCAAACTTTCATATACACATACGCGATATTTGTTATTCTTCGTCAATTGTCAATTTTACGTAAGTTATCGCAATAAAAACAAATTAAAATGGTATGTTGGTGATTTTCTTCTAGAAACTGGTGTAAAAAGTTTGAACACAAGGAACTTATTGTTTTTCTCTCGACCAGAGGTGACTTGTGCGGTCTGGTAACAGTATTTTTTATTCATTTTAACCTATAAAAAATTAGCTGAAAGCTGAAAAATCAATTTTGGTTCACAAGATTAAATTTTACATAGATCAAAATGAATGAAGAGAACAGTTATCGGATAGTACATGCAAAATTGTTTGAGAGAATTCCTTTCCAAATAGGATTTTTGTAAAAACATTAATATCGATTTTATAAAAAATCCTGATGTGATTGAGAAAAATGAAGGTCATTTTCGAAATCAGCACATCAAATAACATAAAAATCAACAATAACTTCTCTTGTATTTTTCGAAAAGTTCAATTTCGCAGGCTTGTGTATTAAATTAGAATACGTTTAAATCAAATTCATAATACTTGTTTCTTGATAAATATAAATGTATATGGTGGTTTTCATTTTTGAATATTTATGCAAAAATTTGACGTTTTAGATGATGCAGCTTAAGTTAATGAATGGGATGCGTGAGACGAATTCACGAAATATTATTAATTGATTTTAATAAAAGGTACTCAAACATTTCTAAAACATATTTTTCACAAAAATTTGCATTTCAAAATTTATTGTTATGCGGAAAAAATTATTAAAATAGAATACGTTGAAACCACTGTCATAATACTTGTTTCTTGATAGATATATAGTTTTCTTTCCTTGCAAAATAATTAAGTTTTTAATAGTTTTAACTCAAATATTATACTAAATAAACATTGAATTCTGTAAACAAAAATTTGTCACACGCTAAAAAGGCTGAAAGTCAAAATACGTTTTTTATTACGTTTTTGTATTAAGTTTTTAACTAAATGGTGCTTTTTAAAGTAGTGAATAGCTGCATGAAAATTTCCTAAAATTTTTGATTTATTGACTTATAATAATAAGATATTGAACAATAATAAATCAAATAAATTGTATTGGTATATAATTTTTTGTAGATTTATGATGTAAAAATGATAAATTTCTTAAAAAAACGCTGTTTTTCTAAAATGATGAATATACGTATCATTATTTGCTTTTGAAATTTTGAAGACAAAAATAAATATAAGCATTTAAAAATTCAAAAAACTGTATATTGTTTTTAAGTTTTAATATTAAAAATTCAATGCAATTGGAAATTAAATGCTAAATAATAATAATAATATGTTGAAGTAAAATAAAGAAATAAATCATTGTTTCAAAATCAATCATATTTGCTTTTAAGGAAGTAAATCAATAGCAATCTATTAAATAATTAAGTATTTAAAACTTTGTCTGGTCTTTTTATACACTTAATACTAAAGAAAATAAATATTTGTTTGTGCAAGCTAAAGCAAAGAAAAAGAAAATTGGATATATAGAATGGTTAAAATTAAACTGGCAGTTCTGCTTATACTGTCTTTTAAGCCTCATTAGTTACTCATCTTCGATAAGCGCTTTATTTGAGTGAACCCTCTTAAGTCACTAAAGTTCAGATCTGTTAACCACTCTAAACAGACTGGTGGATAAGTACGTGAGATGACATGATCTAAGGAGATCCACGTCTCTTTATCACAACCGCTATCTCTTAATTATATTCTCTTAATAATTTTCGCATATTCGCCGCATTCTTGCCGTATGATAATTTGCTAATCATGCTTGTTGCTACATGAGCGGCATGTTCACTACAGGTAAATGATTTCGTCAAACAATACGCATCAGTTTATTAAATAATAATAATAATAATGAACACTACTCACAAATGAGCCACTCTGACTTTTGACTAAATTTCTGACTTTTTGTCAACAGTCACTTCAATTACAAGGCAGAAGTAACAAATAAGTGCACCGGACAAAAAATGAGTCACCCTTAGAGAAATCATGAAAAACATTATTTAATAACAGATAACGCCACCTCTGGATTTGATAACCGCCTGGATTCGGTTAGGAAGTAAGTCCACAAGGTATTGCAGGTATGTCGAATCCAGTTTAAGCCACTCGCTGAGGATTCGATTACGCAGATCCACCAAATTGCGAGAATGCTGATTTCGGCGTTTCACCAGTTGTTCAAACATGTCCCGCAATCTTTCTATGGGGCTCAAGTCAGGTGACTTTTCAGGCCAGCCGAGATTTAATTGAGTGTCTGAGTGTTCATAAAATCCAACCCGATGAGCTTTGATGTTTTCATCTTAAAAAATAGGGGTATCGACAGCATATTATCCATGAAGATATTGACTGAAAGGCAACGCCTGATGATCTAGAATCTTCAAATAAACATGCTGCTACATGTTAAGGGCCGTCTAAGTGAGGGGACCAAATCCATAAAAAGAAAAACATCCCCAAGACATGACAGATCCATCTCCGGCTTATGCCTGACCTTGCATACAGTCAGAAAGAAATGCTTCATTTGGTTTTTGGTACCCTCGCCGTCGTGCGTCATTTGAATAAAGACGAAAACATGATTCGTCAGAACATATTACATTCCGCCAGTCAGCAACTACCCACGTTCGGTGACTTCTAGTCCACTGAAGTCGGGCAGCTTTATGTGCCTGTGTGAGTAATGGTCTCTTACGAGGTGTTCGAATTCAACTGTCCATTGCATGCAGCTCCCATCGCAATTTTCTCTCCCTAACAGGTTGGGATGGACCTTCATTCCCTAACTGCAGAAAATCCTGTCATGTTTGGAAGCAATTTCTTGTTTGTGTTTTGTGTTTTTTCAATTACACCTTCTATGACCAAGGATTAGACTTCTCAGAGCCCGTTTTACAAGGCCAATCACTCTTAGATATAATGCTTTTTTATGGGAGCTTGGAAGACTTAATTACTCTAACAGATTTAACGTGCACCAGTCCCCATTTAATATCCAGCGAATCTTCGGCCTGCGGTATTCGAACACAAATATATTATATTAAATATTATTGCGTATGTACATAGCACATTTTTTTTCGAGTTGACAGCGAAAAAATAAACGCTGAAATACCATACGAGTGAGCAGTTATAAATATGAATGCTTAAAGGTACAAGTTTACAAATTATCTAGAACTAATTAAGCCATACGTTGGGAAGAAATGAAGGATATAAAAAATGAAAATTCATGTAAACAAATGTTTCTGTAGTTTTGTTGGAACTGAATTATAATTCTAAATTATCAATTTATGCACATTCAATAATAAATTAAAACTGTAATTTTGTTTTAATATTGCTTGATAGCCAACACTGGATTGAAATGCGTTGCATCGATTAAGATATGTCATCTATTTATTTTATTTAATAAACTGTTTCTTTTTTTTTTTTATATATTTTACGAGTTTATGCTAGAATAAAGTACTTAAAACTCTTGTGACACAATAAAATGTATAATTTTATACATGGAGACATTTTAATTTTCAAATTTAATTTTAAAAAAATTGAGTCAAATAATGATATAGATAAATTTAATTAAATGTAAGAAATTCGAAGTATTCACTGGGCGTGTATACTGTATTTTTTTTTCAGGACGGAACAAGGGTTCAAGAGTACTTACAAAGTCAGACTAGAACACGGCATCTAATGAGTGAGACACGTAAGCTCGAATATCAAAGCAAACCTATAAAAAAAAAGGTGCAAAAACAGTTTCACAAGGGAGATGAGATACCGTCAAGTGGTTGTTGAAACGCCTAAAACATTTGAATTTTCATATTGGTACTTTCAGTAGAACTGGAGCTACAAGCCTTTAAGTATCGCTAGTTTCATTTTAATCACCTTGCAAAATTAATTTTATATTTATTGTTTACTAGTTTGAGTAAATTAGTTACTGTTTACTAGTTTACTCAAAAGTTAGAATGGTAAAAAAATTATTTAAATTACATTTTCAGTGGATTAAAAAATTGAGGCATTTTCGTTGTCTGAAAAAATAATATTTTTTAACATGGGATTTTATAGTCCGTTAGTTTAGACGTATGCAATTTCAAAAAATACAAACGAATATGAGTTATTATGTAGAACATTATAAGAATTTGCAAAACGCTTTATTTTATCTAAATTTTCAACAAATAGTAAGCCTTGAAAGTAGAGTGTTCAAAATGATAAATTCAAATTTCACTCTTACATTTTACCGATTTCCTATTTGTAAAATAAATTTAAGACGCCAATGTATTTTAAAATAAATTCTTTTTATAAGGTAAGGTTTTAGAAAACTATATAAATTTTATCCATTAAACAATTATTTTCGTTACGACAAAAGACATGTGAATGTCGATAGAATTTCGAATATACGGAAATATTTTTTTAAAAATAAATTTAATAAAACAAGATTTGAAAACACTTTTATTAAACTTTAATTTGTCTTGCTTTATTAATTACTGAACTAAACGTTAATTAATGTATTAAATCCCTACAATTATCCCTACTGATTACAGGTTTTTTTTTAAAAAATGACAGCTAATCAAAATACCTAGTTTACAGTTTACCTGATATCAAAATTAAAACATTTATCGATACCTTAAATTTTAAAATTTTACCGACTCATATTTAGAAACTAGTTAAAAATATTGATATTAGATCTTTATTAAACAATACTTAATCCACTCATCCGATCCCACGTTAGAAGTTTTTTTTTCTTCAGATAAGAATATTAATGATGCTGCAGTTTATTTTCTTTATTGTTCTGGCATGAAATTTTTAATGATGCGTCATTAAGAGTAACAAAACCAGTATTTGTTCAAAAATTTATCATTGTGACATAATTTAAACTAAGAAGTTAGGTTAATTTTTAATTACAAAAGCAATTTTGTAAAACATAATGAAACACAATAGTCAACTAAATCTTTTTAAGAATCTGCTAAGAAATGAAAATTTTTAAAAAGCTCACTCAAAGTTCAATAAGATGGACTTCAATTTTCCGAACTATTAAGTAATTTTACAACAAACAATAACAAATATTTATTGAATCATTGAGGATTTGTGACTGTTAAAATACTTTTCATCCGACAATAAAAAAAATGTATTTTCGTATAACTGTTTTTTTGTCGTTCACACTCTTTCGTTCCTTTATAAACTGATTTAATACATTATTTTCAAACTAGTTTTAACATTAACGTAACACATTTAAATAAAATATTTTTTATACTTAATATTATAAAATGACTGCTTCAAAGATTAACTATGAATCTAATATATTTTCTTTGTTCGTAATGTCTATCAATTAGCTCTTTCACCTTAACAGAACAAAACTAATTTGAAGAGTTCAATTGATCTCACCGGTAATAAATGAGAAGTAATGCATCGATATTAGAGGTTCGCTGTGTCAACCTGTGAGTACTATTCGGTCAATACCGAACCCACATTTAAGCAATCTGTTTCCTGAAATGGCGACAGCTTGAACTCTAGAGAAATTAACAAATTGATCTAATATCCCTTGTCACACATTAGCAGGGATTAGCGCTTAATTGGTGAACAGTTCCGATACTATTAGCATCAGAATTATTATAAACGTTAGACTGAAAGATTTAAACTTTACGTATCCATATTTAAAAGAAATTGAAACTTACTCGAGGACACATTTTGTTCATATTTTGTTGAAGAATGTTATTTGAATTGACATCCAAAATTCGATAAAGTTGGTAACTTCGATTTAAAAAAAAAACTAATGTTAATAAACAGCAAAATTAATTCGTTTACTGTGCGGAATAAGTGTCTGGGGCAGTAAAAATTTCAATATAACTCATCTCTCGATATGATTTAGAACTATTCAATATCATGTGCATTTTTTAGACTTATTTGGAAACGTTATAAAATACCTTTGAAAAATGGATTAAAGGTTTTGTTTTTTAATTTATCCATGCGGAAGTGAAATTCCAATACTAGCTTAGCAGATTTCTAACAGGTATTTTTTTGTTGCTTTCATAGATTTATTTATCTCATCTTGTATTTATATTTTTAAAACGTTAACTGCAGAGATTGTTTTATGTACTTGCAAATGTGGTACTCAGTTTAATACCCTGTGATTTTTTATGCATTTGAATTAGGTATTAAAATGCATTTAACTGTTATGACATTTTATAATGCATTATTGGCGTCATTCAGTGTACATCATTGGCGTTTGGCATTTTTTTAACCTTCGAAATGAGTACCGATTTCAGTTTTTTCACCATAAATATTCATAAAAATTTAGTGCGGTTACTAATTATTCTCAAGAGTTACAATGAACTAATTTTAGGGAAAGTTACATTTTAAAATATGGAAAAAGTTTTTAATTAAAGAGCTAACTTGATAAAAAAAATGTACTTGTACATATCTGAGAAACATAGAAGTTGCCATATTATTACTGTCGTCAAAAATGCTTAATTTAGAAAATAGGTACAATTATGTTAACCGGTTATGTTAACCGGAGTTTTTAATCAGGTACATTAACACCAAGATAACTACTGGTGGATACTGTGGAAATTGGTTTTTACGACCCACCAAAAATAAAGTACCCGAGAGAATTGTAGATTATGGTAATTTTTTTTTTTTTTTTTTTGACAATCAGGAGATAATCTCCGGCAATAACATTATACCAAATGATGCATAATATAGATAGTCTTTATTGTGATAGACTGAACTTTTAAAAAACATTTTATACCTAATTTGATATTATGAAGCCACCGAGAAGGGAAACAAATAATAAAAAATAGATTGCTTTAGTTTTGTTATTTGCTTCGGTATATGTCTTTCAATTTAGTGCATGATTTAGTCGTGTTTATTAACACACTTATTTATTGATTATTTACGTTTTCAGACGGTATGAAGAACGAGTATTCTGCTAATATAAAAATATAACATCAAATCGCGTGCTTTATTTAAGCTGAATAAATGTCCTACTTTGATTGTTTAATACATTATAAAACAAGAAAAATATGTTTATGAATAATCTACTTTGACCGAATAATGCGTGTATGCAAAATTACCAACCTTTAAAACGTTAATATGCTAGTAATTACAGAGAAAATAAAGACAGTTTTTTCGGAAAAACTAATACTCAAGAAATATTTCTTTTAAAAAAAAACCTATTTTTTTAATGTTTTTTTTAAATGGTGGCTAAAAATTTCTATAATTTTCACTGTACGCTTCTCTCTTTTTTAAAGGAAATGGTGCTAATTTCAATGGGAGATGTGAATATTTTCATGGGGGGAGATGTGAATTGTTTCTCATGTATTATTTTACGCTGTGTTCAACGACACAATTGTAAAAACGATAGGACGTTAACAAGTTATCAGAGTTTTACAAAAAAACAAAACAAAAAAAAAAAAACTTATTGCAACTTATTAAACTTATTGTATTTGTAATTATTTACGCATCTGATATTGTTATTTAAAAATTTCAACAATGCTTCTTATTTCACTCTGATGATGATTATACATGCATGAATATAATGATCAGTTTAATACATAATTTAATAGTTGCAAAAATTTTATGTAAAAGAACCAGAAACCATCAAGAACGTGTAAGGTATATTTTCAAATGTAATTTTTCATGCTAACATATGAGATCAAATTCGGGTTATTAAGATTAAAAGTTTTAAAAGTAATAAGAGGTATCTTCATAATGAAATCAGCTCCAAATAGTAGTTTTGTATTCAAAAAAATGAAATATTGTCCTTCTTGATTCGCTTTTGGTCTTATTTGCCAAACAGAGGGGGAAAAATGGGAAATAATACTTTACCTACCTGATAGTTATGTTAGATGCTTAAATAAGTGCAAGTACTAAATTTAACTTTTCGTACACAGAAACCTAATTAATTCTTAACTATTCATCTTATCGGATTACATTTTATCTCATTCTATTTTTCATGAAATATAACATCTGAAAATATATCCTACATAATCAGATAGTTCCTAGACGTGTCAAAAGAATATTTATAATATACAAAAATGCCTCCAACTTTTGAATTATCAGGTTTATTGACATTTGTATTGTCTCATTCAGTTTAACGTAACAAAAACAATATAAAGCAATATCTCATTTGTTTAGATAGCAAAATCAGATGCGTGAAAAGGTTGAAGTACAATTTTGTAATATTCGTGCTTAAAACACTTAGTTTTTCTGAATTATTGACCCGATCAATCTCGAGACTAATCTCATTGAATTCAGCTTGAATCGGAAACATTAACTCACTTGCCTGTCGAGAAGAAATTCAATTCTCCCCCTTATATAACCCCAATTTCAAAAGACGTAGATTAGGTGAGTTTCCGGGTATCATTTGTTACAATGATTTCTATGAAAAATATCTTGGTTATTAATTTTTCCGAAAAAAAGTCTAATTTTATTGTTATATAATCAGATTAAAACAATTTTACCAGTATTTTATTATAGCACAAGCATTGAACTGTTGATGCATATCATATATTTTATGTTTAACAAACTATCCCTCTTCAAAACATATGGTTTTGTAATGTTGAACCTAACTCAGATGACCAGGTAAATCCCAGTTTTAACGTTGTTTCGTTCTCACCATATTTGAGGACATTTTTTGTGAAACTAACTTATAACGAGATAACGAGATGGAAACCACAAAACAACTCAGATTTAACCCGAAGGGTGAAGTTCTATAATAATCTCCCGTTGAACATGGAGAATATTTTACGTCAGAACTGTGGTCGGTTCGAGTCGAGAACAGTGTGTGAATCGACAAATTATGGCTGAGATTCGATCCTGATCTATTTTAAATCAAAGTTTTGGTTTTAATGAATTTTTTAAATTAGAAAGTATACACATTATAATTTTACAGCGAGATTCCACGTGAAAGACGCAATCAAAATCTTTAATTTTACATTGTTTTTTGGGGGGTGGTTTGGCTAAAATGAATTGCTTTACATCGGTTTCATATTAAGATTTCCAGGCTATAAATACTAAATGCTTCCACAGTGATATAAATTAATAAGGCATGTTCTGGATAATAAAATAAACTTAACTTATAATTGTTATTTCATGTTCCTTTTAGTGCTAATAATGGTAATCAGTTCCCAATTTTTATGTTTTATGTGTCAATAAATATTAAATGACAATTCTTTAACTCCATGTTCTGACACTGCGTGCAAACTAATATCTACAATCTTTGAATATTAGAGATGATGGTTCCCTATTGTCTAGAACTATTGAATTAATCAAAAAATATGTCTTTCATAGTTAATAAAATAAAAAAAAATACATAATACATCAGAATGATATACGTAAATTTTTTCTCAGTTCTTAAAATATATTAAAATTTTTATCTCATATTATTATTAAAAAATTATGCAAAAAATAACTTCTTTCATTTATACTTGTATAGTTTCTTTCATTTATACTCCTTGTATAGTTTATTTCATTTATATTCCTTATATTACCTACTTATTCTATTACTTATGTGTAGGAACTGGCACATAAGTCCTTGAAGAAGTCCTTTTCTAAAGTATTTTTCTCCACACACGCCTGTGTGTATACTTCTTATATAGTTTCTTTCATTTATACTTCCTTTATACTTTTTTTCTTTATACTCCGTGTATAGTTTCTTTTGTTTATACTTCCTGTATAGTTTCTTTCATTTATACTTCCTTTATAGTTTTTTTCTTTATACTTCGTGTATAGTTTCTTTTGTTTATACTTCCTGTATAGTTTCTTTCATTTATACTTCATTTCCTTCCCTATACAACTTAAAATTTTATATAGAAATAGTAGCAAAGTAGACAATTGCGTTCAATTACTGTGCTTTGTATGCTTTTTGTAAAGATAGTTGCTTATTTTTTGTAAAATGAAATAAATATATCTAATTAAAATATAATTATTTTCGTCAAATTTAAACAACATGTTTTGTTCATTAATTGTAGGCTATTTTACAATATAAAGCAATATAGGGTAAACCAACCAGTGAAGGAACACACCCCAGTGAATGAACACTTGATGAATATTTTTTTTAAATTAAGATTTTAAACGTTTTTATTTAGATTGATTGGTAACAGTAGCTTACAATCTAAAAATAGGAAGTCATGTAACAATGCATTGGGTTGACTGGTCATATAGTCTTCTCTGGAAAATTTTTTGAATTTGTTAGTATCTGTTCAGCACCTTGTTTCTATGACAAAAATTATAAAGTCATTGTATGTATTTATCCGTTTAAAGTGCAATTAATTGCATATAATAGTTCTATTTAACTCACTGTGAAAAAAATAATTCAAAATAGGGTTATTGAAGTTACGTTTTTTTTTTTTTTTCATTTAATGCATCATAGCATAAGCAAGTACTGAGATTAGGGGGTGTTTATTATTAACTTGATTACCAAACGATGAAAATCCAATGAATGAACAAGTGTTCCTTTACTGTAATCTTTCCAAATTAATGAAAATTAAAGAAAAAATTTAATTTTCTTGTACCGTTAGTCATATTATACATCAAAATTATGTTAAAAATGCAAAAAACAACTTCTAACCAGTGAAGGAACAGGCATGTTCCTTCACTGGGAGTAGATTTCCCGATGAATGAACAGTAGGTGTGAAATATGATTTTATATGGCTCTAAGCTAATTAGTAGTTCTGCGATATAGAAGACACACAAAATTCTGTTTAATGTTGTATGAATAATTCCTGAAATAATTTCATTTCAAAATGCTAATTTAATTGCTAAGTTTATGGAAATAATTATAATCATAATTTATTTATAATTCATCTTTATAAATGGAGTGGTTAGTTCTATCATACGTTAGACACCTTAATAAGCTATGTTTACTAATCGAAAACTAAATAAATATAATAATAAAAACTTGAATAGAGCATTTCTGTTCTGGCTTTTGTACTAATAATTAACTAAATTATTATCCTAATGCGGTCTTTAACGTCATTATGGAAACGTGTAGGAAACATTCATTTAAAGACAGTCATCCAGGTGAAAAATGGATGAAGCTTTTTTTAAGTCAACATCCGCTGATAACTCAGTGCAATGTGAAGATTTCAAAAGGCAAAACTCCTTTCTTAAACTGAGAATAATATTCGAAAGTGGTTTAAAGAACTTCAGAGGAATCTTAAGGAAATAGCCTTGGCATCCTTTTAGAATGTGATCGCATCTACAATGCGAACGAAACAGGAAATGAATACTGCCCTTAAACGGGAAAAATCTCTTGTCCCAAAAATTATAAGGATTTATATTCTATAGTTCCTAGGAATTAAAGGAAAGAACAACAGTCTTGGCCAACATTTCAGCTAGTAGGAAAAAAAGTACTTCCATTGGTAGTTTTTCCTTACTGAAGAATTCCTCGAGGTATTACAGAATCAGTTCCTGCTCTATATTTCATTGGAAAAAGTGATTAATGAAGTAAAACGATGACCGCAGCAACATTTTACGAATATATTGCAAATGCTTCTTTCTACCTATTGGCTAATTGAAAATTCTATCAAATTCCTTTATTTTACTTCTTCTGGTTGGGCATCAATCTCATATCAATTTGAAACTGAGCAATGTTTTGTTTGTCAAAACAAATTCTCTTCCTACCTAATTCTACTAGTGTGTTCTAGTCTTGTGATGTAGATGTATTTCGAGCTTTGAAAACTTAAATGAAACCTCCGCTAGATCTTGAAAAAAAAGAGTCGTAAAACAATATGTAGAGATAATTTTACACCCATTTTTAATAGGATTTTGTGACATCAACTGATGAAGTTAAAATGTTTTTATAAAATGTGGTATTTTTCCATTTGACGTTAAAAAGGTTGACTTTAACAAATGCATGCAAGACAGACACAGGGAATTAATGAGCAATAAAGCTTTATCAACAAAACACATATTTAGATAAATGAGAACTTCGAGTAACGAGGCACTATTTCTTTCGAAGCTTGAGAATGATATCTCACAAGCTATGTTGCAAATTTGTAAAGGAACATTGACAGAAGAGTCTAATCTCCTAAATATCCAATAGCCTGTGCTTTTCTAAATATGGAAGAATTTATTGCAAAAAGAACATTTGGTTAAGTTAGACTTTGGTACTGAAGCTGAAACAACTAACATTGATAATGAATGTATCTTGAAAACTGATTTGGAGATAACTCCTCTTGAGGCCTTGTTAGTTGCAAAATCAATTCATTCCATTAGTAATCAAAGTCGGAAAATGGTAAGTACTGCTTAAGACCTCCTAGATATAAGTGAATGAGAGATGGATTTTCCTCAAACTTCAAAACACCTTTTTCCCATCAATTATCCAGTGAGAAATTATAAAAATAGTACTGAAAAGTCAGAAGAAATTTCGAATATACATTTGCATTGGCCAAATATAGGAATAAAAGTTAAAAAAAATAAATTACCTTTTTGCATTAACTTCAGAAAAAGGAAGAAAATTGAAACAGCTGAAAAAAAGTTTAAGAAAGATAGCATAACAAAACGAAGAAAAAAAATATTTAAAAAGAAGAAAAAAAATTCAAAAAATATGGGGGAAAAGAATTAAAAAAAAAGTGATAAAATAATAATAATAAAAAAAAAATACATCATCAAGTTACACAATGATAAACATTCATGATTTAGAACCGACTATTAAACTGTGAGAAAGAAAATGAGAAACATTTTTTTTTATTCTGCATTCAACCCCATTTTACTTTTCATTTCATGACGGAAAAAGAAAGCAAAATGATTCACGTTAACTATGTTATAATTCCAAGAAAAAATCCTTGTTTTTAGACATTTGTAAGGCCAATGAATTCCTAAAGAGCATATAAATTCTCAAAATTAAGTGTTCATTCACTGTTAAGAACTGTTCCTTCACTTGATCATCTTACTACTTACTATTTGAACCACCAAAAGCTTTAAGCAATATTATGTAATTTCTCTAAAAATTTTTACATAACTCGACAGTTAATAACAAATATGTTGGCACTGCCGTTTAGCTAAAATTAAAAATTTTGAAATTTTTATGATTTTTTAAAGGCAAGCTAAGCTTAAGTGTTCCTTCACTGGTTGGTTTACCCTATATAAATATTTATTGAAATAGTAAGATTTTAAATATATATTAAGATTATCAATTAAGAAATATTAATATATTGAAATATTAAGATTTCATTGAAGTTGACAATTGATATGCTAATTAAAAAAATAGTTTAACAGCAATAATTTACAAAAGAAAAACTCGAAAGTCTTAAAAAATAGATTTTTATTCAAAAAATACAAAAATAGTCCAGTTTTAACAAGAAAATAATAATTTTAGTCAGCACTTGAACCAACACAAATGAATAAATATTTTATTATTTTTTCAATTATCTATATTAATTGATTTTTATCGAATAAAATATACAGTTTATATGCATAATATAGTATGAATGTACAGTATGTTATGCAACAGAATTAAATATTTGCAGACCATGCCAGCTGACCAAACAATGATTTTTATATTCACAACCATGGCTTACACTTTTTTCGATAAGTACAATTGCTCCAATAATTCAAATAAAAATATCAATTTGATTGAAGAATTTTATAAAAATTAACACTTCTAGAAATTTTTATCTTTAATAAATTTATAATAGTATCAGGTGTATTAGGATATTGACTTGTTCGTCCCCAATTCAAATCAACGTCATAGAGTGCATCGATTTTTTTTAAGCCAAAAACCACAAAAGTTTCGGATGAACAATGCTTTATTTTAGGTAGTTTCTTTTTATTTTATTTGCTGGATTCAATCAAACTGAGTCAATATGTGAGTAAAAAAAATGTAATATTTGTATGCAGATATTTTCAAAAGTAAAACCTTAATTCTGGTATTTAACATTGAAACTTACGGTGTTCAACCCTTTATTTGATTATTTCATCTGTTCGTAGCTGTAATGGGTAATCTGAAATTCTGGGATTTAAGGTCATAGTTCTCCTTACACATGTTTTTAGTGAAAATTCAACTCAGAAAAATAAAAAATGAATTTAACATCAAAGTAGTTTTAACACCAAACTTAGAATAACCACTATTTCACTACTCTTCGGCTCGTATCATTAAATTGACCTTCCATTTGGTAATTTTATGATTTTGTAAAGATGTCTTTCGCCAAATAGAAAAGTAATGTACCTCATAATCTAAAATCAATGCTTTCGCTTTATTCAAAATAGAGGCAGTGGGAAGATAAAAGTTGGATGACTTAATTTTTAATTAAGTCACCTAACTATTTCTAATTATTCCTCTTCCTATTACGTAGAAATTATTACTTCTTTTTCGAATATATTTATAGGTTATAATGCAGTGAAAAGGGTGTGAATGATTCTTTCAGTTATTTAGTGAAATAATTGATACTTGTAGCATTAATACTTGATTTTATGCGTTGAATAATGGTATTTTATAAATAGGTAAGGTTTCACAAAATCAAACTTATTTCTATCAAATGTGTTATAAAAATTTTGTTACTGAACAAAAGTTTTCTTTTAATTCTGAACAAATTCCAGTAACAGCCCCATTGTGAACCGGGGATGTCATGGAGTTTAAGGCTCCACAATTTGGTAAAAAACGGCATGTTTGTGGTGATGCGGCAGCATTGCGCAAAGGCCGCCTTTACTTCCCAGACTAGCTGATACCTCAGTATGGACCAAACCGCCACCGGGGATCGAATACCAGTTCTTCACAATGACAGTAGGGATAATAAATATTAAAATATTTAGGATATCAACAAACAACAATTCGGCTCTGGACGGATCATAATTTTTGATCAACAGGTTGTGATTCAGATGCTTAGGCCGCTGTACAGACAGTAATAAATTGGAATTGGAGGCAATGAATAAGTTTTTGAAGCCAAGATTTGGAATTTGTTACTTTCCATTATTTTAAGTCAGCTTCAAAGGTTCCTAAGTTATTTCTTTCCCTCCTAAATTTTTATAATTTTTTGCTTGAAATTAATCAAAAATTTTGAATAGTATATCAAAAACTTAAATTTTATGATCATCATTCTCGAATTTCTTAACGTATCAAATTATTATGACTCTATATGTTTTACACGTAAGCTAGTTAAACACAAAAACAGCAAGTTCCTATTTTCGTATCAGATTTAATCAAATAAATTATTATTGCGAGAAAATGTAAACGCTAAAAAAGGTGGTCGTATAAAAGGATAAAAATATAGATTTTGATTTATAAGACCGAAAAACAAAACATCATTCCTGAAGAACACTGCTGGTACAACCGGGAAAACGAGAGAATCTTTAACTGAATAGATTGAGTACCGTTGAATATAGCACTGCATATCATGCTTCCCAAATTTACAGCCCAGTATAGTAGCTTTTTTAATATCCCAAATTACGTACTAAACAACCATATTTATTAAAATCATATTTTATCTGTTGAATCAACCTGAGTTATTACCAACTAATGGTATTTTTGGTGCTCTTGTAAAGCCAGATAAAAAGGTACATTTTATCATAAATTTTATCATATTCTTGTCTGTATTATAATAAAATTCTAACTGTTTTGTGTGTATCAAAGTGTTAAAATACATTATTTCATTTGTGTTGGTTATAATAAATTTTTTACTACTTCCAGCTACTTTCAAAAGCTCTCAACATTTAGAAATTGAGCAAATTCTCTCACATCTGGTACGTTTTCCTGAAAATAAAAAACTTATCATAAATTTTATATCTTTTAATAAATATAAAATATATATATATATATAATATATATATATATATATATATATAATATATATATATATATATATATATAATATATATATATATATATATATATATAAATATATATATATATATATATATATATATATATATATATATATATATATATATATATATATATATATATATATATATATATATATATATATATATATATATATATATATATATATATATATGAGTCGCTTAGAAGCCAATGCGGTTAAGTCCAGTTTTTGATATTTTCTGATTTTTGGAAATTTTGATGAAATAAATAATAATCTTCTTAGTTATTAAAGCATTTACTCGTTGGTTACTTTTTTCTAGGTTAGACAGCCTTTTTTTTAATAGCTTCTGAATATATTGTATAATAATTTCAGAAGCCATTGTGAATAAGTCCACCTTTTATCAATATTTTTTTACCTAAACTTTGAAATAAAAATTAAATTATTCTTCTTCTTTCGATATTTGTTGGTAACACTGAAAAACAAAAAATTCATAAGAACTCAGGGTTGCCGGACGTAATATTTCTAATACTACGGTAGTATTTTTTCACCAAAAAAAAGGGGTATGGTATTTTTCGTAGTATTTTTTTAAAATGTGGTATTTTTAGTTTTTTTTTCAGCTGCTAAAAGGTATAAGTCCTAAAATTATTAAGATGCTGTCATTATTTCAATAAATACTTACGTTTTTATTTACACATCCTGTACATATCTTGTTTTTTTTTTTTCAGAGTTTAAACCTCGAAAAAAGACTTTATACACTTTTCTAATTAAATTAATAAACCAAGAATTTTAGAAACTAATGTATCAAAAAACATTAATTTTCTCAATTTTTGTGTTTAGGACTTAACCGCATTGGCTTCTGAGCGACTCATATATATATATATATATATATATATATATATATATATATATATATATATATATATATATATATATATATATATATATATATATATATATATATATATATATATATATATATATATATATATATATATATATATATATATATACATATATACATATACATATATACAATATACATATATACAATATATATATATACAATATACATATATACAATATACATATATACAATATATATATATACAATATACATATATACAATATACATGTATACAATATATATATATACAATATACATATATCCTAAATACAAAATTATTGAAAGTTATAAAATTATTATTGTTATTATTATGCTTGCTTTTATGATTTTTATCCCAATTTAAAGGATTAAAATTAAAAATGGTGATTTATTATTTTAAAGGTATCCTATGATATTAATTTATTCCCTTAGTATTTTTTGAATAACTTATTTAAATCAACATCTAAATTTATATATTTTTTTAAAGTTCTAAGTAATAAATATGTTTCATTTAGTCTTATCAATAAATTTTGTGTAAAACTGTATCCTGTTAATACAATTGTATTAATGCATCATATATTGTTTAGCATCGTAAGTAACTTGACGCTCGTAACGTAATAGAACGTCTTTTTTGACGAAAGAAATTAATGAGATTTTTAATCCAACTAAAACGTGAATATTATTTTTCAAAAACATCAGATCAATTATACTAGTAACAGAGCAAAATTTGTATGTCCAATACCTAAATATGCTATATTAACTATGTTTTTTTTTAAATCATCTAAATATACTTTTTAATTTATATGCATTAATATTTTTAAGATAAAGAAACAAAAATATGTATGTATATATTGTTTTAAATGTTTGGGGAGTAAAGCGAGTAGAGGTCTGGCACTTCTAGTACTTACCTCTTAGTTTAATGATAGCATCGAAGTACAAAATATTTTGAGTGATTTTGGATAAAATAATAATAAACTTACTTTTACATTACTGTAGTAAATTTTTATATTTGTGTTATCTGATGCAATCACAGATTACGAATCCTACATGATTGAACAAAAAAAAATTATATGAAAAATGAGCCCTATTTTACTGAAATCTTTAAACAAAGCAAATGAAAAAGGTAAACAAAATTTATTTGTGAAAAAAAAGAAAATTCACACAAATTAAGCATGTTCTTAAAACCAAAATTTTTTCAACGTACACAGAAAATCAAATCAAATTGAACTACAATCAGCTTATTTGAGTTAAACCTGAAAAAGTAATTTTTTCTTTTTAAAAATTCAAGTTTACACTTTTTTTAACGTATTGATGCCCACCTGATTATTTATTAACAAATCTATAAAAATAGACACCATTTTCTACTTCTGTATCTCCATATTCTAATGTCCAACACTTCTGTGTAGGAAAAAAATGTTATATTTGTGTTTATTATAAATAATTCTTTTTAAGTATCCTCTAAATGGCTTATGAATTATAATATTTTTAAGGCAGTATTGTAAACTTACAAGGAAACCAAACGTTCAGCGTAATACCATATCACAATTTCCCCGGAAAAAAAGATGTTCTTTATATATATTATAAGGTTTCTGAAAATTTTCTTTGACATTGCATAAACTTGAATCATAGTTTCTTTCAAATTGAACGACAAAAAAATTTTGTAATAAAATTTATTAAAAAAAGTTTCATAGTGATATAGTTTCTCCAAGAAACATACTCCAATATTTCAAAGATGAAATGCTTAGAGATAATATTTTATTTTAGCCATATTGTTCATATACGTATGTGTTAAGCTTACAAATATATAGTCTGGATACTTTTTTTTCAAATTTTTAAAAGCAATAATATTTTCTTTATTGAGAATTTTACGGTTATAAATTTGTTTTATTATTTTAAAAGTTGAAAATGATTCTAAAAATATGGATGAAAAACTTTTTTCTTCAGATTTTAATTCCATTATTAAAATGAATTTATTAATAATCATATCTTTTGAATAAAGAAACCCTCACGGATAAAATTAGAAAAATGAACTTCGATTTGTTGATTATTAAGTACGTATGTCAACCATCTTTAAATAAAATAATTAAAAGCATTATAGCTTGAAAATCTTGTTTCAATATATTAAATTTAAAACTGAATAGTTACCGCTTAATAAAATTAGCAATATCAAATAATTAGCAATATCAATATTAGTAGCAATATCAAATAAAAATTTTCCCTACCTGTATATCCAAGAGTTTTCTACTAGTTTTCTTCGATGCAAATTAATTAAGTTTCACCTCTTGCAGATATATTAATCAGTGTATTCTTGAAATAGAGTCATCAATTCCTAGAAAGGCAATTATCATTTCTCGCAAATTGTTCATTTGATAAAAAGATTTTTTTATCAGAAAAATACTTAATAAGACGTGGATATTAACAGGAAATTGTTAATGCTCTTCATTTATTTGAAATTCTGTGCATTTAATAAATTATAAATACGCAAAGTGTTCAAGCAGTATAATTGAACAGGAAATTACAGGAACAGGAACAGGAAATTGGATTTTACACTGAAACACAGATAATTAATACCAAATTTATTATTTTAGATAGTGATTTTTTAATTAAATATAGTTTTAAAAATCACCCCAATTTGACGTTACAATAACTTGCCAAAGTTTGTTTCATAAATTAATTTTTTATTTATTTGTTGTTTTAGAACGCAATAGCTATTAACTATCCTAAAAATTTATTACAAACGAAGAATAATTAAATTTAGTAAATACAAGTGGTGGATGAACTGTATATTCTATTATACAAAATAAAACTAATAAAATCTGTAATTCTTACGAGAAATCTATTATATTTTCGCTATAAGTACACTATGTTGATACATTAATATTTTATTAGATAAATAAACCAATTCCCTTATAATACGATCCAAATTACTTCTTCACTTTTATAACTAGGAATCTTATTTTTATGTGTCTCATCCCTTTGAGAAGCACAACAAAGAATAAGAGAAGCTGAAAAATAATTAGTTTTGGCTCATGCTTTTGTTTTTTGATTTTTTCCCTACCTCTAGACACCAATTAACATTTGCATCATGTATCTAAAAGTAGATAAAGAGCAAATTTCATACTAATTCTATTATAGATTTCGTTGCATAAATCCATTAATGACATACTATTTAATAAGCCATGATTAGGATTCTATTAACTACAGTAAAATATAATAAATGATAGAAAAATAAATCTGACAAATTTTACTTACCTTAACATGCGCTGTATACAGAAAATATTTATAATTCTGGATATATATATTAGCGTGTATATACACGTAACAAAACAATATGGAAGTCTGTAAGATTGTATGTATTGTACGCCTCGGCAAATCATGACATTGCGATGTATCTTGCAAACCTAAATCAGTAATTTTGTAGTTAGAATGTTGTTTTTTTAGTGCTTTACTTTAAAAAATAACTATCAATACTTTCGATTTAGAGACACATTTTATAGTCGAATTTTAAACTAACATATTTTATTTTATGACTGAAACATCTTAGAGTTGGTAAAATAGAAAGTTAATAAAATGAGAAGTTTGAAAACAAAAATTTGAAATTGTGAAATATGAAATTTATCAATGGAATAATGGAATCCTGCTGCTATCTTTATTTACTTTGCTAAAATGTAGTTGGCTGTATTTAAGATTTATCAGCAAAAAACAATTATGCTCTTATAGTATATCTGCAGCTATAACTATAGTTCTTTTAAAATTATATTTTCAACGTTTAGATGTTGGTCTTACCTAAATTATTCCAAGTGGCAGGCAGGCAGGCTGAATAATGATTATAGGTCTAAAATGTTTTACATACAATCACTAATATGAGCTGTAGTAGCTGAGCTGTATATGAGCTGTTTTCTGCTCCATCTAACGCAAATTGTTAATTCAAAAATTACCCCATAAATATTAGGTGACCTACATGATTGACCAGAAACACAGGCCATATTGATAAAAAAAAGTTAAATTAACATGACTCGTAATCAATAGACCAATGTAAAAATATTATTGAAAGATATAATGTAACCAATTTTAATATCGTACTTGAAGGCTTGATGATTTTTTAATGGGGGAGGGGGTAAAATAAAATAAAACGTCCGGACCTTCAGCAATATGAGTGTAAAATAGCTCTTATGCGAAAATATTATTTTTTAATAAATTTATTTAATATTAAATAGTCACGAAAACGTAAGTCAATTGCATACAATTTCACATTTTTACTTATATTTACGATTTATATCTAGCGAGTGTTAGTACCATAAAAGTGTTTCTTTATACTCCTAGTGTATATCTAACTTTGGAAAGTCATAGAAAAAAGAAAGAAAGAAAAAAACACCGAGATAAGGGTAAATTTCTTTTTTTTTTTCCTAATTATTAATTATGATAACATTTCACAATTGCATTGACTCTTGCCCGAAGTTGGCAACGAATTTCGCACTTCGGAGTTGCTTTTCAAGATTTCTTTAGTTTCCTTCTGATACAATGATAGTTCTCAAATTGGCTATGAAGTCGCAAAACTGGTGACTCATGTTAAAATGCAGACCTCATGAATATGTCTAATTGAGTCTAATGAGAGTTTATTGATAACATGGGAAACAAGAAGGTGATAGGACAGACTATAATTATAAAACAAATATGAAGCTTCATCCACGGAAATCTTGAGATTATTTGTACTGGAACTAAGAGTAAGAAAGTAATTAACACTAGTACTGCTGAATTATGGTAACTGAGCAAAAATTATCAATACCATAGCAAACCATAGCAAAAATTATCAATTTGAAAAACCTGGCAGTTGAACATTTCATGCCCACGTATAATCTACATATATACTATTATTTACTCGTATATTACTCTTATGTCGCACTACTAACTTGAGTATTTCAATATATATTGGCAATACTATATTACTAGTTGAATACTCGTTTTTCATACGGGATGAAAAAAATGCATCATTTGATCACTACAAAGGCGTGCAAATACTTTCAGACAAATACTGATACAAATAATAAGTTAAATGAGGCTAATGCTTTTTATTTCTTTTATTTTTTATTTATTTCTATCTTTTTGGTGGCTTTACGCTGTCAAATTAAGCAACAAAAAAAAAAAAAAAAAAAAAAAAAAAAAAACAGTTTTAGTAGTTTGTCCCATCAACATAATAATTAACGATATACAGTGTAAAATGGCATAGTGTTGTTGCTCAAGGCAACAACACTATGCCATTAAACACTATGCCATTTAAAATTTACTACAGTCAGTCTTCTTAATCCTGTACTTTTATCTTCAATTCGCAGTAACAAATCTATCAAAAAAATATACAGTATTGGTGCAGCTGTAATTCACTCTAAAATTACCAAAATTTACTCTAAGATACGTTGTAATTATAAACTGTTAGAAATTTCACAGTAAAGTGCTTAAATAACAATTTATTTTATTGTTATTTTCCCATATTTAAAGAAAACAGTCAAACAAACATAAATAATATGGTATTAAGATTGTTAACTGTGAGGAAAACCGTTTATTAACTGATTTCACTTAATAAGGTAAATAAAAACATAATTTTAACTCACTAACAAGACCCCTCTAATGAAGCCTCTTAGTTCTTTTCAAATGAGTACGTATTATAGCCGAATGGGCCAATCAGTCATTCTCATGGCTGACAGTATGGGGGTTCGAATACCAGCGTTGACAACACAATATTTCATCCATTCCTCTCGGCAGATGAAGAGTTTAAAGTGTTCTGCACTATCAATTTGAAATATATGTAGTTAAATTACGATGCTTTCATTCACGCATAGATGGCAGCACCAAATAGCTGCTAAACTATCTCCTATATTCAGTTAAATTTATTTTTTACGGTTTTGAAAATATGCTAGCTATAAATGGTTAGAGAACTATATAATTTGTTATTCATGTTTTTTTTTTTTTTTTTTTTTTTTTTTTTTTTTTTTTTTACCCTATTAGTGGTAAACAGATTTCCAAACCGTAAAGGTCAAAAATGTTTTGCATCGTAAAGTTTACGGTTAATTGAATGGATAGACTGAAAGATAGCCCGAAGAAAATGTCTAATTTGTTAGACTATAAAAAGTTTAATACATCTCCAGCTTTTGCAGATGAACTATTAAAATCATTTTTTTACTTAAACCACCGAGAAGTGCTACATAAAATATTAAATAAAAATTTTAAAAAAAGATCGAAATTATTTTAACTTTATTATTTATGTCGGTATTTGTCTTCAACCCGTACGGATGGACCGGTATTCGGCTAGTGCAGAATACTCAAGTTGTGGCTTGAGTGGTGCGTGAGAAAGTGCAAAAGCACGTGAGGGAGCATTGGATGTGTTTTTTTATCTGTTCTTACAGAGATGGAAATATTTTTAAACCTTCTGCTGCCTACTGTACTAAAATATTTCCAAATCATACGTATTGTGGTTTGTGTAATTCAATGGCGACCAGTTTAACTATAATTAGTATGATTATTTGCCTTGCATTTTTTATAATTTTATACGCTTTTTAACTACCTACCATGCTTAACGGACTGAGAGCATTTTCAATTCAACTTGTATGCCGGGACTTCATCTTTACAGCACTGTATCTGTGTATTTCTCACGAATATATTTTGGAGAGGGAGAATCCTTCTTATGATGATAAATTGATTCTTCTGAGATTCGACTGGTGTAAAATACTGAAAAATAAAATATTTTAAAGAAAAAAGCATTTTCATAAAAACTATTATTTTTCTTAAACTCATATGAGAAGTAATAATTATCATCTTTAAAAAAGACATCATGAACTGCTTCAAAATTTACTCTTTTCTGTTTTATTTTAAACAATATAAAGTAATAGGAATGTATATGTGTCATACCCCTACGTGACACCTAGATAAGCCTATAACATGCCAAGTACGCCAAAATATTGCTTTATCAAGGCATATGGTAAATGTAGCAGGGAATTTTATTACCTATAGTATCTTTGAGTGATAGGTTCTTTGATTTTGTAAACATGTCTGTTAAATTTAAAATTGAACGATATAGGATATGAGCAATGTTGTAGCCAAGTATGAAGAAAAAGGTTCACTATAAATCAGGTTAGAAGTCTAGGGTTGTTTGGGTCTAGTAAGTTTAGCAAGAGCTAAACCAACTATCACAGGATTAAATCCAAGGGTGAAGCAGCAAGCAAACAGAGTTCATGATTTAAAACCAAGAAGGTAGAAAATGTTACGTGTGCAGGAAATTAAAAGTTTGAAATTCAAACTTTTTTGTCCATTTGGTATACAGTGAACTTTCACTTATGCACCGGTGTAAGGGGCCAACGGAAAAAAGCGCGTAAGTGAAACGAGCGCATAATTGAAAAACTTCAAAATTCTAAAACGCACTGTAAATTGCAGTGACAATATGAATAAATATGTTTCTAAAGATTAAATGTTAATATTTATACTGTTTTGGCATTTACTATAATTATGCAAAGAAAAAATTTTACATACCTAAAGACATTTAACTTTCTTACAAAGTAATCCTTAATACATGTTTGTATTTGTTTTTCCCGACGCATTTCAAAAACAGTTTTTTCCAGTTCATATAAATGGGATAAGGGAGTTTCAGAAGTTAGTGTCTAAAACTTATAATACTGCTGTGTGATTTGGAGGAACTGTATCATCCTCCATGTTCTTATCGTCCATTTGAATAGCGATGTCATCAGTGTCTCTTAATTCCGTTGTTATTAACTTCTGTCCTTTTTTTCTTTATACTGCGCAGGTTAAGGGGCGTTAATTTTATGTTTACTTTACTTTAGTTGTGTGTAGCAGTCAGTTGTATTATCTAGTTATTGGATTTTTATTTCAAGTAAGCTCTTGTTCGTACTATTCTTATGTATTTGTCTTGTTTTTATTCTTCTGTATTTGGTTCATGTATTTTATATTGTATATTATGTATTATATTCTTTTCCTGGACTTTGGCAAAACCTTTGGGGTATAGAGAGAGCAATTTTAGACTTTTGTCTTGCTCTCTCGGTAGAAAAGGTTTTGCTTTTATGACTTTTATGACGTCAGCTTTGGTTGTCGTATTTATCCAATTTTATCATATTTTCGTTGTCTCTTTTGTTTTTATTCCTTTCGGATTCACTGCTGCTTAGCGCGTACATAGGAATTATTATTATTTTTAACTGCCTTTAAATTTTTGAATTCTTTACTCAATAATTTGATCCATAAATTCATTTTCATCTAAAAATAGAAATCTAGCTTTTTTGAAGCAATTCCTTATGCTGGACTGTCCAATGCTTCTGCATGTAGCGCATATCATATTCATAGCATCAAGATTTGAAATCTCTGCGTCGGCTGCAGCTGATTTGCCTGTTTCCAGTTCTGCAAGATATCGACGAATGAATGTTTTTCTATAAAGCACTTTTAAGGAACGGATCCAAATCCAAAGACTGTAACTTACTCGTACAGGAAAAACACTAGTTTGATATGTTCAAAAGTTGGTAAGTCTCGCGGATTGGCTGGACATTGATCTATTAAAAGGAGGACTTTTACTTTTATTTTTTCATTTTCTTTCTCAAATGAATGAAGAAAGGGTAAAAAACATTTTGAAGTCAACCATGCTGCTCTATTGCTTGAGTACTCGTAGGAAAGTTGCTTTATTTTTTAAAACAGCGAAGCTTTTTCTTCTTGCCAATAATAAAAGGGGAGCGCTTTTCTGATCCATCTGCATTTCTACATAATAAAACGGTTAATCTTTCTTAACTGTTTCTTCCACCTTGGCAGGGTTCCTTCTAAAATGTCAATGTTTTCTTAGTAATCATCCTGAAAAACAAATCAGTTTCATCACAATTAAAAATGTCCTTTTGTTTGTATCCTTTAATTTAAGATTTTAATTCTTCTTTCCATTCCTATACCGTCCTTCCATCCATGCTTGCACTTTCACCAGATATGGTAAGAGATTCTAGGCCATGTCGGATCTGGAATTTCTCCCCTCATCCATGTGAAGCTGAAAAATTTTCAAATTTTAAAGTTTCTGCAAGATGAACTGCTTTTTGCCTAAGTCATTCAATATTAACCGGAAAGTTAGAAGCACGAGCTTTTTTAAACCATTGTGATAAAACACTTTCTAGTTCTTGAAATTTTCCGCCTTGAATACGGCTTCTTCGAGGATTCAATGCCACATTCACGTTGATCAGCAACAATTGCATTATTTTTTTAAATCCCATTTTAAAGTTGATTCAGGAATTTTAAAATGATCAGTTAAAGCCTTTTTATTTGTTGATGGATTTTCTTCAAATCTCTTCGTGACATCCGCTTTAAAGGATAAACTCAATTTTATTCTCTTTGCCTTTTCGTTAAGAGACAAATCTTAAATACTACACAAGTTCAAGTTAGATATAAATGAATGGTTCTTCACAAAAAATTTGAATTTTATAGGAAAGGGTGAAACATCACATGATAAATTTTTACGGATGTCATAATATGCTGCAAAATAGGTTGTTCGATTACTACTGACCGTAAACGGACCACCTCTTTTTATTTACCCAAGATATCCATTTGACTGCAAGTAAGTGATCATGGTCTCTTTCATCTTTCGTATTCCAGGCGTCTTTTTTTTTTCTAGAAAACAGCATGGGAGTAAAACTAACCTCTGGGCAAGAGGAATGGTTATTTTCTTAAAGATGAATGGTCTTTCATTGTTGTTGGTGTAACAGATAAGACACTCTGTTCAAAATTGTAGATAGAATGTCTTTAGAAACAGCAAAAATGAGAAGGTCTCAGGGGGAAGAAAAGTGAACTATTCAATAGGATCTAACGACATATTTCTTTTTATCTGTAACAAGGATAGCGTATTTGCTTAAATTTTTAATCTAAAACTTTTTTTTTAAAAAAAGGAAAAATATTTAAAAGAAACAAATTAAAATGCTAGCCTAAAATTTCGGAGCATAATTGAAAATTTCATTTTTAGAGTGACGCATAAACGAAGGATGATTAGAATTTTTTTCCTACCTAACGTACTGGGACCTATAAAAATCGTTGCATAAATGAAAAAAAGTCCATAAAAGAGGTGGGGCATAAATGAGCAGTCACTGTATATGTATTTGGTAATTTGGTAGTATGTATTAACAGTTATAATTATGTAAAAATGTATATCTAAATATTATGTGATAAGAAAACTGAAGCAAAATCTTGTTCAAATACTGAGAAAAGATACATCAAAAAAGGTCAGTTTAGCATTATAGGTATATGCCCTACCGACTGCTATTTTAATAATAAAGTAACAATTAAATAACAAGATAAAGGTTGGATTAAGAATAATAACTCGAAATATGAAAATCACCTTCTGTTTCAATTGATATTGGAATTATATCAGGACCTTTTTCGCTATTGCTTTCTTGACTGTCCTCCAATTCTTTCTTTGTAATTTCACAACTAAAAAAAAAAAAAAAAATGTAAACACTTAAGTCAATGACTTCAATAAATCAAAAATTAAAAAATTATCAAATAGAATAACTTTTATCTATATTTTTGTAATTGGTAATGTATGAAGAATATATTAAAAAAATTATTTTGAAATTAAACGGTTTAAAATAATGAAATAAAGCAATCATATGGACTTAATCTTTGGCATTTAAAATAAATCTATCTTTTCTTTATTGAAAATGTTTAGTTAAACATTTTTAAAACAAAATGATCCGATTAAGATCTTATAAAAAATTCATTTTTAAGAGATATCAAAAACTGAATAAATTAATTCATCTCTATCAAATAAAAAAGTGCTAAAAATTCCTAACTTAAAATAACGTCTACTAAATGGCACTTTTTTTTATCATTTGATTTGGAAAATAATATAATCAATAAGTAAAGATCAGTAAACTTAGAGATTAAAAATAAATTTTAGTCTTGTAATAAAATAAAATAGTACATATGATGATCTACAATTAATATTTATGATTCATTTAGTCTAATTCATTTAATCTAATTTAATCTTTAATCTTTTATAATTTTTTTAATATAATTATACAAGTCATTTTGTATTTTCATTCTTTTGAATTTTTATGAATAAAGAAATAGTCGGTAATTGTGAAACAAAATGAAGTCATGCGATTATAATCTCTAAAAATTAAAATCATAACAATTTGGAAAAATAATCTGCACTTACTCTGATGTTGATTCTGCTGTCACTGACTCTAAAAAAAGGAAAAGAACTATCTTAAAAAAATCATAGAGAACAAAAAAAAAAGAGAAAAGATTTTTAGTATTCGTAATTCTACACTGTAAGAGTTTTTATTCTGAAATCACAGTAAAATACTCAGCTGCAGACTATTTATTTAATTAACCGCAAAGAATACGGTTAGGAGCATTTCTTATTTTTACAATTTTCAAACAGTTAGCAAATAGTGTGGTTAAAAAACCGTAAGAATGAAATTTCACTAGATATTGGAGTTATGATAGGCTTTTCGTTAGGTAATGTACATTGGAATTAAGCTGTGATTGAGTTGTGTTTTGCAATTTGAAACGTGGAAGGTGAGTTAACTAGTTTGTCTTGCAGTGCCATCTATCGTGAGACTATATTATGCAATGCAACTCTGTAAAATTGCCGTCTGTGCGTGAATGAGAGTTTCTTTTTCTGATAGTCCAGGGGCATCAATTGGGGAATGTAGGACACTGGAAACTCTTCATTTGTTGAAGGAATGGAAGTGGTGTCAACGTTGGGATTTGAAACCATTGCGATTCTTCAAAGAAATTTCAAGGAGTTTAGAATATAAAAAGTTCAATGTCAAGACATTAAACTGACTAATAACAAAAGAAAATTAAAAAAAAAATTTATGTAACTATAATAAACATTTTAGCAAATGTCTAATAATGCGATTCCGTAGTTATTCTTAGCGTTTAATGCAAAAATTGATTAATATATTTGTCGAAAATTTAAAATCATACACGTATGCTGTTAATTTCTTAATATAAATTTATTCACATCCATCCCACATAAAATTATAATTTCTAGTTATCTCTCGTTCGAAGAATCATGCAGCTCATTAAATATTAAAAAGGGATGCATCTCAGCTTTAAAATTTTTTATATGAGCGTAATGGTGCAAGCTTCATAATTTAAAATATATTTTAAAAATATATTAAAAAAAGCATTTATTTTCACTCGTAATTTGAATAATGGTATGTTCTTATAATAAAATTGCGTATGATAATTTACCTTTGTTAGAAACTCCTTTCTGCACGTGAATCCTAATTAGAATGATTGCTACAAGAACTGAAACTATAACAATAGTTACAACTCCAATCAGAATCCAAATGAATGAGCTTAGCGATGCGTCGTTGTCTTTAGCTAAAAGAAATGTAATTTATTCCTTTAAACTAAAAAAGTTTCTTCATTAAGTTTCAGAAACAACTTTAACAAAGAACTATTTCTACATCAGAAATAGACGTGTACAGTTTATTCAGAATTTATTGTTTTATTAGAAAAGAATATAACAGTTGTGATAAAGAATTATATTTGTCTAAATAATGCAAATATTGCAAAACTTACATGGATTAAAAAAATTTTTTTTGAAGAAAATGATATAGTAAATCTTTTAAAATATGACATTTTGTGTCCAGTTTTCTTTTCCTTTTTTCTCCCTACATATTATTTTTAACATCATTCATATTGAAAAAAAAAGAAAAAAAATTAATACATTTTTTTTAAATATGAAAGCTATTAGTAATCTTTTAATATGACATATCATTTCAGAAAGTATCCTAAAGCTCCTTAGGTCTTTGAAAGTTTAAATTCATAGTAATGTTAAAAAAAACTATTCAGAGTAAATTAAAAAATAAATGCATAAATAAAATGAAATTAAAGTATTCCCGTTATAACCTACTGTAGGTCAAGGGTCATTGAGATATAGGTTGCACTATTTCATGACCAATGCCATGATTGTGGTTATGTGAGCAGCATTGTCTTTACTTCCTATACAAGCTGGTACCCATTGATCTATAAGTTGAATAGACTTCAAGCTACCTCTGTAGATGTAAAATAAAGCAGTTTTGCAAGATTGAAAACAAATGTGAACAAATTTCTGGCCCCCTATATTTTTGGGTCGGAAATCGGAATCCGTCGATAAATTTTTATTCGGAAATTATTATTTGTGTCTGATTTTTTAACTTAAAATATCGTCTGCACTAACTAATTAGCATATTTGAAGTCACCCCTTCAAACAGTTAGGATTTAGTCCTAGAACGTGAAGATCAGTTTATTATATCAAAAGTCATTCAGGGTGGACCGTTTTTTTTTAATTTTGAACATTGTACATCAAGCTATTAATCATTCTTCAGTAAAATTATGTTTATTATAAAATTATTTATTTAAATATATTTTAATGCGGATCTAGTGGGTCTAAAAATGATCATAGTTATACTTGTAGTTTAAAATGATCATTATTATTTTTTTTTTATTTTGAAGAAAGAAATTGAAACTCATTTAAAATTACTATTTCATTTGAAATGGTATATTTGTACTTGCAAATGAAAAATAGTTCTTACTTTTTCCAAAGTAAAATCACAGTGTACTGAATAAACTATTTAAGAGCTACAGGCAGGAAAAAAATTTATAGATAACCTGTTAAAATTTTTATAAAATATATTTATAAAGCTGAGAGCGCAAGTTATTACTATTTAACTTAGCATGCAAATAAAGAGTTAAATGTTAGAAAAAAATAATTACAACTAGGAAACAAATCATTAACCTATTATAAAATAAACAGCGGGCCCTTATTAATGATGTGAAAATAATATTAAAAAAATGATAATTTGCTGCGTTATTTACTTAAGTGTTACATAATTATCCACGAAGATATAGATTTTATTATTTGTAAACAACTTTTTATTGTTATCACAGTATCACAAAGGCTTCAACACTATCAGATATGAAAGAATTTTTTTTTATGTCATGTACGTCTCTTGACATACGCGCATTAAATAAAAAGAAGCTATATACATGACAAAACTTAGCGTTAATGTGGTGTTTTTTATATTTTTATATTGTGTCTGAATTATTTTTAATGATATAAACTCAAGAATGAAAACCGCTCATATATAATAACACATTGTAAAGTGTATTCTCTACAGTGTAATTGAAGAATTATGCTTATCACGAGTGGGATGATACACATCAGTTCTAAATTAACGCTAATAAGCTAATATAGTATAGTATCCCACTGAAACATGTATAAAGCTGGCCAATATGAAAACACTATTTAAAATGTATTTGTTTACTCTTTCGGGACTTGTTTACAAGAACAGATATGCTCTTTGAAGTAATAAATTTAATAAAGCTTCATTCACTATATACTTTTTCTAACAGTTGAATGTTAGCAATTTAATAAAATTTGTTCTTGAGCTCAAAATTTTAAAAATATTTTTTAAGACCTTTTAGTATTCGTAAAGTTGATTTGAAAATAAATTAATTTTAAAAGAAATTACTTTGGAAAAAGAAAATTTAAATAAAATTACTTCTGATTCTCGCAGCAATGTTTTAAATTTAATTTGAAATACATCCGGTTTCAAATCTTGCAAATTCGAACTAATTTTAATGAAAATAAAGAAAAGAATATGTAAATAATAGAAATATATTCATGTTCTCTTCTATTTTTGTCTGTAATAAACTTTATTTTCCAATTTCAACTTAATATCACTGTCAATTTTTTTTCAAACGCTTATATATTTAAGTTTGCTTCAAAAAATTGGCATTAAAAATAATAATAATAATGAATAAAAAAAAAAAAATAAAAACTCATAACTAATTTATTAAGTTCCTCTTCTCGAATTAGACTGCACTTGAGCCTAGCTCTGAAATATTTCTGTGAAGCTTTGGTTTTTGTTATTTTTTTTTTGTTAAATAAAAATAGTTTAGACTTATTTATCATTTTTAATCATATTTATTGTGTTTAAATTAATAGTAAAATTAAAAAAATGTGAACAAAGGAATACAATTATTTCCCACTTTTATTTTAAGCTAACTTATGTTAACAAAGCATTTCATTATATTAAAATAAGTTTTGTTCCAATAATTTTCAAATATACCAAGACGATATATAGAGACCTCCAAATATGAATTATACTAGAGCGTCTCATCTGTGTATATTTATTTTTATTTATTTCACAAGATAAGACAATTTTATACTTTTTTTATCATTCAAATAAACATACTTTTAATATCCTATACTCTTCGCCAATCTAGTTAGTCTAAATTTTATCGAACGATGAAACATACTTTGGGATATTTGAGTGAAGTGTAATATTATTTTTTGATTTTATTTATGTATGTTTATTTTAACTTTTCTAAATCATATCTAATTTGTGTCCTTTCAAAATGTATAACAACATCCGAAAGTTAAAAAAAAAAAAATTATAATAGAATAAATTAACAAAAAATTAACGATAAAATTTGAGCAAATACTAATATAATATTATGAAATTAAATAATATAATAATGTAATAAATTACCAAACAACTAATGAAGAATTTTACCTGTTCTCTTTTCAGCAGGTAATGCAGTTGAAGCTACAAGCGCTACTGAATTACTTCTTCCTTTTATATTTGATGAATAAATGACTAAGACGTAGGAAGTCCCTGGAGTTAATCCATTCACTTGGAAACTTGGCTTTTCCAGTTTAGTAAGGTTTGCGTTAATGTGTTCAGCAATAGAGTCATAAGCTTCCAAATGAAATGATTGTTGAAGACTCCCGTTATAACCAGCCTCACAATCGATGGTGAGCGATGAGCTAGTTTGGTTAATAATAGTGCAGTCGTGCGGTGGCTCTGGTTCCCCTTCAATAAAATACAGGAAATACTCATTATACTTATACGAGACAACACGTATTGACTGCCTTATGCAATGAAAGTATTAGTATTGTTTTTGTTAAAAACTTCCGAGAATGCTTTTAGTCCGTAATTCAGTAAAACCACTTCTACAGATTTTAATTTACCCGTTACAGATATTTTAAAAGGAATTGAATTTCCTAAAATAGTTTAACATTAATAAAAACAATTTAGAACAATATTTTTTTTGTCTTAAAATATAAATTAGAAAATTTCAGATTCTTTAAAAAACAGATAAAAAGAGTAATTGAATACATATTATGCAGATACATTTATTTTATAGAATTTAAAAATATCTTTTTGTGTTGTAACAAACTAAACTGAATTACATGAAATATGTATTTCTGAATTTGAGGCATCCTTTCCTATTGATAAAAAATGAAAATTATGACTACCTAGTACATAGACGTACTAGAGAGACGTTCCCCCATCGAATTGAGGCTTCTTCCAAGCTTAAACCCAGGAGTGGTCAACAAACTTTACTCGTGTAGTTTTAAATCAACAATTTCACTAGAAAATCTTGCAATACATTTGAAGCTAAACTTTATCCGATTAAAACCTGCAAAATTAACTGAGACGGCATCAACTTGATTTTTATAAATTTCACGCATTATTTTATTTCTTTTATTTTTGTGTACAGAGTCATAAACATTTTTTTAATTGTTTTAAAATTATTTTATCAAAATGGTGTCCTAAAAATGTGCAACATTTGCGACCTGTCAAATCTTAGGTTTATATGCATTCCGTTCAATTCATATGCATTATTTTTTAACTAATTTACTATCCCCCAAAAAAAATTGACAACCCTTAATAACTTTCAATCGAATGACCGGATCATTACGTTCTGGGACACATTCTTAATGGTTTGATGGAGAGACCTAAGATATGCTAATTAAATTGTGCAGACGATATTTTAAGTTACGAATTCAGACAGAAAAGATCGCACGGATTCAGGCTTTTGACTCCTAAAATATAGGGCGCAATATGGGATATATTGTAGAAATAGTTTGGTTCGGAGAGCGGTCCAGAATTTTGACCCTTAATTATAATTATACTTTTTGTGTAATTAGCCCTATCTGGAAAATCTTTCAAACGAATTAAAAAAGTTTTGCGTAAAATTATATTTAGACGAAGATAATTCCTTACAAAAGCGACTTTAAGTGATTATTTGCTATTATTTATTAATTTTACTTTATAATAGCCGAAAAAAAATTTATTTCTAAGGTATAAAACTTTTTATATGATTATGAAGAATGCATTTTCACATGGCAAAATACAAATTTTAGAAAAATCGGAATGAGAAATTGAATTTTTAAATATACGACCTTTTTTAAATTCGATTTCTCAGATCGATTTCGCTCACATTTTGCATTTCGACATTTACTTATTAATTAAAATGATGTGAAAATTTTTAAACCTTATAATTCAAAACTTCTCGACTACTATTAAACAAAATAATAAAAAATAATAAATATGTCTTAGAAGGAATATTTGGCGTGAAATTATCTCTGGAAAAACTTTATAATTTTCTGCTAAAATTTTTTAATTCTCTTAAAAATTTCTCTAGATATGGCAAAATATCTAAAAAAAAAATAACAAAAAAAAATAATAAAAACATTTATGGGTCCCAACTTATAACTCTGCTTTTCTGACTATTTTCTGTATATTTCTATTTACAGTGCGCGAAAAAAAAAAAAAAAAAAAAAAAAAAAAAAAAAAAAAAAAAAAAAAAAAAACGATCCAACCTGTATAACTTTGATTCAATGGTCGGATCTTCGCGTTCTAGGACACTCAAACTTAATGGTTTGTGGGGCTCAAATATACTAATTTATTAGTGCAGACGATATTTTAAGTTACAAAATCGTACTTTCTCTCAAAGCAAATATTTTTTTTTTTTTTTCTTGTGCGGATTCAGATTTCTGACTTCCAAAATATAGGGGGTAGCCGCAATCTGGAAAATAAAGTCTCAATTGCTTGTTCAGGAGATCACTCCAAAGTTTGGGCCCTTAATGTTAACTTTATTACCTTTTGAGTTTTCTGTTATATCTCAAGAACATTTTGATAAAATTGAAAAATATTTACACACAATGAAATTCATTTATACAAAGATTCATTTCTCAATGCAAAAGTAATAACATTTATTAAAAATTTATTATTTTATTTAAGAATGGATGAAAAAATTTCGAATTTAAGTTATCCAATTTTTTGCATCATTTTAAAGAACATAATTCCAACAAAATACAAAATATGAGAAAATCGGTCGAATAATTATTGAGAAATTAAATTTCACAAAAGTCAGATATTTAAAATTCAATTTCTCAAGAGCTAATCGACCTATTTTGCACAAATTTTGTATTTTGTCATGTAAAATTATTTTTATAATGCAGTAAATTACTCTTATATCTTTTTTTAAAATGTAAATTACTCTTATATTCTTAAAAATGATGCAAAAATTGAATACCTTACAATTCAAATTTTATTTTGCTATTATTAAGTAAAATAATTAAAAATTATAAATATCAAATAAAGGTTATTTTTTGCACGAAATTATCTTTGGATAAGCGAATTTTTAACTGTGTGTAATTTTTTTTTTTTGTAATTTGCTTAAAAAGTTTTCCAGGTATAGCGAAATATGCAAAAAGCACTCTTAAAATATAATTAAGGGGTCCAAACTTTGGAGGGCCGTATTTTCCGAATTCCGACTACTCTTTATATTTTGAGGGTCAGAAATCTGAAACCGTCGAAAAAGGCAAGTTTATTCAGAAAAGGTATGTTTTGGTGTCTGATTTCATAACTTAAAATAATGTCTGCCATTATTAATTAGCATATTTGAGGCCACCTCCTCGAGCCATTAAGATTGAGTACTAGAACGTGAAAACTCGATCATTAGATCAAAAGTTATTCATGATGGTCCGTTTTTTCTTTTTTTTAACGCATTGTATGCTATTTAGAATTTAATTTTGAAACAAATAAGTTGGATTTGAATAATCGTTTTTATAACTATAATTTTCAAAAATTATAATTTTGCTTATTTATATAAAAATATAAAATTTTTAATGCATATTTATGTAAAATACTTTTTAAATATCACTTCATTATAAATGAAATTTATTGAATACAAAAGAGAGAAAAAATATTGTAAAAGTTTTGAACAGGTAATCATTTTATTAGAATTATTAAAAAAAGTTACATTTTTGTAGATTGCTGCAGTTTCTTCCAAAAAATAAAAAAATAAAAACTCATAACTCCTAAAAAATCATTTTTAAAACTTGTTTGCTTACAGAGAATGTTATAATCAATGAAATTAATAACCTCTTTATTAATTTCTTTTGGCGAATTGGGGCACAGTTAACTTATTTGAAGAAAGTGCAACAATTTACCTTTTTATTCAAATTAAATAAGTTTATTTCAGTATTCAAGCATCTTCTTAAAAGTTTTAGGCTGAAAATAATAAGTTTTTTTATTTAACATAGTTTACATAGTTTAGCGTATTTAATTTTAAAAATTTTCAATGAGAAATAAACCCTATCACCACCCTAATGTTAAATAATTCAAATTCATAAAATAAAAAATCACATTTTATTAAATATTTAGTTATAGATTATTTAAAATATTATAACAATTTTCAAAAACATTTTACAGCTAATTGGAAGTGCATACATAATAAAATTATGAGTTCAAAGAAAATATTAGAAATTTATGAAAATCAACATGCAAATAGCAAAATAACTCTAATATTATTCAAATGATGTGATCAATCTATTGGATCAATAGATGATTCAAACTGTTTACTCTACATACATTTTAGAAGAGTAACCTAGTACTTTATAACTCTACACTGAGAAAAAAAAATAGATATTTAAAATTGCTATAATTATGGTACCATTTATCGCGTTTCTCGCTCTATGGGAATAACAAAATACTTGGTAATTTTCACCGAAACGCTTTGGCAATGATTTTGGTAATGGATTTATAATATGTGATAAATTAGGTCTTGATACTTAGAGCATGGCATAAAAAATCATTTATTTGATAAAATTAATTTCCGATTCTGTATACTTTACCAAATGGGTGGTAATAAGAATTATAACTTTAAAAACAGGATTTATCGTTAAACTGCAACCATGCGAAAAGAAAAATTACTAAATAAATGGATTAATTACTGCTTGCTTTGCTTTTATTAACTAGATTTTTTTCCCTACAAATGTCATAACCATACATTTTACCAGATAATTTTACCTGATTGTTTTTCTCCGTGTACTTCATGCGAAAAATTTTTGCTACCTAACCTTTCATCCAGATTACTATTCTAGATTTTCCATTTTTCTTTTTGAGGTTAAAACATGATTATTTCATTTCTTTTAATTGAAATAATACATTTCATTTTAGTAAAAGTTTTTTTTTTATTAAATTAAAAATTTTACTCTTAAAAGAAAACTTTCTAAAAATATGCAAAATCAATAAAAAAAATTTCTTCAAATTTAAAATTTTTATTAGGCACTAAAACAATTTCTTAATTTCAAAATTTATTCTAAATACAAAGAATAATTTTAAAGCAGCAAATTGATTTGAAAAAAGCCCTTAAAATTTCACAATGCGCTATTATATTTTTAAAAAAATGTTTACTAAAAATAATTTTAACAAAGAATTTGAATAAAAAATTTTTATTTAAAGAGAAACATGAATAATTTATCAGCAATTCAAAATACCAGCATTTTCACAGTAACAAAAATAATTTGCTCGTCATTATGACTTGGGTGCGGCTTAGAGGCGTCAAAATAACCATTAAATTTCTTTTGTAAGTTTCATTTTCAGTAAAAGTATTACCTCAAATAATGATCGAGATCACTAATCTCATATTTCTGATTTCATATTTAAATAGATTTTTTCTGCTTAAATATAATAATAAAAATATTCATCAACCATTCTCTTACATACCGTTTTCAAAACGACTTTATTACACTAAAAAAAACTTCTAATGAGTAGAAAATGTATGAGAAATTAACACGTATACGTTTAATTTCCTTTTCTTTCATTTTTTTTTAAATTATTATTTTCAATGATTATAAACTATGTTTATTAGAGAGCATACACATTCTGAATAATAAAAAAAACATTATTTGATGACATATTTCTTTCTGGAACATATAAATATTTTTTACTTAGATAACTTTTCGGTTTAATAAAAAGAACTCCTCTTTCACAAATATTAGATATAATACATAGTTACAAAAAAAATACATACCAGCGGGTACGATTTTTAAAGTACAAGGTTCTTTTTGATGGCCTATTGAATTTTTTGTCCAACACAGCAATGTACCATATCCAGACATTCTTTGTGGTGAGAAAATTAAATGTTTCTTAGACTCATTCATTGTCCAATTTTGAAGAATTTTTATTTCACCAGAACTATTGAAAGACCATTTATAAGATACTTCACGAGGATTTGCATCAATATCACAAGTAACATTAGCAGTTTCTAATGGAGTTATACCGTAAATTTTTGCTGAACGATGGTTGCAAACAGGTGTAACTGAAAAAAATATATATCATCTAAAATTTATTTAGTTTACAAAATTTATACTCCGATAATAGTCGAATCCAATCAAAATTTTCATACACGATAATAGTTTTCATTGACTGCACACAAATGAATAATAATTATATAAAAGTTGCCTAAATCGCAACAACTTTAATATTTGTATTTTTATCACTCACATTTACAATGAAATATTTTAACAATAATATACCATTGTTCAGGTACTTATATTATATTTGTTAATATATGCGCAATAAGTACTAAAAATAAATTATTTTTGCAAGGTCTTCCAGGAGTACCATTTCACAAACCGGTTGTCTTATCCTTAGTACCTTTTCCTGAAATCGCCTCAACCTCAAAAATTTAGAATATTTATTCTTAAGTAGATAAGTAAACCATGTAAATCTCAACACGAAAATATTTTGATCTGTTGATCTGTTAAAATCATAGTGACAGGATTATTAGCCTATCAAATATAAATTGAACATGATTTGATACAAAGTACAAGCATGACCTCTCTGAGTGCTGCTTGGTAATACTACAATTATTGGGACCTAAAATGTATTTTCTTTTTAGGTTTTAGAAATAGAGAAGTTAGTAAAACAGAAGCCTTCAAGATAGAAGATACATGAAAAGATCGGTCGATCAAGTGATATTACTAATCAATAATTACTTGAACAATACTTAACTAGTCAGAAGACCACTTACTAGTTATATGTTTTTTCTCAATTTTCATTAAACAGAGAGAATAAATTTTATCATAAGGATCTCTTTTAATTTACTGAAATATTTTCGCTACTTTCCGATTGATTCATGCATAGATTCAGATTTTCTGCTTTCAAGGCAACAGTTTAATTAAAAAATTGATGTAATTATTGATCCCTTTTAAACAGAGCTCTCACTAACAAGATGACAAATTCAGTAATATGTGAAAGTTCATCCAGAAATAAAGCTAAGCCCCTTTTTCACAGTTTATGTGTTGTACAGTTAAAATGAATTGAAAATCAACCAGTTCAAAAGTAGAGATTGATACTTTTTTCCATATGATTTAGCACTGCAGTCTAGGTATGATTTAGGCAATTACACAACGTTTTAAAAGTGTTATTCCAAGCCTCAAACAACAGTCAGCTAACGAAGAAAAGAGTATATCATAACAGTATATGGTGTTAATAATACGATATAATGTATTTGTGCCTTACTTTATTATTGCTATGATGATTAATACAAATAAAAACTTAACACTAGTAAACAGTAGCTTCTGTCTTTAAAATGAATCTTTACGTCAAAAAAGCTTCCTAATTTATCCGCTGGAGCATTCTATATACAATGCTTCTTCCGTAATCAAAGGCGATGCGATTTACGCTATTTTTTCTCTAAATATCATCTCAAATAAAATAGGATTTCCTTAAATTGAATAATAATATTTTTTATACTATGAAATAGGTAATAATCGAAATCTACGAGTAAATTAATTGAGAATATTGCAGATATTATTAAAGTAAGTTTTAATATAAATTGATTAATAATAATGATTCTTCTCAAAGTAATCTTTAGTTAAACGAATTTTAAATTTGTAAAAAAATATTTTATAACAATTTTGCAAATGGTTACAGAATTGATGAATGTGTAATACTAAGTGTGAAGTACGCATTGAGTAAAAATGACTTTGAGAATCCAGATTTTCTACAAAAATTTCGATTAAGTATTTCAGTACATTTTTTATCTAGTTTTTTTTTTCTTTATTTTGAGGTAATCTTTTAATTTTGTAGGATCATGTATTGCTGCAGTAATTTCGAAGTTATGAATAATACTAATTAGTACCTCAGTAACACAGTCTTTAAAACAAATATTTCATTGATTTTTCCTTCTTTTCGAAAGCACCCACCGATAAAAGAGGAAAAAAAACAATATTGGAGCAATTTGGAATCACTCATTTTTAACCTTTTTCCAGCAGCTGGGGCATGTATGCTTCAAAAAAATATTCCTTGACTAAAGTTCCAGAAACATTTTTTTCTTTGTTTCTATGTAGTCCTGGATCATACTGAACTTCAGCCGAAAATTATGAGTGGAGTATATTTTTTCAGAAATACTTAGCTGATGAAGTCTTAGAAAATATTTTGGGCTTGGTTGGACATTCACCACCTGCTACAGTTTCTAGATATGACGTCATCAAAGATGACAGTCAATCGATCAAAAAGCTTCTAATATTTATGCTTATAATTGATCGGTTTGCTTAAATATTGAGTCAGTGTGCTCTAATTACTATGTATAAGTTCGATAGCATTGATAGCAGTGTTTATGTGTCAAAAGGATTTCATGTTTCCAATCACCTTGAATCGTAAATGGTAAAAAATTTTAGTGTTTTTCAAATGTTTTTCACGCATAAATTACAAATAATTTTAATTAAAAAAATAATGATTGGGAAAAAATGATATTTCTTAACAATTAGATTCATTAGAATCTTCATATAAACTTTTACTCGCTGTAAAGTAAATATCAGTGTATTAAAATATAGATCATCAGCATACTTAATTACATTTAACACTAACTTAATAATCATTCCCTGAGTAATGTGAAAAAAATATAAACTGTCCATAAATCAGTATAGAACAACACTATGGAATCATGCACAAAACTGAAAGACAATTGCGAACTAACAACTACTAACAACCAATTAACAACTTTTTTAAAACTAAAATATTTCCAAATTTTCATTCCCTTGTTGATGGCTTTAAGTTACTAGATAAAGTAAAGCACGTTTTTAGTAATTCATTCCATCAAAGTAACGATTTACTGTAGTTACAATAGTATCTTTTTAATCAATATTTTTAGTCGAGACCGATTCGTAATGGTTAAAAATTATCATGATTAAGCGATTTTCTTCGGTACTTATCACTTTCAAAGGCCAGTAAGACATCCCTTTTCCCATTATTATTATTAAAACAGCACAGCATTAAAGTTGTTTTATTAAAAACGAATTATATTTGGTATTCAGTATAATTGCACCAGTTACTGCAATAACAAAAGTGCCTATTACCAAAATTAATTAAGCACCATTCATGTCAATAATATAATAAGATATTTTATTTTCCTCCTGAACGAGGAGATATTACAATTTCTAAAATATTTTTCTTTTCAGTACTTTATATACTGAAGTAGTACTTTATATATATATATATATATATATATATAATTTCCAATGAGTTGCACAATCAATCTTCCCGATGAGCAGACCTAGTGCGGTTCTCCAGAAGTGGTATCCACTCTTTCAGGACCACCACAATGGGTGAGATACCGTTGGCCATGTTAATTTGGACGTCTAGTTTCTGTCACACTAGATGGCAGCACCGAGACTCTATTTGGATGCTAAAGTGCACTAGGAATTTGATTTTGCCGGAAATGCCAAGGGCCAATAAGGCACTCCAGGGATCCTTTACATGCCGCATAATCATACGACATGGCCGCTGAGGATCTACATCCCGAAAATCCGATGTCTGGGCCGGGGATCGAACCCGCAGACTTGGGCTCAGAAGGCCGACGACAAACCAACTGCGCCACCCAGCCACACTTAGCTTATATTAGTATTATATTTTAATGATTACCTATTACCAAAATTAATTAAACTTGATTAGCATGAATAATCGTTTAGGGATTTTTTACTATTGTCCTAAATGAGTTATTACCATTTCTCATTCATTTTGCATTTTAGTGCAATTTACTATATATTTTTTTTTCAATTTTAGTTAGTACCTATTACCAAATTTTGTTATAATGGGCTTCAATAATAGTATGGCGAATTACTACACTTATCTTAAATACATTAGTTTCATTTCTCCATTAGTTTTTCTTTCAAATGTAGCTTATGTTTTTTGCTACAGTTAATATGTTTTAGCAAAATTAATTGAGAATCATTGGTGTCAAAAATGACATAGTGATTTTTTACCTTTATTCTGAAAACTTTAGTGCTATTTCTTTTCAGTTCGTAATTTTTTTTTTTTAATATTTCAAATACAGTTGGTTTTAACTTATTTAATTTTATAGAATTGTGATTTAAAAGCCTAATAAAAAAAACGTGTGGTTTCATACAACTAAGTATATACTAGTTTGGAGAAGTAATCAACCTAAGTTCATATTGATCATTGAGTGTAGTTGGCATACCGAATAAAAAATACCCTAATATTTAATAACGTGTTATAAATTCTTTTTTTGCTTAATGAGAGCTAGAATCAAGTAAACATCACTGCCTCTATCTTTAAAATCGTCTGCAGTTTAAATAATACTATAGCACTAGCTCTAAACAAATGAAGATATTATATTTTTTAAATGTCTATCCTGAACGATATAATTGAAATTTTTAAATGATTTTTAGGATCGGAGGCTAAAATTGCTCTTTCTACAACTATCCAAATTTTAAGAGGATAGAACAAACGGTTCGGGATAAAAGACACACACACAAACTCTTAGTTTTATAATAATAGACGTCTTTCTCTATTGCTTGAAAATCCGTTTCTTTTGTCACCAGACTTTTTAAAGAATTAGGAAGCATATTAAATGGGTAACTGTTGCATAATATATATAAACATTGGGGTTATCCTTGCATCGAATTTTTCAGTTTCTTAAAAACTCATTGTGAATAATGAAATTTTCGATGAAAAGCAGTGTTTTCTTATATTTCCCGGAATAGATTTGATATCATCAAGCGATAATGTAATCACTGTTTTTACTTAATACGCTCAATCGTAATCTGTTTTTTTTTAATAGTTTAGCGCAATAAATTTATCTACTTGTTAACTGTTCTGCTGAAAGAACTGATAAGTTATCGTCTTACTGATTGACAGCAAGCTTCTTCTTTATGCTTATTTTTTCTACTCCTGAGGACGTCTGTAATCGTATGAATCTCAGATGCAAAGAAAACAATCACTGTTTGTTGATTCAATCCGCCAGAGGAAATACGGACTGAAGTTTCAGCACTATAGCTAGTAGATGCAATTCACATATATTTTTTTTCTATCTGAATGAATCTTATTTCTTAGTTGTCGCAATGTCATAAAATCGTCCATGTACCAAAACTATCAAAATGTTACAAATTTTACTAACTCTCTAAAGACTATCTCCACTTGGGCAGTTTTAAATTCCGATTTACATCCACTTTTTTAAGAAATATTTTATTGAGTGATTAATTAGAGAAATGTTTTATTGAGTGGGAAATATCTTTTTAAACTTAAGAAGAACTATTCTTCCACTATTGATTTCACTATCGACATTCCTTTGTTTTCCCTTATAGTTTTTCCCCATGTGTAAAACTGACTTTAGTATATTACTTAAAACAATAAGCATTTAATAACCAAATGCTTATAACATTCACTTAATTATTACATGAAAGTAAAGATAGTTTAGAAATGATTAATCTATCTATATATATATATATATATATATATATATATATATATATATATATATATATATATATATATATAAATGAATGTAATATGTATGTGTATGTGTGTACGTACGTCCTTTATAGACCACTAAACCATCCGACAGAAAGCGACGAAATTTGGTATACGGATGGTTTCAAGCACGAGAAAGATCACTGTCAATATTAGAACATTCTACGATAAATCGTTCTAGCAGGATGAGCGAAAAACCTAATAGAATTTTCTGATTGGTTGAATGTTACCGATTGTTTTAAATTAAATGAATCAATTTTCACATATTTTAGAGATACATCAGTAATAATTGCTAGCTTATAGCTTCGTCTTATCAAATAATAGTTTATTGCACATACTGAAATATTTAATTATATTATATTCGCGATCGCAACGCTTGAGTACGCCCTCTAGCGGGAGCCTGAAAATATCTGGAATTTATCTGGAAAGTTTTCAGTTCCATCAGAATCATTGGCAGAGTCAGACACCATTTTCTAAGCAGCAAATAAGAAGCAAAATTTCCCTAAGGAAAAGGTCGAAGAACTTGAAAAAAACTCTCCAGAACATTAGTAAATCTTTAAGAATTATTCTTTTAAACGTGTTTCTAAAAAATTACTTTTTTAAAACCAACGGTAATTGAATAGAAAAAAAATATTTATGTAATCAAAAGAAAAAATTAATGGGAAAGTGGTACTAATTTGTTTAGGAGAAACATAAAATAATGGCACCAATGAGGCTTAATTACGCCAATTATGCTTAATCAATTAAGGTAATATATGCATATTAAAATAAAATAATAAGCAATTTACTAGAAAGCAAAAGAAATGGAGTAAAGGTATTTCTTTGTCAAGAAGAACCGTAAGAATTCGTCATACTATCATTGACGATAATGATGCTTAATAAATGTTGGTAATATGTATTAATTGAAATAAAAAAAAGTAACTTCTGAACTAAAAATCCAAGCTCATGGAAGAATGATTAATGAGAAATTCGCTTAAGAAAATCGTAAAAGATCGCTATTCACAGATGACACTTAATTCATTTGTATCACTGACGGTAATATGTACTGCTGGTATTATGGTGATTGGCGAATTAATTTTGATAAGAATTTGACAACGGGTTTTCCGTAGTTTCTGAAAATAATTTTTTCAGTGATAGTTAAGATAGTGTATTAAAATTTTAAAGAATTAGAATTAAAAGAACATTTTTCCACTACCACTAGGTAAAAAATATTATATTAATATATTTGGTGATGGCATATTTGGTTCGCTTAATTTAGGTAATATATACATATTTAAATAAAATAAATGAACTATGTATTTGAACGCAAAAGTATATTTATCAAGATATTTATTTAAAGATATCTATCAAGAAAAACCATAAGAAATCATCATACTGTCATTGACGACAATGATGCTTAATTAATGTTAGTAATATGTTCATTGGTATAAAAAAAATTTACATACTAAAAAGCAAAAGTAATGGAGAAAATATACTTTTACACTTTGGGGAGCCGTAAAAAATCACGATATTATTGTTGACTCTAATGCTTAATTAATATTGATAATATGAATTAATTGAAATAAAACAAAGCAAGCTATTTGCTAAAAAGCGAAGTTAAAGGAAAAAAAAAAGTTTAATAGGAAATTCGTTTAGGAAAACCATAGAAAATCGCCATTTACGGATGGCGGTCACTTGTTGTGCACTACTGACGTTATATGTTCTACTGGTATTATCGTAATTGGTGCAGTTTTGATAAGAATTCTACAACTGGCTTTCCGTAATTTCAGAATTTTTTTTTTCAGTAGTAGCAAAGATAGTGTATTAATATTTTAATCAATTAGAATATAAAGAATTTTTTTCTTTACTACTTATAAATATTTTAGTAGTAAATTAAAGGTCAGTTAGAAAACTGACCACCTCCAAAAATCTTATCAAGTTCTAGTAAGAATTCTATTTTTTTAAATATTTTGACTTTAGTTTGCAGTCACTGATAAAATTATTTTTCACAAAACTTAAATGTCGAAGGCCTATGTAATACGTTCCAAATATACTAATATAGGTATAAAATATTATATTGATATATTTGGTGATTATTAAGCACCAATTCTTAGCAGTTTTTATACTGATACTTTGGAAATAAGTGGTTTACGGTCTTCGAAAGGGATATGTACTTTAGAAAATTACTTGATAGTTCAATAGCATCATGCGAAGTGATACCAAATACATTTTATCTTTGTTCTAATGGGATAAACTACAAAAAACGGCTGTTTTTGCTTACTTCAATAGCACCAAGACACTAAAAAGGGCAATAAATAATATTTAGTAAAAAAAATGTTATTATTTTAACTATATTAATTAAAAAACTTAATAGAAGATCAAGGTAAGTGACATTTTCAGAGCTCAAAAAAAAAGTTGCATTCAAACTATTTTATGACCAATTTATTAGAAGACGGGGCAAATAATTCATTGCTTTATTTTATTTACCTCTGTCCCATTTGAAATAAATATCATGCAAGCATACTAAAAACTGATGTGGATTAGTTATGTTGAGATTAAAGTGAAGGCAAATACAGGTTCTGTTACATTAAACATACTCATATTGATGCAAACACTTTTTTTTTTCTCTGATTCATTGATTCCCCTAAAAACTCCCTTAACCAGGTTTTTCCATCAAGCTCTTTAATTGTGTCGGTATATGCTTTTCTGTTTAGAGTATAATTTTGAAGTGTTTCTCAGTACTGATTTGTTGATTCTTTACTTTTTTGATTTACCCCGTGCGTTGAACGGGTATTCAGGCAGTAAATTAATAAAATGACTTCATCCGAGTTAATAAAAAATGCTTATATTAAAAATATAATCTAATCGGATATTATGTTAAAAAATGTTTCTTTCTAGATTTCGTTTTTTATTAAACCGGTATTATTTGGAATTTTAAGTTTACCCAAGACAAAAAATCAAGATGGTTTTCCATTGATGGACCAACATAAATATGATGGTTACCAACTTGAATTCCCATCAAAAACCATCATACAGCTTGATGGGACCATCAAGCCTTCCCAACATCCCAAGGTAGGAATTGGCACCTTTTCAAGTTGGGCCAACATAGCATTCCCATCATGTCATGATGGATTTTTATAATGGGCAAACATAGCATTCCCATCATGTCATGATGGATTTTTATAATGGGCGAACATAGCATTCCCATCATGTCATGATGGATTTTTATAATGGGCGAACATAGCATTCCCATCATGTCATGATGGATTTTTATAATAGGCGAACATAGCATTCCCATCATGTCATGATGGATTTTTATAATGGGCGAACATAGCATTCCTATCATGTCATGATGGATTTTTATAATGGGCGAACATAGCATTCCCATCATGTCATGATGGATTTTTATAATGGGCGAACATAGCATTCCCATCATGTCATGATGGATTTTTATATGGGCCAGGATAGCATTCCCATCATGTCATGATGGATTTTTATAATGGGCCAACATAGCATTCCCATCATGGCATGAGGGATTTTTCTAATGGGGCAACATAGCATTTCCATCATAGTATTTTATTTAATTTTTTTTATAGTTTATTATTATACTATTTTAAAAAAACAGAAATTTTATATATTAAGGACCTTTAGATTTCTTTAAAATATCAGTTAAAAGCCTCATATAAATAAATTAAAAATAATCTGTACAATTTGCATACATAACAGCAGCTTGGTGTAGAAAAAGGTGCTTATTAGCATTAAGGTGAAAAATATGTTACCTAACAGTTAAAGATTTGAACCATCTCTTTTTTCGGCATAATCAAGAAATCATAAAATTGAAAAATCTTTCAATGAACCTGATTTTGTTAGTTTAACAAGAAGTAATTATTTCAACGTTGATTTAATACCTACATTTTAAATGTAAGTATTGATTCAATTTACAAAACAAAATATTTTTGGCAATAAATCAACAAGAAAAATGTTCAAAATAATTAATTAACAAAAGATTAATAAAAGTTTTTAAACACGTCTGGGTTTATTTAAATCACAAATTCTAATTCTTGTTTATACCGTTGAGACTAGCCATTACCCAAATTTCAGTTTGATTTTCGGTACATAAAAAACCAATATATATTGCTGTTTTCATTACGGTGAACCACTAAATACACCTTCAACAAAAATAGCTGGTTACAACCACAACTTTTCGCCACAATCCATGTATTTTTTAATAAGCATAATTGGAACATCTTTATATTAATCCAATTAACATTTGAAAATAATATATATAGTTTTTTTGTATGGAATACTATGTCAATATTGGCTATGATTAAGTAGAAGTTTCATTATAATATTAAATTAAGCAAAATTAAAGTTTGAGACTGTAAGTTAAGGTCGGCCAAATGATTATAGTTTTTTCCTCAACTTAAAACAAGATAGCATTCCATAATTTATTTTTAATTTAACATTAAGATTGAAGAGTAAAAAAAAAAAAAAAACAATTCCTATAGTGTATAAGTACAATTTATAAAAAATAGATATAAATTTCAAAATATAGAATTTTGATAAATAAAGACAAACAAGTAATTTGAAAACATTTATTTAAATACATTTATACTTTTAATAAAAAAAATTTTTTTTTTTTTACACATAATCTACAAAAGTATTTGACATACATAAATGTTGAATTTAAATATTCTATACTGATGAACTTCTTTCCCATAAATTCTCACAAATTATAACTGCAAAATAAAAAAATCAAATTAAAGCACATTAGATAAACAAATGACACTAGCTTTTAGCTTATTTTTATGCTGAAAATAATAACAGGTCTGCCAGCTTATACGCATTTTCAAAAATATTTTATAAATATTTTAAAAACCAATGGTTTAAAATTTTTTTTAATTTTGTCAACAGCCTTAAAACGAAAGAGCTAGAAGAAAGACACATTGCAAATGAACTAATTTACGAGTATTGCCGTGGAAAATTGGCTAAAATAAATAAAAAATGATACGCTAAAACATAAACTTAGGTAGCACTAGAATAGATTTTTGATAAAAAAAAAAATAAAAAAAAAGAGTAGAAAGTTGGCAGTCCTGTAATAATGAAAACATATAAAATAAATATAGTCCAGGAAGAAAATATTGCATTATATTTAACACCAGAAAAACTGAACATTATACCTTAAAAAGACTGAGGGGGTTAGTGAAATTTTTGTGGAAGCTTGGAATTATTTATTTATTTTTTTTTTTGGGGGGGGGGGCATAATTTCACACTGTTTTTTGATGAAAACTGTTGAATAACAGTGTCAAGCATCATTGATTTTGGAAAGTATTCAGGATCGGAAATTTTGAATGCCATAACACCGGGCAGAAATTTTGGATGATGCTTAGATACAGTTTTTTTGCTAATTGCTCTTGTTCATCATTTAAAAACTGTCCCCTCGTTTCGGGATCCAGGATGCATATGCTAATAAAAGAGGTGGCTGCACAGCCTGATGAAATCTTTTTACAAATGTTTATGGGGTTCTAATTCATCACACGATAGTAAGTTAATTCATATTTCAACAGCTTCTGAAATTGAAATGTTTTCTGATTGAAGCTTTTTTAAAGCTTCAGAAACAATTGATATCTGTTTTTCCAAACTGATAGTTTATTGGTAAAGCCCAACATTATTTAATATTTTTGACATATTATTATATTCTTCATTTTGATGTTCAAAAGCAAATGACACTAGCTTTTAGCTTATTTTTATGCTGAAAATAATAACAGGTCTGCCAGCTTATACACATTTTCAAAAATATTTTAAAAACCAATGGTTTAAATTTTTTTTTAATTTTGTCAACAGCCTTAAAACGAAAGAGCTAGAACAAAGGCACATTGCAAATGAACTAATTTATGAGTATTGCCGTGGAAAATTGGCTAAAATAAATAAAAAATAATACGCTAAAATATAAACTTAGGTAGCACTAGAATAGATTTTTGATAAAAAAAAAAAAAAAAGAGCAGAAAGTTGGTAGTCCTGTAATAATGAAAACATATAAAATAAATATAGTCCAGGGAGAAAATATTGCATTATATTTAACACCAGAAAAACTGAACATTATACCTTAAAAAGACTGAGGGGGTTAGTGATTAGACATTCAAAATCTCAATATAATTATTTAATAAGAATACATAAGAGGCTTGATCATTGAAATTCAGTGGTATTTCATTCTATTTAGTTAACGAAAATATTTAATTACAATTGAACACTGTATTTTTAACATGTTTCTATATTGCTAAGGCATGAATGATTAAATAAGCACTTAAATTGGAACAATTTATGGAAGGTCAGAAATACTCAGCACTTTCAGTAAGTCAGCACAATGTTTCAGTGGGTACTATTAAATTTTAACATTATAAAAATACATTAAATCAAACCCACATTTTCATTCAGCTACATTAGGGCAAAATTTATAATACAGTTAGTTATTGACCATGTGAAATAGTAGGATTCAATCACAAAAAATCAAATGAAAGCTAGAATGTATTGGCTTTCACAGCACAGCAATTGTAAATGAACGGCAGATGGACAAGTGTGGTGTTTACGGAAAGTAAGCGTTTTCTGCTTTAAAAAAAACTTTACAAATGGTACAAGTAACGTAATAAAATGTTTTTTGGGAGTTTTGAAGAATTCTGAATGCATGAAGAATTAAATTATATATATAAAAAAAGACTGTAATTGTCTATTGTAGAGAAACCAAAAAAATATGAAAGGGGTTAATTTGGCTTTTTTTTGTCTTTCTAGTGTCAAGTTTATAAGGGAAAATTGAAGTAATCAATAATCTAAACAATTAGAAGTTTAACAGTAGTAAAAATATGATTTCTCTCTTATTTAAAAATAAATAAATAAAATTACTATGAAATATATTATACATGAACTATTTTTCAATAAATATTAGCAATAATGAGAAATTCTTTTCGATGGATAAAAATAAAATATTTCATTGATTAATGGGAGAAATATTTAAGCTTTTACAAGTGTGTAAACCTTTAAATATTTTATACTTGTAAGCAATTTAAAACTATAATAAAAATAAACTAAATAATGAAGAATTTAAATGTTAACTTAAATGGTTTATTGGAATTGTTTTAAAGAATAAAAAATTAATAATGCAAAAATTTAAAGTCAATTTTCCTATTTCAAATAAGATAGAAATTTAACAGACGAAATATAATCTTTAACCCATTTTTTAAAAGTTGTTGAATATAGGAAAATAATAGGTATAATTATTGCTTGGAATAAAGTTAAAGATTACATAAATTACAATTTTACACTTGTTTAATAAAACTGTTGCCATGCATTAAAATGCAATATACAGTGAAACCTCCAGGAAAGATCACCTCTATGTAGCGATCTCTATTTACGAACACTTTAGGGAGGCAAGGAATTTTTTCCATGGACTTAAACTACGGACTTTAGGAGAGACCATAAAAACCTCTCCCAGCAACTGGGCGAAATCTCTGCACTAGATGAGGAAAAGGTCAAATAAGGAAGCACAATAAAATATCAAAACAAATAAGTAGTTTAAAATGTATTCTAAATATTTGCTTGGCTCTTATTGAAAGAGTTATATCTCAGATATCTACAACCTCATGTTGCAGTCAAATTGCACTAAAGGCAATAATTTATTAATCAGAATTGAATGATTTATTTTTGATTAATCAATTATTTCTGTTTGATTACTTTTAGTTATTTTAAGTATATAAAAAAGTTAATTAGAAAAAACTCAGCATCTCAAACAAACGAACCCCTTCCCATCTTTTACCGCTGATTTTTATGAAGAAAAAAAAATTAAACGTTACCTTAAAAACATACTTTTTTATTTATTTCAAATAATTGGTAAATTTCTTTTCACACATAATTATATTAGAAGGGATAATTTCTATTAACGTAAAATTTTATTCATCCATCCAGTTTTCACGACGTCAACACAAGGAACATTCGTTAATTCTGGCGAGATTTTTAAATTTCTAACAAATTATGAGCCTTAGAAATAATAAATACAAATTCTTAAGTCTAGAACAGTAAGCTGGAAAAATGACTTCAATGCTCCAAAAATTATTAGTAATAAAATAAAAAGGTTGTCCTAAACGAAGACTTTAACAAAAAAGCAATCGATCAATTAACTGAATAAAAAATATTCAATTAATTACTTGGTGACAAAATTGACACTACATTAGACTTTTTCAAGAAAATTTTAAAAGACAAAATAAGTAAAAAAACTAAAAGCAGTGGTTGTGACCACAGTAAGAAAAAATAGAACACATTAAAAATATTTATTTCCAAAATAAATGTCAAGCGTTTGACTCAGCCTATAATTTCTTTAACAGAATTTTCTTTCTGTTTCTAATGCTGCAAAAAACGCACATTTTTTTAAAAATCTTATTTTAAAAATCATTTGGAACACTCAGAAACAAAAACATTATAAATTATTAGAAATGGAATAAGGCTTTAGTAATGCTGCAGCTTTAGCTCGGCCAACTATGTGACAGTGATGCGCAATTTTTTGAATATTGAAATTTTTCCAAATAGCAACTCTTAATGTTACGCAAAAGCTCAAATTAATACTTATTTCAGATATCAAAATTTTGATTCACAAGTACCATAGCAAGAAGTAAATTGAAAACCTTATTTTTAAACTTTAATCCAGGTTTTTTAATTATTGTAAACGAAGTGCTTTTCAGGATCTTGTACATTTTAGAAAGTTTTGACTTAGATATTTTTAGATCCACAAAAATCACTCTAGATTATGAAATAAAAATAGTTATGAAATAAAAGTTAGACATTATAAAAAGAAATTTACACATTTAATTGAAAAAAAATTAAAACAACTTCTTAATTCTAAATTTTAAAATGAAAATGATTATTTTTTGCACTAACCAAACTTACCCATCCTCTCAAACAGATGAGTTGAATCTAAATCCTAATGATCAACAGATTCCATGCTCAAATGTTCCTTTTAACTCATCCAAAGAAATGAACTGAAAAGAAAGTCAATTAATAGAAAAAAATAAATTGCATTTTGTTGCCCTAAATAGGAATACCTCGTTTAGACTGGAATGAACATTTTAAAAGAAATATTTATGTTTACAACAATTTTCGACAAAGTGCTCTTCCATAAGGATAATAAAATGGTAATAAATAATCTTAAAATTGTAGTAAATTTTCAGTCACTTTACAGGATATAAACAAAAATGTGAATATGGGTATGGCTATCAGAACATTTGTCTTTCATACAATTGATAAAATAGCAACAGTGAATTTAAAGTAATACAATTGCCAGGTAGTTTATCTTCAACTGCTTTACCTAATATAGATGTGCGCATTGTGGATAACAAAAAAGCTCACATCAAACTATCAAAAATGATTGGGAAAACAGAAGATTATAACAATAAAATGAAAGAAAAACATAATTGCTTATAAATGTGTAGAGCATCACTAGTGTTGTAGGATACTAGTCTTAAAATTTAGTTTCAAAAGTTACGTGCTCAGCGACTTATTTCTAAGATTCGGGACACAAAGCCTTATTGCAACACTTTGGGCTACCTAAACCCCTTTCGAATCTCAATCTCATAAGAGATTATCTCGTGAGATTCAGTCAGCCGCACAGACACATGTCCTTCCATGCGACGGAGGTTCAGGATTTTAGAACTTTGCCATATGCACCGAGTGTTTGCGTACGACAATTGCATTCGCTTCTGAATGACGATCTTACACCAGAGACTAAATTCAAAAGACTTTCAACAGTATTAATCACAATTATTTTATCAATCATTTTCTTTGCTACAAATATCTTCTAGATAACATCAAAGAAATTTTTTTTATCATTTTAATCCCCACTGAGATAATTTTATCAATGTTTAATTATTATTTATACAGTAAATTATCTTCAAAATGGAATACGAATAAATTTTAAAAACAGTTTTTTTTTTTTTTTTTTTTAAAGAGGGATAGCAGTTTATTTATCTTTGGCTGCTTTACCTAATATAGATGTGAGCATAGTGGATAACAAAAAAGCTCACATCTAAACTATCAAAAAAGTTAGGAAAAACAGAAGATCATAACAATAAAATGAAAGAAAAACATAATTGCTTATTAATGTATGGAGCATCACTTGTGTTGTAGGATACCAGTCTTAAAACTTAGTCTCAAAAGTTACGTGCTCACATGACGATCTTACACCAGAGACTAAATTCAAAAGACTTTCAACAGCATTAATCACGATTATTTTAACAATCATTTTCTGTTGCAAATATCTTCTAGATAACATTAAAAAAAAATTTTTTATTTATTTTAATTCCCACTGTTAATGTTATAGACAGATAATTTTATCAATGTTTAATTATTATTTATTTTAAACAGTGTCTTCTAAATTGAATCTGAATAAATTTTAAAGAGATAGCGGTTTATTAATAAATAGGGCGCATTTATTGGTATCAAAGTTCAAGCAGAGCCTTAAAAAAAACGATTAGGGAGAACACTGATGGAAGATTGCACTTTTACACAAGGAGGTAAAGAATAAAAATAAATGGAGATTTCCGTCTCGTGCTCTGTGGCAGTATAATCGCCAAGTCTTGAAAATTTCCGGGCAGTGTCTCGAGAGAAACTAAAACAAAACGTCACAAAAGGGACCAACTCAAAACATATAACTTGTAGCCATCCCCGGGCAAATATCTACATGTTATTTTTAAATACTTTAACAGATTTAAAATCTAATTGGTACCTTGGCAACTGTAGTTGGCGCGACAGATCACGATAAGGAAATATCCCCAGTAAATTACATAGAAGAAAAGATACTGAAAATATAATAATTAAAAGAATAAATTTATAAAAACTTACGTGATTGCACAGGCACGAGGATGAACAAGCAACAAACAATAAGAAGTTGAGTTGATATTTTGCTATTCGTCCCAAACGTAAAATTTGAAAGGAACACTTAAGTATCATTCACACTGCACCTCTGATTGTGATTGACGTAAGGTCGAATGCACACCGAATGCTAATTAATATATGAAGCAAGAATGCAAAACTTTTTGTGAGAAATTAAAGCATACTCTGGAATTTTAACAAAGCAATATAAAGTGTGTTTTTAATTCATTTTCTATTAAAGTATCTTTCGGGGTTCGATCCTTGACTCAGCCAAAATCCCCTGAGAGTGCATGCGATGTACAATCTCGTGAAATCGGAGGAATCGAAAGTCTCGTAGTCAGTCACTTAGCGATATCATGGGTACAGGGATAAGGAGAACCAAAGCAATATATATAATAATTTTTATTTATTATAATTGTAAATTTTCACGTCGTTGTAAAATGTTACTAGAATATGCGCGCCTTTAGTAAAAGTACAAAGAAAAGACTTTTTTTCCTCTCATTTAATCTATCACTCGTTTACTTAAACCCACGAATCGTTCTAATTTCTGTGAATATGCACAATATTTTGTAAATTGAAAATCTATCTCAATGTTATTATATTTAATAACTATTTATTTTTGACCTTAAATAGAACTTTTATACAAATTGCAGAATTTCTTAAAAAAAAAAAAAATTATCTTATTTAAATCTTCTTAATTTAATTATTCCTGATATGTTGCTTTATTGTTTTGTATTTTTTAAAAACGCCATAATGTTATTAATTGCAATAACCACATGTTAATTAATTTAAATCACAAGTCTTAACCTTTCAGTAACCAGACAACGCTGAAGTAGTGCATGTGCACTTAAAAATTAAATTTATCATCACTCGAGTACCTATATGAATGAATCTTTCTTAACTTCATTAATCCTGATATGTAGCTTTATTGTTTTCTGAATTTAAAACTCACCTTTACGATATTAATTGCAGTTACTATTAATTTTTAACCTTTAACAACATATTACTACATTTTTACCATTTAAAAGTATAACTTTCAACCCCATTGTTAAGTATCATAAGAATATGTTCGACTATACCGCACGTGTGAATAAAACTTAAATCTTTTTTAATTTAATTAATCCTGATATGTAACCTCCTTGATTTGTGTTTCTAAAATTCACCATAATGTTTTGAATTGCAATTACCATTTATTTTAAACCACATGCTCATAATTTAATCTCGCAGTCATATACCCATATGAATAAATCTTTTTTGATCATATTAATACTAATATTTATCCTTATTGTTATTCTGAATTTACATTCACCTTATAGATATTAATTGCAATTAATATAAATTTTAAACTTTTAACAACATATTACTACGATTTTTGTAATTAAAGTTACAACTTTCAACCCTATCGTAAATGTTTATAAAAATATGTTCAACTATACCACACGTGTGAATAGAAGCTTTATCTTCTTTGAATCTCTTTTAATTGAATTAATCCTGATATGTTGCCTTCTTGTTTGGTGTTTCTAAAATTCACCATAATGTTATGAATTGCAATAACCATTTATTTTAAACTCTTTGTTATAATTTCACCACATGTTTGAAAATTTAAACCACAACCTTTAAGCATTCAATAAAATGCCGCGAGACGATGCTCAAATACTACACGTGCTCATAATTTCTCAGTCGTGTACCCGTATGAATGAATCTTTTTTAATCCTATCAATATTGATATGAAGCCTTATTATTTTCTGAATTTAAAATTCAAATTAATGTTATTAATTGCAGTTACTATTAATTTTCAACCTTTAACAACATATTACTACATTTTTTGCAATTAAAACCACAAATTCCTACCATATTGCAAAATATCACAAGACTATATTCGACTATAACTCACGCGAATAAAAATTGTATCTTATTTAAATGTTTCTTAATTAAGTTAAATCCGCCGCGTGCCTCATTGTTTTGTGTTTCTAAATAGCAATAACCAATTATTTTTTAACTTTCATAATAATACTTTCACCACATATTTAGTAATTTAAATAACAACTTTAAACCTTTCAGTAAAATGTCACACACAAAGCTCAAACAGTTCACGAGCACATAAAAATGTTATGAATGAACATTTCTTAACTTTATTAGTCCTGATATAAAGCCTAATTGTTCTATATTTCTCAAATTCATCTTAATGAAAATATTTGCAAGAATTTTTTTTTTAACCTTCATTGTAATTTCACTTTATGTTTAATAATTAAAAGCTCGAGCGTAGAGCACGTGTGCATAAGAATTTTATCTTCTTTAATCGAGCACTTGGGTACTTAAATAAATGAATCTTTCTTAATTTTTTTTAAAATCGTAATAAATAGTCTTAATGTTTTATTGCTATTATTTGCAATAACTATTTATAATCAACAATTTCCATCATAATTTGATGGCTGTTGTTGGTCCATCAATACTAAACATACCATCTTGGTTGACCATCATATAGAGAATACAATATATTCAGTTCAACAGTTAGTCTATCCGTGACGTTTTCTTTTGTTTTGTTTTACTGGTCAAGTAACGCAAATTCAATGAAAAAGTCCAATATAAAAGTAAATTTCTATCAATATTTCTTCCAGGAGTTACCCTGTCTTCTGCATTGGGTTCAAAATTATAAGCTTACGAAGATGAGCATTGACTCAGAATTGTGTTGGTTGTTCAAAGTCTGTTTTAAAATATAAAACGCAATGTGGTAATGATAAATATCGATAGGTTACATATGCCGATCGGTTACTAGTACTTGATGGGTTACTAATAATGATAAATCAATACGTCCATCTTGGTTCACTAAAAATAAACATTTTTTGATGCTAGTTGATACCATCATAGTACAAAAGCATAGTTGGAAAAGCGATTGTTGTAAATCTGCCCAAAAACCAGAGCTAGGAATTTTCCTCTTTCGCCAACATAGTATGGCATATTTTTATAATGGGTCAACATAAAGAACCCAATAAAACATAATGGTTTCTTTTAATGGGCCAGCATAGAATACCCAACATAGTATGATGGTTTTTTTATAATGGGCCAGCATAGAATATCCAACATAGTATGATGGTTTTTTAAAATGGGCCAGCATAGAATACCCAACATAGTATGATGGTTTTTTTAAAATGGGCCAACATATAATATCCAACTTAGTATGATGGTTTTTTTTAATGGGCCAGCATGGAATACCCAACATAGTATGATGGTTTTTTATAATGGGCCAGCATAAAATACCTAACATAGTATGTTGGTTTTTTAAAATGGGCCAACATAGAATATCCATTATAGTATGATGTATTTTTATATTGGACCAAAATAGCATATCTAACACAATATGATGGATTTTTGTGCTGTGCCAACATAGCATACCCATCATAGTAAGATGGATTTCTAGAATGCCCCAACAAAAAAGTATTTTCTGTTCCATTATAATTTTCTCTTGTGTCCATTATAATTTTCCATCAAAATCAGTCATGCATTTTGCTGGTACCATCAAGATAGCCTGACACGCCAAGATGTTAGAAAGCATGGCGATTTAAACAAATAAGCGAGGGCTTGTCACATTGCAATTTAAGACAAAATCTGACTTTAAAGATTTAGGAGAAGATCTTTCATTTCTTTTATTAATTTATTTAAAGTTTAAACTACAAAATTTTATGCACAATTGTGAACCATTGATAACATTTAAACATTCAAAAACAACGTTTCTAAGATAGACTGTTAAATGTAGGATTTGAAAGAACGAAAAACATCATTTTCCATCATAAAATGATAGAAATTATTGGCCTCAAACTATCCAACATTGCATGTTGGTTGACCATCATATCGAAAAATATCATTTTCCATCATAAAATGATGGAAGTTTGTTGGCCCATCAAATTCCATCATGACATGATGGTAATTGTTGGATGTTGGTTACCATCAAATAGAGTTGGGCCAACATGAAACCAACATAAACCATCAAAAAATCTTGTTGGTCCCATCAAGAATTTTGTCTTGGGTAAGAAACAGTTTACACTAAACTTTTAGACAACTGTGAAGACTTACGTATCACGGGGAGCAGAATCACGATATTTTTCAATATCATCGTATTATTATTTAACTTATAAATTGTAATTAGGGTATACTATCACATTTTTTCAGAAATCTATAAAATATGAACATAGGTACTAGCTGTTCTGTATTGAAAATCTGCCATCATTGATAAAGCCATAAATGAAAAATGTACCAAGTGATGAATGTCCACCCAAGTCTAGAATACTTTAAAAGACATCTATCTGTATTCTGAGGTATTTCTGGAGAAAAGAAATCTTCCTACTTAAACTTTCCCGAAGAAGTGCAGTCACGTCCTGGACTGATAGCAAAAAATAAAAATAAAAACGTTTTGTTGTTTTCCCCAACTTTTAATTTTTTTATATAACCTAAAAAATATTTATTAAATAATCGGTTTAATCTTAAAAAAACTGCAATTTTTTATTGTTTCACAATTATTTACTTATTCAACATAGATTTCTAAGAAAAAATACCAGAATTAACTGAAAGGTAAAAAAATAATATTTAAAACAAAAAATAAACGGAAAATAGAAATGCATTAATGCAGAATAAGAAATAATTTTAAAAAGTTAAAAAACCTGAAAACATGCTTTTTTTTTTTTTTACTTGAAAAATAAAAGGCATAAACAGAAAAAAATTATCACATAAAAACAGGCCAGTAAAATTTATAACAATATTGTAAATCTTTAACAGAATATGTGAATGTAATATGCCTTTTAAATAAACGCATGAACAAACACTTTTTAAAACACATCTGCATAACTATCACAGTCAGATTTCATTATGCACTTACATCTAATAATAATAATAATTCTCGGAGAAATAATACTCTAATAGTTATATAAAGGATATACGATAAAGGCAGGATTGATATCTGAAACGAACTTACATTGAACCTTTAGATGTAGGTAATTGCTTGAACCTTGGCCTATCGTATTGGAAGCGAGACATCTATATTTCCCTCTATGCTCTCTCTTAACATTCTGGAGCTCTAATGTTTGGTTAGTTATCACAATGCCATTAGTTTTATTAGGTACTAGTGATTTGTCTTCGAATTGCCAGGCTATTTCAAATATCCATGGATTTGCCCAAATACTACACTCCATTGATAATCTCGCACCTTCTTTGATTCCTCCTTTGTTGATGTTCGATCCATAAGTAAGGTTTACTAGTGGTGCAACTGTAACATGAAATATACATGATTTAAGGAAGGAGTAAATATGGTAAGACTTATTACAGCGCAATAAAATAAATAGGGGCGTTATTAAGTCATGATCAGATTGAGATTCTGAATAACTTGTTCTTTAAATTAAAAGAGTGAGAAAATTACTGAATTTTGGTTCCTATTGCTAATATGGTTTGCTTACGGATTGCTTAAACTAATTAAGATATGTAGAACAATTTTTTAGACAAAATAAAATTGCAAAATGCTTAAAAAGTGCTGTTACTCCTTGAGCAGAATACGATTTTTACAATATATCATATAATAGTTTTTTTTTATTTTTTTTTATTTTCTATTGAATTATTAAAGGGGCAAATTAGATGCATTATTTTTTTTTTTATAATGAATTGAATAAAATAGAGTTATCAAATTTAAGTTAAAATTTCTAAATATGACATTAGATCTATTTAGATACCAAAATTTTAAAAATATTATTAATAATTTCTTTACGAAAATTGCATAAAAAAATATTTGGGATTGTTAGATTCGTCTAAAACAAAACAATTGACATTAAATATTTACCACTTGGTTTCCAATATTAATTTATATTCTGTACAACACCGTAAAAATGAATTAGCAGAAAATGTTGAATTTTCTCTTACGTTTTTCAAGAAATATATTTTCACAACTTAAACAATAAAGGCGAAAAAAAGTCAGTAAAACCTAGCTTAATATTTACACTAATCTACTTAAAAGATTTAAAGCATTTTTACATCCTCTGATTCACTGAATTATATATTTAAGACATGCTACGGTAAATAGACGACACTTGATGGAAGTTCATAAATTATAATCTTAAATAAAAGTATTGAAAATCATTTTGAACCATAAAAATTCATCCTTTAGCAGTTAAAGGAGGAATTTTATGATTCAAAATGATTTGAAATACTTTTATTCCAATCAAAGTTTATATCTTGGGATCACAGCACCAGTAGCCGATATTAAAAGTTATTTGATTCAATCACAGCCAACCTACTTTCAAATCAATTTTTTTTTAATCATTCATGTATTATTGTCAGATTGCACAGATTTCATATTTTCCTACAATCTCATATTAGTTTAAATTTTATTAAGTTTTAAGTATTTATTTTTACTATTCATATATTGTTAAATATGCTCTTCTTTCATGCTAAATAAAATACTGTTACTTATTGATTTTCCATTTCAACAAGTCTCAGAACATGGTAAAAAAATTTTCAAAGAATTCAAATAAATCTCAATTAATTTATTATATTATTGTAATTGAAAATATATTAAAAAAACAGTCATGAAGGTTAAAAAAATCAACTAATTTTCCTCTATATTTTCTCTTGATCTTAAGAAATTCATTTTTTTTTATATCATGACTGCTTTTTTTCCTGTTTCTGCAAAGTCAGCAAATTTAAAGAATTTATATTGCTTCTCTAAGCTTTTCCGTCATAAAATGTGAAAACTAGTTTGATTTTGATGTCTATTCTTAAGAAAAGAAACATTTCAAAAACAAATTTTTTATACATACCAAGAGGAAAAATTTATTCAACTATTTGTAATATTTTAAAAGCTGAGTTTTTAAATATTATTTTGGTGAATGGACAAAATCAATTCATTTCTCTTTTTTTTTTTTACTTTACACGCAATTTAAATTGATACAGAATTAACTAACGCTGACGTTTCCGACAAACATAGGAAATGACTCTCTGCTAAGATTTAAAACAATAATAAGTTATTCTTGTTAATACTTTTATATTTCAAGTTGGGCCAAGATCACCTAGTTTTTATTTAATTTTATAACCATCGTTGAACAGCCAACCCTAATTTGGGTTTACAGCAACTAATGCTCAAATCCGTAGTCTTGTAATTTTGAGCCCAATCCAGAAGACAAGGGAACTACTGCATCGAGTAACGAGAGAAATTTGCGTTCATAAAGGACTTTTTTGATAGAATTAATCCTCAGTCGAATTACATGAAAAGGAAAACCAGGAACCCTCCCGCAGATAGTCTGATGACAAAGAGACTCTAACCCAAGATCACTGAGGATATTTTACTTCAGCTATGTGGTCAGCGTGTTCCGGGTGCGGAATACGCATCGACCAGCTATTACTGGGATTCGCAACCGTGTCACCTCATGAGAAGGCGACCAATCTGAGCCATCACGTCTCCGCATAGCTTGGTCGGTAGGACGTTTGACTTGTGCTCGTGAGAACGAGTGTTTGAATCCTGCCGGTAGAAAAATCACATGTATTATACGGTGACTGGCGCGCGTTAAATATGTCAAGGTCACATATTCCCCCAAGTTCCCTTAGCAAATCAATACCTCTAGGGGTACTGAATTGGAGATTGAACATTCTCTGATTTGGGTCAAAATGACGATCTGTGGATGAATGAATGGATGTATGATTGGGCCTGCCTTGTACAACGGACAGTTACATGTGTGTGGATAAAGTCACATTCTTGGCCATAGATGACGTTACTGAAAAACAAGAAAAATAACACCTGCCTTTGAATTCTCTTGGTTTTTAAAGCAAGCTTTCTGGCACGGCAAGCAGGCAATAGAACAACAACAACATTTCTAGCTTCAGTCAAATAGTAATCATAAATTGTTTAAACTATAGACGTAACACTATAATATTAAATAATTTTATGTACATCACTAATGTACAAGAATTGATAAAAAATAATGGAAAAAGCTACGTAAACAATATTTTTTCTAGCAACAAATATTCATGTCATAACTGTTGACATAATCTTGAAAGATCATTCTTGAAGCTTATAAAAAAGGTGCCCAGCAATTTTGAAATGATCCTATAGGATTGCAATACTTATGTAAAATATAATTTTTTTTAACTATAGGGCTATCGAAGAAAGAAATTAACTTTTAACTATCCCACACTGTTTTTGGTGGAAGCAAAATTTGCTCGGTTAAAAAGGACACCATTTCTAATAGCTTCAAGCATGATCTTTCAAAATTGAGACAACAGTTTCGCTATGTAAATCTTCTAAGGCGTTTGGTGCCAAAATAAAAATTGCTTACATAGAGTCAATATATAATAGTTTCCAATACTTTGATCAGCACTTGTACGATACTATTCGCTTTTCAAAATGGGGCCCTGCAATTTATGCTTTACTTTTATTCTTGAAAAAACGGAAACCGAAAGTTTTCGGCAGACCTAGCAAACAACTAAAGCAAAAAATAAATAAATAAATAGTCGAAAATACATTTTTTTCCGTTTTTTAAATGCAAATTTTCAAATAATAAGAATTTGACTAAGTTATCTGAGAAATCAATGATAAGTTGCTAAAAGCATCTTTTGAATCGAATACAAAGTTGTAGTTGAAAGAAAAAAATGCTAAAATAAGTTTACCTGGTTAATGAAGAAAATTTTTTGAAAACAAGAAGCTATGCCGACATTCTATAATTATTTGGATAGTTTTAAATTATTCAGTTTTCCAGCCATTTCTTTGTGCATCCTCATGAACTTCATTATTTAAATATACAAATGTATATTATATAAAATTATTATTTAAATTTTTTTAGAACTATCCAAATCCGTGATGAGAAAAATTTAGTTTATCTGCATAAATAATATAATTTAAAAATAATTTTGCGCTGTTTATGTATTTGTAAAACCTCGTTAAATCCCCATGGAAAAGGCTACCACATAATGAAAGTGATCATAATCCATACAATTATTCAGATACTTAAACTGTTCAAATATGCAAATCTATTCTTAAATGAATCTTGCAACTCGCATTAGCAATAATGCTTAATGTTCTCTGAGCAGATATGAAACTTCACCCCGAGTAATCGAAGTAAGTATAATACTTTTATTATTTAAAGTACATATTATATGTATATTTATGTCTCTGTGTGTTTTTATCTAACTGTTTATAAACCTACCTTGAAGTATTCCTTTTAGACAAGCAACGCTAGTATATGGTACGATCTTCATTTAATTGTTTATTTAGAAATTATGTAAGTATATAAAAGCGTTAAGTGTGTAAAAGTATCTAATTCTGTATAAATATTGCATATGTCGATAAATTTATAAGTATTATTTTTATATAGATTATTTTATTTTAAATAAGAGAAAAAGGCACAATATTTTTGTTTTCAGAAATATTCAGATTTGAAAAGAAATATCGATAACGATGCTGCACACTGTGTTCGAAATGGGCTCATTTTTTTTTCCTTATCTTTTTATTCAGGCATCTAAAAAAGAAAGAATTGTTGACAACTTTTTCCAGTGTCTGTAAATCTTTCAAGGATAAAATCAAATAAATAACGAACACGGTAATGCTTTCAACCGCAACAATGTATACGTAAATATGAATTATTTTTTGTTTGTTCTCAAACTGGATAAATATTTTAGATTTCAAGTCATTCGCAGTTTCCTGCGTTGTTCCATAAAAGAAAGCTGCTTTGATCTGTGTTATTGCCACTGGCGATAACAATCAATAGAAGCTGTGGAGCTCCGTGACCGAGTTTTTAAAAGAAATGGAATGAAAATAGATCTTTCTTCTATTTCGCGTGGCAAACTCGATTCGAGGTGTTATGGAAAATCGATTTAAAGGTTCGCTGCTTTCTTCTTTAAGCATTTCATACGGGTGTTTAGTTTACAAAATACTGTCTGTAAAGGTAGAGATAACAGTTCGCTATTCTAAAGGATTTTTAAATCCCGCAATTTGAGAAAAAGAAAGCAGTTAAATTTTTTATTTACCTCCATGTTTTTAAATTTTATGAAAAATTAATCTGCCTACTTTATTGCAAACTTATATTTAAGTCTAAAGATGTAATATAAATATTAAAGAAGATTGTATTTTATCATTCACATTTATAAGGGGAATAAAATTAAAGTTTTCAAATAGATATCTCACTTAAAATATGCAATATTTTATATTTTTAAATAAATTAAATTAAACATCAAAAGTCTGAAATAGAGATTTCGTAGACGGAACCTTATTTTATTCTGCCCATATGTGTAAGATATAGAAATGTAAATATGCGATAAATATGATAAAGAAACTTATTTTACATATTTATTTGTTTAAGTAAAATAAAATTAAACATTAAAGAGATAATATAAACATTTCAGACAGAAATATATTTTACTATATCATGCTACGATCTGAATTGACATAGTTATGAGTGATAGAAAGTAGATAGTTTGAAGGGAACATGTTTTGTGCTTTTATATGATGAGTGGTGAGTTTAACTAATAATACTTGATATAGATACTTCGTAGAAAAACTTATTTTATAATATATTTTGATCATATACAGATATTTCAAGTATTTTCTTTCTCTCTTATGATATATATAAAAGAAATGATACCTAATATGCATATTTCAAAGGATAAAATAAGTTTACTTTCATATTACTGAATTCATATAATTGAATTACAGTATAGTAAAAATATTTTATCTAGGAATATATTTCATGCTTTTACCCAAGTAGGAAAAATATTAAACGTTTAAAAAAATATTTCAACTAGAATAAATTGCATAAGTGATTCTTTACTAGGATATTGCACATATCTATATGTTTAAGTGCAAAATCGTATATATATATCTAATAAATTCCATCATAATCAACATGCATCTGTCAGATACTACATATAAATGTTACTATAAATTTAATAAAATGAAAAATTCAAGCAAGAACTGTTTTCGTATTTTACGCACTTAAATGTCTCAGAGGAAAACTGAAAGCTACGTTATTTTTCTCTTTTTAAATTAAAAAAAAGAAGGAAAATACGTTTAAATTTCTGCGAATAAAAAAAAAACTAAAGTTAAGCTATGCAATGAAGACATTTAAATGGCAGAAAACATTTTTACCTTTAAATGCTAAAGTGAACTAAATATTGAAAATTTTTTATTGGTAAATTTATATATTTTCTGCTTTAAGAAAAGTATTTTATGCTTCAGATGTAGAAAGAGAACGTAACAAAATCATAAAATATAGTTATCTCACACCATACACTTCTATCAATTTGCATCTCAATAGAAAAATAAGTTTTATAAATAGCAAAGCTGCACACGGAGAAGGAAGCTCTGAAAAAATTATAGCGCCGTAAGGTGAAAACAATATGGTAAAAGATAAAACATCAAAACATACTGCATGTAAATCATTTATATGGTAATGGTTTCCATTTAGATGGCAACATTTTAACGGAAATCCTGGTTGTAAAAATATTTAATTTAGCAAAAGTACAAAACTAAAGAAGTAAATTTAACCGAATAAATGGCATGCTCTAAGGTATTAAGATAAAATTACAAGAACGACTGGAACCAGCAATATTGACTGCAAATCCACTTTAAGCGGTGCTAATTTCTATATGGATTTATTAATATTTCTAGTTTGACACTAATGAAACTTATTTTGATTAAACAGAACCATTTTTTAATCAAATTTGACAAAAGACACAACCACCGTATTTATTTATCAGCAATTGCCGAACAACTGAAAGAAGAAGAAAGTAGCAAATTAAAGTCAGTAATTTATTCGAGAAAATTCAGGACAACTTCCGTTCGCTTCATACAAAAGTTGTACAATATAGCAGCATCGCCACAGTCTGGAAAATGGTCACACAGAATATCTCACTTGAAAATCTTTATTTCAGAAAGCCGAAACGCTGGCTTTAATCTGTCTATGATAACTGTCTGCTTGCAGGATCCAACTTATATTGAAGTCCTTTGGAGACCTAAATAATTCGTTATACACAGAAATAATTTTCCTGCAATTTTGTAAGGTAGAAGTAGGACGCAAAAACTTAACTCTATCTTGCAATTCCGCAAGAAAATCACTAATAGCTAAACTTTTAGGACAGAAAAAAATTATCCATGCAAAGTTAAAAGTGTTTATACTATCTCAGTAACAGAACACGAAAACGATTCTTTCACTGAAGCTCTAGAACCCCAGTAATATTGAAGGCAAAACTAAAAGTCCACCTATATGTTGAATAAGAGTGAATGTAGTCTCTCTACGAATCTATTCGAGTGATGATGATAAGGTATGGTATGAATAAGCTTGCTACCAAGAAAACAGGCAAATTTTTAGGCAGACGGAAAACAGGCAGACGGATTACTTTCAAACTGTTTTCCCTGATCCGCTGTAAGCTTCTCAGGAACACCAAATCTAGCGATCCTGTTGCAAAAAAAACTCAAAAGCAACTATATTTGCTTAATGTCCTAAAGGGCCTTCGAGGAAAAATATTCTTACATGTTAAGCTCTAACTATAGCCTCGAGAAGTAGAGAGAGAGAGAGATGTTTCCAAGTCAATATGGGTATGATCGAATCTTTGATGAGGCAAAAGATATTCCTTCTTATAGTTTGGCCACACAAAACGCTCCCCAATCATGTTGACGATAGCTTTCCCACCAGAATGTGACACGTTATGAAGAGTCTGTCTCAAAGACTCAAGAGGAACGTATGAAGACGAAATTCAAGAGGAACGTATGGACAACATTTATCTTTTGATACATCACAGAAGAGTACTGTATCATGAGTTTTGACGAAATTTTATTTTAATGAATTATTACAAGAGTCAAAACCAAGAAGTTCCTTCTTGGTCTATGGAGCTTTATTGAACTGTCTATAATCGATTTCACACGGCTAATCAATCCCCGATATCCTTGATAAACTGTCAGCTACCACGTAAAGTAAACCCGATATGTATCACACATCCGTTGAAAACTATCCAATCCGGTCAATCTGCTGAAATTGACTCGGGGATTTAACTCGTGATTTTGTGCAAAATTAAATAATAGAGGTTTATGATCGGTATAAAGGGAAAATTCGCACCCCTTCAATGAGTAAGAAGGAGGACGAATAGATGCGTAAATTGCAAAGAATTCGCATACGCTCACTGTAGCTGTGGTACTTACTCGAAAGAAAATACCAAAGGTTTGAAGTTCTCGCCTCCTCTCTGTCGTAGAGCCGCTCCAATAGCCCGACCAGAAGAATCACACTTCAACGATGATTTCGCATCCTAAGACGGGTACACTAACATGGTAGAGTCGGTCAAACTGCTCTTGCATTTATGAAAAGCAATTTTTGCTTCCTCCGTGATGGGTCGGTACCTTTTTTCATAGCCCTTTTATAATAATCAGTTAGTATCGATTTCTAACGTTCAGCGTTTTCGAATAATCTTCGATAAAAGTTAGAGCTAAAAACCGTCTTAATTCCTTAACCGTCTTGGGCTTATTTTTTAACCGTAAATGTCTAAGCTTAATTCTTTAAACGTCTTCGTTATTGCCTTAACTTTATCTGGTAGTGGTTAAATTCCCTTTTTGGAAACCACCTAAGAATTTCGCAGACGGCTATCCAAAAACGCATTTTTTCCACATTGACAACAAGCCCGCATTTTTGAAATCTATAAGAAATTTCTCCCAAATGTTTTAAATGCTCAGTTTTATTTTCAGATGCAACGAGGAAATCGTTGATATAAAACGAAACAAAATCTAAATCTCCGAGAATCTCATACATATGTGTCTGAAATGCATGCGCGGCATTACACAACCCAAACGGCATAAAAAAGAATTCAAACATTCCAAAAAAAGTTAATACAGCTGTTTTTGAAAGTCAGCAGCATCTAGTACTTGTTGATAAGCTATTACAAGAACTATAGTCGAAAAAATATGTTTATTATAAAGATTATCAACAAAATCATGCACATGAGGAATCGAAAAATCTATCTAGAATAGTCTGAGAATTTTACCGCCTACAATCTCCGTATGTCCTCCAATTATTCTTTTTCAGTGCCATGTGAAGTGGGCTAGCCCATGCACTCTTTGTCGGTCTTCTCTGACCTTAGGATACTGTAGCGTATCTACCACTACAAAAATATAATTTCAATTCACTAGTATATAAGACATGTTAACTCGATTCGATGATGGGGTACCTTTTCATTGATGAAGGTTGACATAGTCGAAAGCTACCATCGCCACACTGGTGACCTTCTGTTGGAGGGATGTGAACGCGCCTACCTTGACAGTAACGCCCACTTCGATCTGAACACACCTACTTCTATGGATTGTCTACATTAAACAGTTGACTTGCTACTTGTGACTGCTACATTATCCCCCTCCTTGCGCTGTTGCTACTCAGTTTCGATCACTCATAACGTACAACGTATACACTCGACTGTTAAAGGCAACACAGGAGCGACCACGACCGTGATTTTAGTACAGCTTTCCCGGCTTCTCACAAAGCAGCAATGAATCGACTAGTGGTATCCATTCATCAAATTATATCACAGATATAATTCTGGTGGGGGAGTACTGTAGCGTATCTACCACTACAAAAATATAATTCCAATTTACTAGTATATAAGACATGTTAACTCGATTCTATGATGGGGAACCTTTTCATAGATGAAGGTTGACATTTTCTATAACTACTCTCCCCACAATACCATATTCTGAAATTCTCGTTTTCCAGCCTGTAATGTTTTAGAAATTAATCTTCTTTTGAATACACAAACACACCACGAGTTTCATTATGATGCTCAGTGTTATGTTTTACCAGAATTGAAGATTTAGGTTTACTTGGTTGTGTTATATCACCCAATTTAAACAATTTTATATGTAAGGAGAGTTACCCTAAACAGTTGCAATACTAAAAGTTTCTGACTCAGAAACAGTCTTCCAGAGCCCTACAGTACCTGTGCCATTAAATAACTTATTTTGCTTTATAACTGAGCTATTTGAATTTTTAAAAGTAACGAAAAATTGTGCTAGAGTACACACTGTTAGAAATTTCTCAGAAAAAAATGATTAAATAACAATTCATTAAAATGTTTTTTGTTTTTTGCCTTATTAAAATAAAACAGTCAAATAATCTTAACTAAAATGGTAATCAAACTGTTAGCTATGAGAAAAATCGTTCAATAATTTCTTTCACCTAATACGTAAAGCAAAAAAAACATTTTTTATTGTAAACTCGACAAATAATTGAATCAACAGACTGTTGCCAACGGTTAATTGAATGGACAAACAGCTGCCAGTTATTTCTCCACAGTTTTAGAATAAAAACTCTAGCAGTGCAGTTTTTGTATTATTAGACTAAAGAACATAGTATTATTAGACTAAAAAGACGAATTCTTTTCTTTTAAAGACGGTGAAATTTTACATATCACATGAATCAATAATTAATTATAATAATAATTTAATAAGTAAATTTATTATCAAAGAACTGTAGAAAATGTTTAAATTAAATAATATAGACTCATTATGGAATCTTTTACTGTCTTCTTAGTTCCTTTTGAAGCTATCGGAGCGTTCTTGTAATAGATTAAAAAGCATTTTAAAGAAAATTGCATGCAAGCTATAAAGTAGAAATTAATTACTTTTTCCATGTATTGTTTGATTAATACACTTTAATATTGTTTTCTATAGATGGATTGTCTGATGAAAAAGCTGTTGTTCATTACTTTCGAGGTCTAACATTTTTCGAAACTCGCATTTCCATTCTCATTCTAAAACTACTTGAAAAGTAATTTTTGAAATATCCTGTTCTTACTCGAATTAAGTTTTTACTACTTTAAATGTTTAAAAAAAAATTGAACCATGAGGGAAAAAAACTTTTGATGATGCTCTCTCTAAAAATTATATAAATTTAGTTATTTATTTATATTCTTTCGCTCTTTTTATTTCTTATTATTATATTTGTTATTCCTTAAAAAGTGTTTAAAAATAAATAAAAAATGAAGCACGTTAAAATAAACTTTTATGCTTAAACTATTTAAATTCCAAGTCTTGGAAACTCTTCGTCATTGTTAGCGTTATTTAAACTCAAATCCACGATCATAAATATCTCATTAGATAGAAAAAAGTTTTTTAAATACAGATGACACTTTCCCATTTCAAATGAATGAAATACACAGGAAAGAGATTACCTTCCTACTAGTCAAATATTACAACTCATTTACCATAAGATTTAGATTCAATCGATCATGGTGTATTTATAACATTTATAGTTGTCATTTGGAAAAGATTGCTAAATTGGTATCGAATCTGTAGAATCGACGTAACTTAAAATTTTTTTTTCATATTTTCCTGCTAATATCAACACTATTTAACAGCAATAATATTGCAATCAAATACAATTAGGCTGTTTTTTTTTCATTTCCTTACACTGTAAAAAAATTTGATACATAGTTGCCACCATTTTCGGTGTTCAGGAAAACTAAAATTTGTTAGTGCAAATATCACATTTTTATCACAAGTGATAAAATTTTTTATTTATATTTTTCCCTGATATAATTTGTTTTTAATTAATTTTTTGTTTTGTTTACTGACAACAAATGTTTTCAGGCGCATTAGAAATAATTAATGGCTTCATTGCAAAAACCGATTGTTGAAATAATAATCACATATTTAGTAATGATAGCAGTTTTCGCCAAACAAAAAAATTTTTTTTGTCAATTTTATGTTCGATGTAATTTTTGCACGAAAATGACAGTTTTATACACTTAAATGTATTTTATTTACCTCAGCACCAATAAACGGTGCTAACTATACACCAATATTTTTTATTTGTTACTGTTTCTTTTATTTGTTTTAAAAGTGATAATGGGGGTTTAATAATTTATTTAATCAACTCTATCTATTAGAACTGTTTTTTTTATTAAATGCAATGAGAAAGAGAACCAAAATCAATTTTAAAATTAGAGAAAAAAAGACTCTCAAACTTATTTCAACAATTGTATAAAAAATGATATAAAGAGAAAGATGAAAACTCGTATATCATAAGAACAAAGTTACTTACATTGGACGCGGAGTATTTTTTCATCCTCTATTGTTGCTTTTGGTAAAGAAGGATTGGCGGATTTACAAATCAACCTTTTACCGTTGTCTGTAGGACTTGGGGTGAAATTGAGGGTACTGAGAGTGACATTCCCATTCTCTCTTGTAACTTCGCTGGTGCCAATTCCAATTTTATGGCTTTCTAGCCACCAAGATGTAAGAGCTTTCGGTCTCGAGCCTCTCGTTTCGCATACAAATTCATGCTCTTCTCCCGCCATCAAAATGATACGGGAGCCAAGAATTTTAGATTCTAAGGGCATTACTGAAATAAAAAACGTATAAATTCAAGCTGATATGTTCCAATTGAAATAAAAAAAATAATAAAAAAACAAACAACAAAAGTTGAAAACCACTGTAACTGGTAAAAAATAGTTAAATAATTTATTTTATGAATCTCATTAAAATTATATAAACAATCACATTTCTGACACTAATTTACAAGTTCGAAATGTATTTCAAATTGTCAACTCAGAAATTAAGTCAAACGGACACATAAATGCAATAAATTCAATCGAAAATTAACAACATTTAAATTGCTGAATTAGTTTCAGAAACACGTGGGCATGTTTAGTAGAAATATATTGTAATTACGAAATAGCATTGTATGGAATTTTCTAATAGTACCATATGGTTAATAGCATCATATGAAAAGTTCGCATTGGAATAATTTACATACTTTTATTAAAGATATTAAATGAAAAATATATAAGCAATTACATTTCTGACACTAATCGACAAATTCGAATTGTATTAAAAATTGTTAACTCAGAATTTAAGGGATAATGCCTGCCGCCCTTACGTGGTGCCCACTGGAGACCCTCACTGATCTCCCTGGATACCCCTCACTGGGTAACTAAATGACAGACAGTTATAATGGTGAATCGATGAAAAGCATATGAAACGACATCATCCATCGCACCGATTAACAAGGTCTGTTCTCAGGAATTAGGTAAGGGTTTCTGTTCGAAACGTTCACTAAAGTCTCCAGTAGCGCACGATAAACCTTCAGGTTAGCCCAGTACTAATACCACTGCTTTGCAGCTTCTTGATAGCAACGCTGGTGAGTAGGTGTCCAAACGCACTGGTCCTGCTTGAATTGGAATCTCAGGTCTTGGCCAGAGACACTCAGGGGACATGCCTAGAGCCACAGGACTATCCAAGAGCCAGAGAAGAAAACTAAAGAAAAGTTGAAAGCTGCTGAGAGGAGCGGTGGAGCTTAGAGGCCTTTGGATGCCACGCCTACCCCCAGTATGCCGATCCATCTCGGAAAGAAGCCCAGAGAGGATTTTGCTCCTGGTAGGAGAGTCCTATCCGGGAAAGTGGTTCCTCTTAGTGGGGATGGATAAACTGAGGAGGGGGACTCAACTGTGAGCCTCCAACCTAGGGTTTCTTTTGCGCATGATATCAGATCAACCGAAATTGCTATTGTATGGAAAGACTTTCTTTCGGGCAAGCTCTCTGTGGGGTTTCTGATATTATTCTCAGGAGGATCTTAGAGCTGACTGACGCCATTCCCTTTGGCGACAGGATGATCGGGTTCCTCAGCAGTAACCTACTGAGAGGGGTTCTGATTCTCTAGTGTACAGATTACACGGAGGAGTGAACCACTTTAATGAGAAATAATTCTGTGACATCACACTTAGAGTTCTAAGTGCTGATGAGTTGCCCAAGTCAGAATGTAGCCTTCAAGACCAAAGAAAGGTTCTCTGATCAGGGTACCTTCTTGAAACGTCTTCGGCGACTCAACCCAGGGTTGTGGTCAGTGAGGCGGAGGATTCTTTAGATTGCTTCGTGACTATACAACTCTAGATGGTTTTTTCAGTTTTTTCCTCAGGATGGTGAAGACATAGAGAGATCCAATTATGGGGTTCTCACTGGTGTAGATCGTGGAGCCTTCAAAATTATCAACGATCCAAATAAGAAAAGGGCAACAGAGGCTTCAACAACATCGGATGACCTCTCTGTCAAACCTGAACGCCAGGAATCTTAGAAAATGGATCAGAAGGAGGAGGAATCCTGGAGTACTAATTCTCCTGATTCCAAGGTAAATTCAATTGGAGCTCGATCTTTCATTGGAGTTCGGGATCATCCTTCTAAATCCAACCAAGATAGATAGTTGCCAGTCTGGTTTTCTTACCCTTTAACCGATTATGGCAACTGAAATGACTAAGATTGGTCAAATTAATCTCCATCATAGCATTGCTGCCTCTAGCCTCTTGGCTAAAAGGCTGAATGATGGATAATTAGATATTGCTCTTATACAAGAGGCCTGGACCCGAAATGGTAGAATTATGGGCCTCAACTTCAAGAGTTTTAATACTTTCTATGATACCTCCAAGAGCCTGTATATTGGATAGGTCTAATATAAATACCCTTAAACTTGTCAACATTCTCTACAGGGGTTTAGTTGCTGTTAAGTTAAAATTCTATGACAAGGAAACAGTTTTTGACTTTTTCATTTTTTTCTGCCTATCCCTATTTTGAGGAGAAAGACCCACTGGCTGATGTTGCTAAAGTAATTATTAGCCCCGTCCACTTCTAGCTGTAGACTCATCTTCGTCTGTGATGCAAATACTCACCACACAGTGTGGGGTAGTGGAAATTGTAATTAGGGGGGGGATGTATGAATGGAGCATATTTTATTTTCTAACTTCTATGTCCTTAATAAAGGAAATGAACCCACCTTTATTTCATGTAACAGAATGAAAGTCATTGACCTTATTTTATATAATTCTATTTATGTAGATTACATTACTGATTGGAAGGTATATGATGGAGTTACTGTTTCAGATCACCAACTAATTACATTTTCTTTTAAAGGCCTCACTGGACTGAAGGTCACTATGAGGAACTCCAAAACAGCTGATTGGAGTTCCTTTAGGAAAGAACTGGAAAGGAAGGTGGGAAACCTCTCTGATAAGCTTAATAATGTTAAAAAATTTTAGTGGATTGTTGACTAAGTGCAACCAAACATATTCCATTCATATAATATATCTTGTAATGTTATGTCCACTAGCTCCCCAAGGCTTGTTTCTTTGTCTTCTTCTGAGCTTAGTAAATTACGTAAGAAATGAAGCTATTTAAAAGGGTAAAGAAATCTGGAGTATCAGTTCTACCGAAACACTCTACCTACCTATTATAAGTCCATTAGAGCTTCTAGGCGTCATACAATTTCAGTCAACGCAAAGGTTGTGAAAATCCTTACAAAATATTATAGTTGCAACCTTAATGCTATCCGTCTTATAAACGGAAAATATAATGAGTCAGGAGAAGAAGCTTTTGATGAATTACTTGAAGTTCACTTCCTTGGATCTCATTCCGTAGAGAATTAATAGAAATCCTACAACTACTACCGTAGAGAAATTCTACAACCACTTGCAGTAAAAATGACTGGGAGGCTGCCGAGATGGTGATCTCCTATTAAAAAGTCGTATGGGCTATTAAATCTTTTAAGCCCTTTCAATCACCAGGTATGGATGACATTATGTCTATAATGCTTACTAAGGGGATATACATACTAGCCCCTATTCTTTGAGCCTGCATAGCCTGTGGGTTTATATCTTATTCTTAGAGGAAAACCAGGGTAATTTTCATCTCGAAACCAGTTAAGAAAAATTACTTTGAAGCTAAATCATTTAGACCAATCAGCCTCCCCTCCTGTCTGTTGAAAGTCATTGAAAAGCTTATTGACAAACATTTTAGAAACTCTGTACTCATAGATAAGCCACTGTCATCCTTGCAGCATGCTTATCTACCTGGCAAGTAAACAGACTCTGCCCTATATGAGCTCTCCTTCATGCTTGAGAAAACACTTTCAGATAATGAGATTGCTCTAGTGGTATTTATTGACATCGAAGGTGCTTTTGACAAAGTTCCTGTTCAGACTATCATCAATGCTCTTAAAACCAGAGGTATGAATTCGGGCATCACCAGGTGGATAGTTAATTTGCTGTCCTCCTGGTATGTTTGTTCCTCTTTACTGGGCACAAGCATGAGAGTTCATGCTACCGCATGCTGCCCTCAGGGAGGTGCTTTGTTCCACATCCTATGGTCCATGGTAATGGACTCTTTGCTAGTTCGGTTAGCCAATATTAGCATTTCCTGTGTTGGCTATGCTGATTATGGTGTTTTTAGAGGCAATTATGGCAAAACTGTCTTTGGAATCATGAACGGTGCACTGCTAGAAGTTTCTAGACGGTGCTCTGATTCTGGTTTATCTGTTAACTCTTACAAGATAAGTCTTATGGCCTTAACTGGCTTAAACATAACTGGGGTTATGATGTAGAATATTGTATCCGTAGGGTCAAAAAGATATTCTGGTCTTGCAGAAATGCTATTGGTAAGACCTGTGGATTATCTCCCAAGATACTTACTAGATGTACTCATTGATTATTAGTCTTATTATCACATATGGCGCTATTGTCTGGTGGTCTAGGACTAGGATGATCTACGTTAGGTCTAGTCTTAACAGACTACAAAGAATGGTCTTTGTAGCCTTGTCAGGCTGTCTCAGGACCACTCTCACGTGCTGCTCTTGAGAGCTTACGCTTACTTGGGCTTCTCCCGTTGAATCCACGCATTTAAGTTGGAGCTAAAGCTGGTATTGAACGTCTTATGTACCTTGGCTTATGGAAGGAATATTACAAGTATTTGTCATGGGGCCACCTTGTTTTGCAGGTGCTGGATATTCCCTCTTTTATTATGCTTAGTTATTATATATCATTAACCCACTGATGGTTCTGCACGTAAAAAGTCGTAATTTAACCAGCAGTCGTACCTGCATATCAAAACCGTTTTTTCCTGTGATGAGATAGTGAAATAGTGTATTTGGGAAAAACATTCTTCCAATATTATCCGTTTGCTAAACCGCCAGTGGGTAAAAATTTGCTTTCCATAAGCCCTTCGAGATCCATTTTCCGACTAGAGATGAATGGCTCAAATCTTCTCAGGGGCTTGAAAGCAAATGTTTAGTATGGTACACCGATGGTTCGAGGCTCGATCTTAAATCAGGGGCAGAAAATTACTACTCTAATGATGGTACCAAACTTTAGGTAGCTATGTAGTTATGCCACTGGTTTTCAGGCAGAGGTCTATGTAATCATATTGAGCTGCAAGATATGCTTAGACAGGGGATATCTAAATATGCCTATCCACATCTGTTCTGACAGCCAGACTTCTTTCCTATCTGGATCAAGGTGTAAATTCACCTGATCCCTAGTGTGGGAGTGCTTCTCGCTCCTCTGTGACCTCTATACTCATAAGAATTGATACCTACATTGGGTACCTGGACATAAGGGCATTCTTGGGAATAAGTTGGTTGACGAAGCAGCACGGGCTGGCTCCAGTGCAATTTTCTGGGGCCCTGAACCAGCTTGGGAATCTCTCTCACATCATTCGGCACATCTATATTCATACTTTGTGGCAAAATTGCCCATGGGCAATGACGCAACTGAGATGGTCAGAGACAAGCTAAAGAGCTAAATCGTGACTGTCCTATTTTGCGTCAAAAAGAGGTTTATAAGCTAAACAGGAACAGTTTTAGGAACATCATTGGTCTTCTTACTGGATGCTAAACCCTCAGGAGACACCTATACATAATGGGTATTGAATATAATTATATTTGTGGAGGCTGTCATCTTGAGGAGGAGACTTCACGACTTATACTTTGTGATTCTGAGGTCTATTCTGCTCAAATATTTGAGAATTTAGGGCAACATTACATTAAAGCCCGACAACTACAAGACATTCCTGTCAGATGTTTGCTGAAATTTATTTTGGCTATACAGCTTTATTGCTAATCATGATTTAGGGTTTAGGTACTTTAGACTTCTTATCGATGTATCCTGCCCTTTGGATCTGCCCAACCTCTAAGTCAAATCTAAGTCTAACTCAGAATTTAAGTAATATGAATGCATAAATCCAATTTGTTCAGTTGAAAAATAACAGTGCTTAAATTACTGATTTAGATTCAGAAACACGTGGGAGTGTTTTGTAAAAAAAATATCTTTTAATTACAATATAGTATTGTATGCAATCTTTTAATTGTATGATATGTTTAATAGCATCATATGGAAAGTTCAAATGGAATCGTTTAAATACTTTTACTAAAGACTCAATGAAAAAATTTCTTCATGCGGTGGAAACTACAAGTGCAGAAAATATATTGTATCTTCCAATATTTTTACTTCCTTTAAAGGTAACGGAGGCAAAATTATGCTTTTTTAATTAATTGAGTTTATTTCTATTAAATTATTTAAGTAAATTTAGAGAAACGAAATACCACTTTATTAGAAAATCGCATTTTAGCGTCGATACTACATACAAAAAATACGCTTTATATTTCTATATTTGTCATTCTTATGAGTTTCATTTTTAACATTGATGAAAAAATATTCTCGAATAGCCCAATACCACATTAAATAAATCTTAACTGTTTCCCTTAAAATTTCTGATATTTTTTTCAAATTTCAACACTGAGAAAAAAAAGTATTGTCAAAACTACCAGAAAATGGTTAAATTTACCTTGTTTCTTGGCTGCATTGGGTCACCAAAAAGCTTGGTAATTTTTACCAAAGTGCCTTGGCAATGAGTTTGGTAAAATTTACTATAAAATATGGATTCATTATCAGTGATAAACTTTGGTAAATGTAGTAATTTTATCAGGAATCAAAATTTCAAGATTATACGTTACCATATAAACCAAAAAATTACCAAACGATTGGTTTAAACACCGTTTTTTTTTTTCAGAAATGCCTTTACCATACAGTACAGTAATTTCATTAGAAGTTTAATCTCCGTGAGGGATGATATCAAATATATTTACGTTAACTTAGCATTCATAATTTGTAGAAATAAACTTAATACGCTTTACACGACGGAAAGAAACCATTATTAGCCTAAAAGCCTAGGATAATTATCAAGAAATACTTTGATATCTTGTTTCAGTTATCCTATTACTCCTTTTTATAAAAAACAAAAAAATTTTATCCTAATAAAAAGTAATAGCTAAGACCGTATAATTGTTACATCATCCCCCCATAGACTGATTTTCTAATGTGAAGAAATAAATAAATTCTACATCAGTATTATTCTGCAAATTTTTTATATAAGTACACGTTTAAATTAACTGAATCACAATAAATAACTTTTATTTCTTAAATATCACAATATCAAGAATCATTAAAGTATCAGAAGCTAGTTTATTTGTTAAAAAAGTAAAAATCTTTTATTTATTAGATGTCAACATAGGTGTTTTATAAAATATATCATTTATGTTACGTTCAAGTGCTTTCTTTCCTTTGAATAGCTTATTTCCGTTTCAGCTAAATTTATTGCAAGAGATTATTTTACTTTTCACATCCCTCAGGACATTTTGTTCGTTACTTAAGACACTTCAGGAATAAAAATATGAATTTTTCGTAGATTTCCATCTGCATTAACGCTTTAAAAAGTAAAGAATACGTTCCGGGTGATTTTAAAACATACGCACATGGCACGACCAACTTCTGTTTCTGTTGTGGACAAATTATGCAAAGAAATACGCATCTTTTTTCTAGATTATGTATGACATTCGTAAGGGAGTTTCTTGCTTGGTTTATTTCTAGTCAATATTTAAAAAAAAACGATAAAAAATTTAAATTAATGAGCCTTAGCATGCTTATAATAACTATTTAATAACACTTCCAGTTTACACGAAATTTATTTAAATTACACATTCAGTAATCCAGTTTTTAAAAAAAAATAGTCTTTGATTATTGTTACTTGATAAACAAAATTTACTTTAGAAAAATTTAAAAAGAATGAAATTATCATTTTATCCATAAGAATGAATACTTCTGGTATTAAGTCGGATGGAATTAGAAATTTTTTGCAATGCGTTTTATTTGATTTACGATAATAAATGGATTACTACTAATCAAATTTTTATTGAAGAAAGAATTCATGAACAACAAAATAAGAGACTGACATAACTAATATATATTTCCACACAATTAATCATATATAATACATTGAACAACAGACATCCTGACGTAAAGCACAAAGAAAATTAATAGATTTATCTTAAAAAAAAGAATGATGCCACCAAAAAGAAAACAAAAATTTATCTTGTCATATACCAAAATGCTTTATTTATAACAGAACGTCTTGTTTTTATAAATTAGTACATACATGGAAGGACTGTAAACGTTTTTGTATTATCAAAAAACTGGGAAATTATTTATTTAAAAAATATGTAATTTTCTGTCATTTTTTTTTCTTTTTAAAATGGGAATTTATGATGTCAAAGGTTTTTATATCAAAAAAAGTGTATATACTAGAAATGTTTTTTAACAGAAATGCCTTTTCTAATTTTTTTTAATAAATCGCACCCATTTCTCTAAATCGTTTCTTTCACTAAATTTTTTAGATACATTTATTCCTGCAAATGAGAAACATTAATTACGTTTTGTAGCTATTTATGTTTCAAGTGCTTAAAGGATAAAGTATTTTTTTTTCTGAATATTTCTTTTAAATTAGTCATTGTAGTTTAAAATAGAAATAGAAATACTGTAAAAAAAAATTAACTTTAAAATCTTTCATTGTAAAGAACTGTATTTTATGAATGGTGAATGAATATTTTATATTATAACTAGCTGACCCGGCAAACGTTGTTTTGCCATATGAATTATTTTTAGAGTATGAAAATATATCTTATTTATTGTAAGTGCGTGCGTATGCGGTATATGAGTGGAAGAGGCATTGAGTGCTGTGAACGATTACGGAATGTGAAAATAACAACACACCAAATAATAGGTTTTTTTTAATTTATTATAACTTTTTTTACAAATTATATATACAACGAATTCTGAAAATATTAGTCAACAATATTAATCTCTTAGTGCAATGGAGTGTACAATATTTTTTGCCATTCCATCTTTAGCTAACACAAATAAACTGGATGGTTTGCCCACTCGAGAGCCACGTATAATTGTCCGTGTGAAAAACATGATGTGCTCAAATCTAAGACACAGACAGACATTGTTTGGCCTTGTAATTGCAAATACCAATCTAATGGGGGAACAGAATGCGTTTAAATTGAATTGGCACATCTGTGAGTATAATAGGGATTCGTGGAAGTAATAGACTTTCAACCCAAATTTTTCACTTAAAATAATGACTTCGATAACGTTGTTCATTAATTTTTTAACGATTAATCGCTTGCTGTTGCACAGCCGTGGTGGGTTCAAATTACGAAGCAAAATAACCAGAGATACAACTTTGAGTACTAAATTATGCAGTGGTATGCCTGGTAAATCCAATGAGTTTAGAAAGTCTGTTGGAAAATTTGCAGCTTCAATGGGATCGCAAACTGCATCAATGGATTTATATGTCACCAAGTTACCTGGCAATAACTGTTGTATCTTCAGATTCAATTCGTTGACTTCCAAATTTTTTGCTGCTAAAATCGCCCTTTCTGCCAGCCACTCATGATGAATGTATTGTATGTGTACATCGGGAAATATTTGGTTAATGAGAGCATCTTGTGAATCAATGATTGTGCAGAAATCATCCGGTAATTTTATGCATCCAGTCTCATCCTCAGTAACTTTTCCATCACCGATATCTAACAATTGTTTTGAGAATGTTTCAGCAGATGGATCTTGCAGCATTTGGACGCGCTTATTTACTTTTAGTTGAACTTTTTCAACATTACGCCACGGTGGAGACAAATTTAAGCATGCATTGATCTCCTCAGCGTACGGTAAACGCAGAATGACGGGAAGTGTTTGTCTGAAATCACCTGAAAAGAGTACCAGAGTACCGCCAAATAATTTGTCATTGTTGTTTATGTCTCTAATGTCCTGTTCAACGCCTCAAACGAATGTTTGTGTGTCATAGTGCTTTCATCCCAGATGATAATTTTACAGCCTTTCAACACAGTGGCTATAGACGATTGCTTTTTAATGTTGCACATTGCATCTGGGTTGCTTTGAATATTTAGTGGCAGCTTACATGCTAAATGAGCTGTTCTGCCTCCATCCAATAAAGTTGTCGTAATGCCAGATGATGCAACGGCCAACGCGATGCCATTATTTCATCATATTTCAGCGAGAATTAGCGAAATAATAAATGTTTTGCCAGGGAGTGCAAGGCATGCATCTTTATACGATGGATACTGATGTCCCTCGACTTTACGTATAACTTGAAATGACAATGAGCCGGTGACATTAACCCACAACAGTCGAAGATGAAAGCCTGCCTAGGATTGACCTCAAATACTCTCCCCAGGGCATTTGATTTGAATAAACCGGGACATGCATCAACCGGTGTGCCTTGCTTGCGGGGTGTCAATTTTTTTTGTTTGAGCCCATGTGAAATAGTGTGGTACTTCTGAGTAGAGTAATGTCCGTGCAAAGGCACCAAAATCATCCGCGCGATTTCACAATTCAAAAAATTCAGTGAGTGTAGTTTTTGGTGGATTTATAGCTCGGTCAATCGCTGTCTCGTTCGTGAAATATACGCTCTGACCGTTTTCAAGATGGACGGCTAAATGAATAACGGTTGGATCCCGTTCATGAATTGGGTAACCAAAGATACGCCAAACAGCTTCATTGGAGCTGATGTACCGGCCAATTTGGTACAGCGTTATTTCATCGTTGCAATTCACTGGAAGAGCAGTCACGTTGGTATTTTCAACTCGAAATGCTACCTTTATTCACATACTTGCAAATATATTAAATGCTCTTCTTTTAAGGACGAGCATAAGTATTAGAGTTTAATATGACTTGTTGCAACGTGCGTGAAAATTGTTTTTGATTTATTATGTTTATATGTCTAGTTTGGAATCGAATACGATTAATTAAAGATATATTTGAAATATACGTTAAATCTGACCAAAAAATGAAAAAAAAAAATTAGTTATAAACCTATTCTCAGACCTACTGAATATACATATGAAATTTCATAAAAATCGGTCAAGCCGTTTCGGAGGATTATAAACACTAAAACTGTGATAAGAGATTTTTATATATAAGATTGATAAAAAACGTTTACATACAAAAGACAATTATCATGCTTGAAATAAATTAAGCATTTAATATATGTTAGCTGTTGAAGTAGTCATGCATAAAAGTACAAGCAATGTGCAAGAGATATATGGCCTTTCAATAGGCAAATAATTATTAAATAATATAATGAATCAATTATCAAACAAATAGAGCTTATAAAACGTATGTAAAATATTTCAGAAAATCTAATTATTATTAAGAATTTTTCATTAATCATTTATAAAATAAACTAAATTTTTTTTTAAAAAAAAATAATACATTCATTTTAAGTTTCTTAAAGGAAACATTTTATTTTTTTAATTTATGTCAACATTTTTTATTGTAAATTGAAATCTATAGAAATGCCTTCCATAAAGATTGAATTTTAATTATCTAAAAACAATTTCATTTAGAATGAAACAATGCAATGATTGGTACCCATTATTAACATAATTTCAAAGACACAATGTGTTATGTTGTTATAAAGGTTTTTCTTTTAGAAATTTTAACGAAAATTTAATGTAACTGCAAGTTAAATAGCTTTGTTTGTTTCTACCCAAAGAAAATAATGGAAATTACTAATTTCTTAACCATTCCCTGAAAAAAATTTTTTTTTTCTATTTGCACTGAGTTTTTTAAGCGTTAAGAGAACAATGTATTCATGCTTTACTAATTGATGATTGGATTATCGTGCTGGAATCTTTTATAAAGAATTTTGATGGTTTGAAAATTTATAACTTAAATTTTTTTTAAACATACTCTATTATATGCACATTTCTTTCTTATTTCTTAAAATATATGAAATTATAAATATTTTTACTCTGTCTTCTGTTTAAAACAATTTTGAAACTAATTATTTTGGTAAAAATATCTTTATATTTTTTACAAACAAGATTTTATTACTTAACTGATTATTTGTAGTGAAAATATGTATTTTCACTAGCCAAAAACAAAAGAGACATTAAATATTTATTTTTATTTTCAAATTTTGCAAAATTGTTGATATACTTATGTTTTTCTATTTAATTTTGATGATTTACAAAGGAGAAACTCTAAAGAAAGGAATTTTTATAAACAATATTATCCGTCTTAACCAAATAATGAAGTCCTTCATAGATAGTTATAAAACACTAATGAGTAATTTGTATTTACTACATACTCCTTACAGTTAGTAAAATATAGAGAACATAAATAGTACAATAGTACTACTCTCGATTTGGTGTAAACTTGAAAAAATTATACTCCTTCACACATTTTTTAGGGTTGTCCAACATCAAATACGGAGAGATATTAAACCAGAGTTTTTACTACGTTGAATGAGGACACTGAATTCTCGAACTTATAATAAAATGAAACTAATATTTTTCTTTAAATGGTTTATTTTATTTTTTTCCCATTTTAATTTTTTCATTACCTTTTTTAGATACTTTTAAAGACAAAAATGGGGATGCTGTTATGTTCTGGGTACCGAAAACAAATCTCCTAACTATTATTGATGCCATTGTTTCTTAATTAATTACTGTAATAGGTACTATTGTTATTGTTGTAATAGAAAAATGACCAAGTTTTCTAATATTGGTAGAGTGAAACTTGGTTTTTCACAGCCCGCCGAAACGAAAATATATAAATCAAAGGTTTAACAGAATGTACAGTCAGCAAAAAAAAAAAGATATCACCCTGAATAATTTTCGTTCTAATGATCGGATTTTCACGAACTAAGTGTCAATCTTAATGGTTCCTGGGGGTGACCTCAAATATGCTAATTAGTTAGTGCTAACTATTAATTAAGTTACGAAATCAGACACAAAAACGTACTTTCTCTGAATAAACATATATTTTTTTTTACATATTTGGATTCCTTATCTTCAAAATATAGGGGGTAGCCGCAATCTGGGAAATGTGGTCCCCATAGTTTGATCAGGAGAGCGATTCAAAGTTTGGACCCCTTAATGTTAATTTCACTTTTTGCGTTTTCAGTCATATTTTAAAAACTAATGAAGCAATTCAAAAAAATATTGCACCAACTCATAAAACGCATTTACCCAAAGATAATTTCATGAAAAAAATAATTTTTAATAATTATTAATTATTTTTTTTTATTTAATTAAAGAGAAGATGAAAAAATTTTGAATTATAAGGTATAGATTTTTTTATACCATATTAATCTACATGCTTTTCAATTGAAAAATCTAAAGTTTCAACTGTTTTTATTTATTAGAAGATGAGAAAAATTAAAATTAATTATTTAAAAAAAAATAATTTGGCGACAATGAAAAAATGATTAAATGGGGCGATTAATATTAAAATGTGATAAACTTACGAAGAACTTGATTTAGCGCGCGTGTCGTAAAATTTCATTCATATTTTTTTCGCTAATAATCGTTTGCTAATCTTTTATTTATTTATTTTTTTTAAACTATAAAATATAATCTTTCTTTTTTAGTCCTCTAAAAATCTATTTGAAATTAAGTAAAGAAATTTGAATAAAACATTTTATTGAATAAAAAACATTTTATTCAACGAATGTCGAGTTTTATAAAAGCATGCTTTTGATAGAATATGATTATACACCAGATTGTGCTTATTTAATGTGATTATTTTTTAGTTTTTTTTTTCTCAATAACTGATACAATTACAATAATATACATACGTATGAATAGATTTGGAATAAAATATTTCTCAGTTACTTGTATATATTTTTTATGAATATTAATAAAAATACGCAGTAAACATATTTAAGCATATCTCACATCATCGCAAATTTCTCAACACCTTATATATCGTGTTAATCTTAAAAGTAATTTTTTAATCACCTGTCCGGAAGTGTTTCGCAGAACTATTTTACCAACTATTTAATTAAATTTTAGCATTTTTAAAAATTGTATTCTTTACCCTACTACATTTATTATTTCTTCATTAATATACTAATCAATTTTTTTAGTACTTTAATTTAGATTTTCTTTAAAGTAAAGTTTCTTTTTACATTATAGTCAAGTTTTTTTTTAAAGAATTATTGTCTGCTAGCTAAGAATAAAGCCTTGTTAAGAAATTAAAAACACTCCGCTGTTTAAAATTATTTAATGCAAAACAGCTGATTATTTACCAAGCATACTATTTTTTTCGAAAAAAGAATATAAATCATTGATTGTCTTTTTTGTTTTGTTTCTTGTGACTTCAACATAGATTATATAATATAGTGTCCATGTTTTATAAGTCACTACAAAGAGTATAAAGATACCGAACATAAAAAGCTGTCAAATACGTAGCCAAAACTTTTAAGCGTCTTAAAATATATCAGTATCTTAAATGATTCTTTCTTTATGATTCCATGTAAATTTTTTTCCGGATAATACACTAAACTATTTTGTTTAATTTTTTACTTTAGCACGATTCCCAAGATATTATTGTAGTATAATTTGTTATCAGGAACAATGCCTTATTTTGTTTAGCAGGAAACACTAAAAATTGAAATTTGTAAAAAGTTTCCGAAGCCGTGCGAATTTTAGAATCATCTGATTTAAAAAAAATGCAATAAAAAATACGTAAATTTCCGAACTTATTTTGATTAAAAATAAAAAAATAATAAAAAACGTGGTAAGAATTGGCTAACATACTTTTTACAGAACTGTGTAAACCAGTTTTTTCTAAATTTCGTCAAAAGAGGATAAGAATGATATTGCTCCAAGGGACCAACTCAATAATTTTGCTATTTCCAGAATGAAATCTGTTTGATCGAAACATATTTCCTTGAAAATAAAAACGGGGAAAAAATTAACTTTTATTATTTATCTAAGCTTATTCCATTCATTTAATGATAGCGGTATCAAGGTTAAGGATATGCGATGGAAGCCCTGTTTACTATTATACTATAAATGCGTTAAATCATGTTGCTTGAATAATTTATTTTAAGCTTATTATTTAATAATTTTAAGCAAATAAGGGTGTAAAAATAAACTCAATCAAAATACTCCGAAAGTATACCCTAAAATATTTGTAGAATAAACTTTGGAATCTATATATACAAAATACCGAGTAGGACGAGTAAGACGGAAACGCTAACTTGTTTAAAATAGTTGTCCTTGTAACTATTTAATTTCGATTTCTGGTGCTAGGGGACATTCCATTTTCACATTCGACTTTTGAAATTTCAATTGTAAACGGGATTTTTTTATGTCCTTAAATTAAAATGTTAAGGCTTGCAGCAAAAAAAATTGTACTGCATGGATTTTTTTACAAAATTGCGAATTATTATTTTTTTAATCTAAGAACATGTGCCTATAACTTAAGTAAAACTTATTTTAATATCGAGTGAAATAATTTAATATATTGTGTAACTAAATAGATAATCCCAAGAAATTGAATTGAAAATATAAAAACTTCATTGATTTAAAAATTAATAGATGATCATAAAAATAGACATGTTTTGAGCACAATAATAAAAGTCTCAAGTTATTCAAGCTTGACAAGTTTTGAGAATGGGTGAATATATTTGAACGCTCGAAACATGTCGACTTTTACTTCCCTCTTCATATTTTTTGAAGCCAGTTGAGTTTTTATCATCAATTATACTGTTTTACATTTGGGTCTTGATCATTATTTTGACAAGGATTTTACACTCGTTAAAGTAAAAATATGCATTTTCATATTTCAACAGGAATTATGTGGTCTTTAAAAACATAAGAGCTCTCAATATTGTAAAAGTTATATTTAACTTGGTTTAAAATTAGAATTTTGAGACCCGATAGTTTGAGTTAATGAAATTAAATATTTTATCTTTTAAGTTTTCGTGCCCCCCTTTCAGTATCTTAAGGACCTTACAAGCTCTGTTTAAAAAGAGAGTATCCTATCAGATATATATAAGAAAACAAAAATAATTATAGTATCAGTATTTGGTGGTAAATGTAGCTTATCGTAATTGAAGAATATGCTGTACGAAATTTTATGGTGAATTTGCGAACGTAAGTTTCTAAATGTATCGAAGCATAAGGATGCTATTTGCTAATCATCTTTATCCAAAGAAAACCTTGTTATCTAAATATCTAGCAGAATGAGGCGATTTTTGAAACAATGAATCATACTATATGCAACATATTATTTCAATATCTTATTCTTAAACATAACCTATTTCAATGCTTTTAAAATACCACTAAACATTCAGCAATTCCTTGAGTTAAAGGAAAAAGAAATAGCGTAAATTATAGAAAAACTTGTGAATGCGCATTAGAATTACTATACAATATACATTTTATTTTTCAAGCACTTTTTTTTTCTTCAAACTTTCTTGCCTAGAAGACTTGATTAAAGCTGTAAAAGTGATTATCCCTAAAATTTTGTATTTAGCCATATTAAGTTATGTTAATTTGATTTTAGTATGAAATCCTCGAATAAATATAGCAGAAACAACATAATCTAAATAATATCAGATAAAATGTTCATGTATTTAAATTCTAAAACTTAGAAAATCATAAATAATTTTTAATCGATTCGAATTTTCTTTTCAAGGGAGATTAAAATAAAAAAAACTTTGCTTTTTGGACAGAAATCAGCTTAAAAATTGTCAATTGCCTAGAAACTTCGAGATATTTTCTATTAACTATTAATTAAACCTCTCTGAGTAATCACAGAACATTATTTCAATTTTTTTTCCAGTCAGAGCTTGGTTGCTTAGCAACCTAGTAAAATTAAGCATTCTTCTTTTGAATTAGTCAATGGGTTATCTTAAAATATTCATTTGCGCTGGCGACTTTTTTTGGCGGTTTTCTGGACTATCGCCAAATATATAAACCTTTGTTGCGACCCTATTTACCACCCATTTTTTTCAAAATTTTGTCTACCCCCCCTAATTCAAGTATCTGGATTCCAAATATGTAAAAAAAAAATATGTTTATTCAGAGAAAGTACGTTTTTGTGTCTGATTTCGTAACTTAAGTAATAGTTAGCACTAACTAATTAGCATATTTGAGGTCACCCCCAGGAACCATTAAGATTGATACTTAGTTCGTGAAAATCCGATCATTAGAACGAAAATTATTCAGGGTGATATCTTTTTTTTTTTGCTGACTGTACAATGCTCCGAAAAACGGACTACCCTGAATAACTTTCGATCTAATAATTGGATTACCAGGTTTTAGTATTCAATCTTAATGGTTCGAGGGGTAGAACTCAAAAAGACTGATTAATAAATGTTAATAGATGTTAATTTTACTTTTTGTGTATTCCGCCATTCCTCAAGAATTTTTTAAGCGAATTCAAAACTTTTTGCACATAAATCTAAAATTCATTTATCCAAAGATAATTACATGAAAAAAATAAATTGAATTAAATATTTATTACTCTTTATTATTTTATTAAATAGTTGTCGTGAAACTTTTTGAATTGAAAGGTACACAATTTTTACATCATGCATGAAATTTTACACGACAAAATACAAAATTTGAGCGAAATTGGTTGAATCGTTCCTGAGAAATCGAATTTTTAATGGATGACTTTTTAAGAATCCAATATCTCAGGAACTATTTAATCGAATTCGCACAATTTTTTTTCCCATAGAAAATTACATGCTCTTTAAATTGAAATGTAAAAAACTGTATACGTTACAATTCAAAATTTTTTTGACCATTATTAAATAAAATAATAAAAATTGACTAAAATTTATTTTTATTTAAAATAAACAAATTTTATAAATCTTCAGAAAGAGTTCTAATTTTGCATAAAAAGTTCTCGAGATATGGCGAATTACGCAACAAGTGAAATTAACATTATGGGGTCTAATCTTTGGATCACTCCTGACCAATCCATGGGGACCATATTTCCCAGATTGCGGATACTCCCTATATTTTGGGGATCAGAAAACTGAATAAGTTTAAAAAAATATTTTTATTCAGAAAAAGTACATTTTTGTGCCTGATTTTGTAACTTAAAAGTAATTAACTAGTATATTCAAGGTCACCTCCTCTAACCATTAAGATTGAGTCCTAGAACTTGAAGATCCGATCACAACATCGAAAATTTTTCAGGGTGGTCCGTGCTTTTCTTCTTTTTTTGCTCAACGTACATGCTTTATATTTTTCGAAAGGCTTTTAGTAATGCTTTATAAAAATTTTTACTAAAAAAGTTAACAAGAATATTTCAGGAAATCAGAAAATTTCTTATTAAGGAATGCTTAGTTGCGCGCAAAAACAAATACGAAATTTACGTTTAAAACTCTATTAAAATAGTAACATATCTGTTATAAAATCCTACAAAATAAACGTTGTTACAATGTTACTCGAGAAAAAGAAAACTACTGAAATATTACTACCTGACTCATGACCTCAGCGCTAGCTGGTTGTTTGCATAAAAAATTGTGGTTAAATAATCCGGCTATTGCTGGCATAAGTGCTGATTCTCCCCCTTAGTTAGAACGTTAATCAACATGAATATATATACACTGATGCATCGCATACTGAATTTATTAAAATTTAATTTATCTTGTTTTAACCCAGGTTTGGAATTTGCTTAGGTATTTTATTTCAACTGCGATAACTTTTGTTTTGTGAGTCAGGCAACTTCATTTCATAAACAAAATTTTCTTTGTGAATGAATATAGAATGTGTGACGTAAGAGAATTCATAGTTAACGAGATAGGTTTAGTCGAAATAGATTGAAAAAAAAAAGCTGCTAATAAAAAAAAAACCAAAAATATCATGTTTAAACAGACAATTAGTTTGCATACCCACCATGACGTCACTGGCAAGTATCCAATTGATTATGTCAAGCTCATACTGGACTTTTTTTAAATCTTCTTTCTTTTGTCAATACTTATGCTGCAACGGTTATACGATACTATTAAATTATTTAGTATTAACCAGATGCTGTTTTTTGTATACTTTTACTTTTTGTGAGTCTTTGTATATATGGAGGAGTGAAGAAATGGTAATTTGGTATAAACATTGCCTGCTTGAAAAATGTTCTTTATTAAAGCAAATAAAACGATTTAAAACGAATAAAAAACAACAACATTTGACCAGCATAATAAAGTGTGTATGTAAACCATCATCAACCTTTTCCATTTTATGAAGTTCCAACTCCATTTTCCAACTACATCTTATGAAGTTATACATCAAAAATAATAGATCGGGAGTTTTAAAATACAGATTCAGGACGGGATAAAATTAAAGTAGGTGGAGGGTTCAAGACCTTTTAGCGACACTTAATGATTCAATTAGTAATGAAGTTTCATTTCTGATTGGGCACGAGTGTTTGACATAACATCTCCATAACATTGAAATCTTTTAAAATCCTGACTGTTCTCTGTCTGTAACTCGGCAGATCCAACGAATCGACTCCATGAATCGATATGCAACACTTTACAGCAACATGGAGACAGCACTTATGCTGACGAGCACGAGAACTTTTAAGGCAACGACTTATCACTTCTTTTAATAGTATCTTAATTGAATCCATTTATCCTTTTGTTTGTATCCCTTTCTTATATTTATTCCTGTCTTGCCAATGGAAATGAAAAAAAAAAGAGTTACCGAATATCACTTTCTTCCTGGCAAGATTAATGCGGTTGGAGTTGATGGAGATTTTTAATTAAAATATATACTACGCACACGGATATATATATATATATATATATAATATATATATATATTATATATATATATATATATATATATATATATAATATATATATATATATAAATATTATATATATAATATATATATATATATATATATATATATATATATTATATATATATATATAAATTATATATATATATATATATTTATATATATATATATATATATATATATATATATATATATATATATATATATATATATATATATATATATATATATATATATATATATATATATATATATATATATATATAGCCTGATGGTTAGACCTAATTCTCTAGCATGTCCTTAATTTATTACTATTTATAATTTATACTTACAATTAATGTCTAACTGCACAGATGACGTAACCGGTTTGGCAAGATAAGTGTTGGAGGCTTGGCATGCATATTCAATCAGTAGATCTGACCTTTCTATTTTATTGATTATAAGCTCGTTTCGGACAAATCTTTGCCTGATTATTTTGAAATCCTCGTCAATCTGTTCTTCCCCACGCCACCAAGTAAGGTTCGGTGAAGGATCTCCTGGAAAACACAAATATCAAAAAAGCAAGGGCTTAGTTTGTGCAAGTCGATGGCATTTAAAAAAACTTCAAAAAAGAAATAGGAAAAAATATTTAAAAGAGAAGTAAAACAAAGAAGTTTAAGACAAAAATCTGAAAAGGAATTATAATCTAAAATAAATTTGTTATGATATTAAAATGTGAAAAGAATAGCAATTAAATTAAAATTATTTTCCCAAAAATTTAAATAAAATAATATACCAGCAAGAAATTAAATACAGACATTAAACTTACTATTCACTGTAAAATATCTTCACATATATATAAAACCATGTTTTCAAGTTTTCAAAACCATAGTTCATTGATTTAAATCACTTCGAACTTAAATTTTCATTTATAATATTTATAAATACAAATAATATAATGTTTGCATTTATAGCTAATAAATAAGAAATACACACAGTGAAAACTTCGTTATTTTGACAGGCATTGTTTAAAAATTACGTATAATTTTGCACTTTATATACTTTAATTCCTAGACAAAAGAGTTTAACATTAATAATTACTAACTCTAGTTTTTTCCAACAATTTCAGATCTTTTATTGAAGAAATATCTCTAGTTTTTTATTCTAAAAATACGCTTTCTTTCTTTTTATTTAAATTCAGATTTCAGTTTTTTGTCTGAATAAAACTTTTCCCGCATTATTTATTTATTTTAAATTTTTTTCTCGTATTTTTAAAAGGAAAATTATAAAATTAGTTTTTAAAAAAAAAAAACTTATATTCTTATGACAGCGAAAAAAGAGTATTAGTTTTGAGTTTTGATATAAAAAAGCTATTCAAGTAAATGTTAAGTAGCAGTTTTAAGGGATTTTGTAATATTTGAATTTATTTGCATGGATTATATCTAGTGAAATATGCATAAATGTAGTATATAATTATAAAATGACCAAACTAAACTTAACTATTTTATCTAAGTATTGTATTCATTAAGTAATTTTTCATTTAATAATGTCAAAAAATGAACTGAATGATAAAGTACATTATAATGATTGAGAATTCCATAGCAACATATAGCAGCAACAGCCGAAAATGCCTTCTTGCCGCTATAGGCCGCTTTCATGAACAAGAATGTCTTTCCGTGTTCATTTAAACTGGTATATCTTTTTACCATGATTATCTTAATTTCATGTTTATATTGTGTTCCTTCATAATTATTGTAGCGAGAATTACATTAAAATAGGCAATTCAGAGTAATTTACTGATTAAGTTAAATAACTATTATATTTTAATAATATATTTATTATAATATAGTTATTATAGTATAATTATTGCAATATAATTATTTGTTTATTACATATAATTATTATAAAACAAACATTTAGCGTAAAATTAGGATTTCTTAGATTAATGCAAATATATATATAAAGAAAACGAAATAGTTCAGATGCCCAAAAACAACCAGTCCACATGAGGAAAGCGTCTATTGTAAAGTGCATACGGTGGTATTTCTAGTCGTAATGTGACATGCAACTCTTAATTATTAAAATGTTTAATCCTTATAACACAAATTTCTAACAACTGTACTGTATCACCCTGTATTTCCTAAAAGGTAGTTAATTTTTTTTTGCTGTGAATAGTCTTTAGGCCTGCTTATAATTATCATCTAAATGATTATTAAAAATTATAAGTAAACTGTTATGATTATATTAGATGAAATAGCAAAAAAAAAGATATCACTGTTTGTTAAATAATATTATTATTATAATTATTTATATTTTAATGTGCACAATTACTCAAAACATAAAGAATCTAAGTTTAAAATTTATTCTATATATATATATTATATAAGTTTATTTCAGTTTAAAAAGAGTTCCTTTTATTGATCAATTATTTAGCTGGTTTAAAAAAGGACATACTTGACTGCCTTTTAAAACTTATCTTAATTCATTAACATGATTTTCATGACTTTTACCATGACTTTTTTTTAGTCATAATAAATCGTTTTATCGATAAATTTTTGTTCTAAATGAAATTATATTATAAAAGTTCTTTGCAATTTTTTTCAATAGTGTTCGAATTTGAATAATATATCTGCTTATGGTAAACCCTAATTAATAATAATATATTAAGTTATAAAATATATATTTCAGTAAATTTATAGTCTCCTATAAATTTAAAGAAAAAAATCTTTACATAGATGCTTTCTCAATGAAATCAAAATCCTGGGCCACTTAAAAGTTTATGAAAATTCTTAAACAAATTTTAACAGTTTAATTGCAATTAATTGGCTTAAAATAGAAAATTTGAAAATTATGCATTTAAAGTATAAAGATAAAAGTAACATATATACTTTTTTAATGCTCTTCATATATACTACAATATATATATATATATATATATATATATATATATAATATATATATATATATATATATACAATATATATATATATGTATATATAATATATATATATATATATATATATATATATACAATATATATATATATGTATATATAATATATATATATATATATATATATATATATATATATATATATATATATATATATATATATATATATATATACAATATATATATATATATGATTCTATGAAAAATAGAGCATTATGCCTCATAAAAGTTTGAATTTTAATATACCTCTTAATTTTATTATATCTCTTAAAAGTTTGAAGAAGAAAAAAAATTTTAACATGTTAACTCGGGATTACTTAAAATTTAAACAAGGGATTAAACTAGGGATTACTTAAAATTTTCTCTGTAAAAGTTTCATCGGAAAAGAAAGTAGAATGGTTTGTTGGCAAGAAATAAGTTTTATAGAGTTAATGAAAAGTGTAATACATTTTATGAATGTTAAATATAATTCATAAAATTTTTCTTCTTTATAAATGTTCCTAGACATCTGGTAAAATTATTGAAAAAAAAAGAAAAATCAATTTTATATTTAATTTTTCTGAAACAAAAAATCTATTTCGTTAACATGATGTATCTTTTTAGACTGTTTTGGGTTACTAATACTAGAAATAAAATTTTTAAAGTTTATTAATTCATAAAACCTCATAATTTCTAGATGTTCAAAAAACTCTTACCATATGCAACGTATACATAAATAAGTAAAACCAAATTTATGTTAAAATTTTTAAAACAAAAATCTATTTCTATAAAGTGTTGTATTTTAATAAATTTGTTTACCTCCGTCAACTTCACACACGAACGTGACAAAGGATCCTTCATCATAAGGTCCCACGATACCATGCAGATGCTGTCCATGCTCATCCATTATGATTGGCTTATTTGGTGGAACTGAAAAAAAATATAGATTATGTAGAACTATTATAAATTTAATAATCTAAACAAATAATGATTCCTTTCAGAGAATTTCATTATTTTGGTCCACGAAAAGACCGTTTATATATATATATATATATATATATATATAAACGGTCTTTTCGTTATATATATATATATATATATATATATATATATATATATATATATATATATATATATATATATATATATATTAGTGAACTCACACTTATGTGAAAGAGACGCATGAGTGAAAAACTTCAAAATTCTAAAACGCAACGTAAATTGCAGTGACAATATGAATAAATATGTTTCGAAGGATTATATGTTAATATTTATACTGTTAATTATATGTAAATATATATTTATTGGTATTTACTTTAATTATACAAAGAAAATGTTTAACATACATAAAAAAAATTTATTTTCTTGAAAAATTAATCCTTAATACATGTTTGTATTTGTTTTTGGTGACGTATTTCAAAAACAGCTCATATAAATGGGATAAGGGAGTTTCAGAAGCAGAATTAAATTGTAAATAGTCACGAATAGTGTCTAAAGCTACTAACACTGCTGTGTGATTTGGAGGAACTTTATCATCCCCGTCAGTATCATCCAGCACGTTCTCATCGTCCACAAGTGTAAGTCAGATATAAATGACCAGTTCTTCACAAAAAATTTGAGTTTTATGGGAGGGGAGTAAACATCACATGATAAATTTCTAAGGAAAGCACTTGAAGTTGTAATATGCGACACAATAAGATGTTCGATTACTTCTCTCACTAAACAGACCACCTTCTTTTATTTACTCAAGATGTCCATCTGACTGCTAGTTAGTGATCGCGGTCTCTTCATCTTTTGTATTCCAAGTGTAAACTAACCTCTGGGAGTAAAACTAACCTCTGGGCAAGGAGAATGGTCATTTTCATAAAGATGAATGTGCTTTCATTGTTGTTGGTGTAACAGATAAGACACTTTATTCAAAATTGTAGAAAGAAGAAGGTCGCAGGGGGAAGAAAAGTGAACTATAGGATCTAACAACATATTTCTTTTTATCTGTAACAAGGATTGCTTCATTGTTTCAATTTTTTATTCAAAACCTTCTTTTTTAAAAATATATATATACATATATATATTAAGGATAAAAATTAAAATGTTAGCCTAACATTTCGGCGCGTAATTGAGAAATTTATTTTTAGAGCGACGCATAAACGAAGAATGTTTATCATTATTTTCCTACCCAATCTACTGGGACCTATAAAAATCGTTGTATAAATGAGAAAGTGGGAGGTCACTGTATATATATATATATATATATATATATATATATATATATATATATATATATATATATATATATATATATATATATATATATATATATATATATATATATATATATATATATATATATAATAAACTGTAAGACATTTCTCTTAGAAATTGTTAAATTACATTTATTTAATTGTTATTTTACCATATTCAAACAAAACCATAAATACGATGGTATCCAAACTCTTAACTGAGAAAAACCGTTTATTAACTGTTCTCACCTAACACAGTTAATCAATCAGAATTTTATCGCATCAGCTAGGCCCCCATACTGAAGCCACTTAGTTCCTTGCAGCTGGGCAGATGTTATAACTGAGAATGCTAATCAGTCAATCTCATGACCGACTAGAACGGGAGTTCGAGTCCAAGTTTTGACACCACAATATTTCCTCTATTCTTTTAACCCATGAAGAGTTTCCATTTACGATACTCCCTCTCATGAATGGATGAGAGCCCCTTAAATCTGATTAACGCAAGAAAGCTTCCCAGCTCTTATAAGTGAAACAACCAGATAAACTAATTAAATCACATTCCACCGTTCATTTGATGAAACACAACTCAAACATAGTCTAATGAAAAGCCTAGCTCCAATATCATGTTAAATTTCTTTTTTACGGTTTTGAACCCGTGATAGTTGAAAACGGTTAAAAAATGCATAGTTTGGTATTTATGAATTATTTACCATTTAATTTTAATCGGTTTCAAAATCGTAAAGGTAAAAAATGCTCATTACTGTAAAATTTACGGTTAATTGGATGGACAGACTGCTGCCGGTTATTTTACCATAATTTTAGAATGAAAAATCTAATAGTGTACAGAAAAAAAATCTGAATTTAAGACCTAAAACCTATAACTACTCAAAGTTCAAACGTATAGTATAATAGATATGTCACAGGCAGGGAAATCAAGGGTTGAAGAATCAAGGAACAAAGAAATAAATCTATATTTTCTATATTTTTTAATTTAAGAAAATAAAACTTCATCATTTAATTTATCAGATGAAGAGACAAAGAAATGAATCTAAAGGTGATCCAATTGCATGTCTAGTTTGGGAAAGTAATCAATAATAAATATTTTCCATGGGTTAAAAGTAAGTTTAAAATTGACTGTCACTTGCGGGAAATAGCTCAAATTTTCCTCGTGTTAAGCATGCAACTAACTAATAAAAAACAATTGCATACAATACATTACGAAAACTCCTGCATATTATTTGCATAAGTTTGCATTTCCTAAAAGTAAATATGATAATTTATTAATTGTTTTATATTTGATGAATTCATCCATTCATTTCAAAAATATATTTATGCAATTCCAGTTTCGCATGTGATGCGTGTTTAATTATTATATAAAGTTAATTTTAAACTTTCAATGGTTAAATATGTATTAGGACAAATTTAATTAAAAACTACTTTAAATCCGAAAATTTTTTGAATAATTAGAAAAGCACTCCATGTTAAATATTTATAACTCTTATAAAGATTAGTTTTTTTAAGAAATGTACAGAATTGTAATGTTTTGAAATTCAAAGCACTTTATTTAATCCACATTTTAAATACCAACTTGTGATGTATGTTATAATATTTATTTATAAAAATTAATATCAACAATTAAGTAGTGAAGAACCTATGTATTAGATGTAAAAAAACTTAAATTATAGTTAAGTACTCAGTTTAAAACAAATTCTTTTTAAAAGATACTTTTGGAAATTTCATACTATCAAAACTAAATATGATACAAAGGCATTCATTTGGACAATTACATTTGGACAAATGCATATTTTAAACCAAATTCGTGTAATGTATGGGGATTAAATGCTAGTGGAAAAAAACTGGATTCGAAATTTTGGTCTTAGTAATAAAATTTTCAATAAAATTTATTACGTATGAGTGGTTGTAATTGCCTTGAAATTGGGCTAATTAAATTTAAAACGAATTTCCGTAATTAATGTTAATTTGCATCTCTTTTCTTGAATAAAATATAGTATTATACATCAGTTTGCTTCATTTGTTTTCTTTTCTCAGAAAAATTGAAACAAAGCATTAAATGCATTATTTGGAAATGTCTTTGCTTTATGATTTATGGTATTTTGTGTAGGAATGCATTATTTATTTAATAAAGCGCATAAACTTTTCTTAGATTTTGTTTATTAGAATTAAATACATTTGTCGAAGCTAAACTTAACATTGCGTTGAATGTTATTGAATTTTTTTTTTCTGTTTTTATATAAAATATTTTTAGTGCGAATTTAATAACTAGTGGTCGTATGCCGAATAAAGAGAGAAAGAAAAGTTACAGAAAGAAGAAAGATTACTGGTTGATAAAGGTTCGCAAAAGATCCTCCTCTTCTCTGGAGAAGCTTTCTTTTAGACAGAAATGGGTCGTAACAACTTAGACATGTGTTGTAGACTGTGGCTAAACAAAAGGAAATGAGGCCAAATGTCTGAAGATTCACCGAAGCTGAAAAGAACATTTCGTTTCTCGTGGGTTGGTCACTACTTTGAGTGATGCGAACATTTAGTCCTCTTTAGTTTTCCTCTGTGATAAATCTAAAGTTTTTTTTAATAAAAACTATTTCATTTCGAGTCATTTTCTAAAAAAATGTTTTTGACTTATAAAACCTATTGTTTTACAATTAAAAAAGTAATTTCATTTACATGTAAAAATCTTTTTCAATTTTTTTCCCTCTGAAATATTTTAAATATTTCAAAGGGTCACTAATTCCATACCATCACTTACCAGCACCCGTAACAGCTTTCACTGCACCGATTTCTACCACTTAAGCTAACACATGGAAGGTATAAAAAACAAATATAGCACACTATATTAAACAAAGGGATTTATATTTTTTCCACAAATGAAAAAAAAAAATCATTGATGATTCGCTCTTCTTACTCATGCTGACGCAATTTTTTTCAAGCGTTGTGCATTGCATTGGATTTAATTTCATACTTCATACCCGGTCAACCACGCAGATTTTTTGTAGAATATTTGCATTATATGCACAGCGTATATTGCATTATATACAAAAACATATATGGGTATTAGTATATGGTATATGGGAACGGTAAATATATGTGTAATTAGGGGATATATTTGTATTAGTAAACGCTTAACTTTATTTTTGATTAATTAGCAGTTTTCATTTTTTTGTAAGCTGTAATCTAGCATGCATCAACTTTTGATGCAATAAATATGAGTATTTTTAAAAATGTGTATGCCTGGACAAGACTATACTAAACATGTATCTTAAATAACATGAGACTGTCTCAAAACATGGAGGTAGTGGGTTTTAATCGCACAACATCCCTAGACGCTTATTTATATTTAATTAATAATTTATTGAACCTACATAATCAGACTTCTGTACTCATTACAAAGTTTAGTTTAAAAGCTTTTGCCAAGTCAAGGAACAGATTGCACAGGAGAGTGAAGGTCATCTCAATGAATGGAAAAGGACGGAATTCGAACCACGCAACAATATATGCACCATTATAATAATACACTTCTGTAACTTGACCTATATGTTCTTCAACTTTACGCACACTTGCATACGTAAGTATAAAGAAAATAAATGCTTGGATTAGTGATTTATATTTTTAATGTTTCGTTTTACAAGAGCGTCCCTGTCAAAACATTCTCGCATCTCTAGCCACCTCTATATAAATTAAAGGCAGTGGATTATTACAATAATAAACAAATAAAATTGGTTTACATTCATACGCAGGCTCGTGTGCTTAATGCAAATTCTGCCTTGTCTCATTTAAAATAGAAAAACAAATAGCACAAAAATAATGATGTGTTCTAACTCTGCGCTTCACAGCATCTGATGGAAGAATAATATTTCTCGGCAACGTGAACCCCGATATTCTATGGTTAATTTATTTGTAATAAATACTAAGAGCCTTATCCACCGAGTGGCAATGTTGCTTTTCTAACCACTCTGAAACGTGGATGTAGTGGTATTGAATCCCGCTATAACTCTGAGTGTAAATTTTTTCAGCCTATCTTAAATGTCAGGTCTGTCAAGATGAAAAGACTTTTTAAGGCATTCTTCGTATTTGCAAAGAAACCCACACACTTATGTGAATAAATTAACCCCACTCCCCTTATAAATACATAAAACAGACAATCATATCTTGATCTGCTCGAATTTAGTATCTTTGAAACAGCTGAAAGTGCTATTTAAGAACATTCTCTTTCTGCTAGAATTGAGAAATATGATGAGAAAATAAATTATCAATCTTCACTTAACTCTTACAAACTCTTTAAATAAACCACTAGGGGGCTAAGCCTCCTGTTCACTACCGCTCACCAACCCTAATGATTGCTTCGCAATAATTGTCGTTTCTAGGCAGAAAACAGTTTTTCTACTAAAGTTAAAATTATTCGCTTAACATATATGTACTAAAAGCAATAATAATTGCTTACGCTTGTGCCTCCACTTCCCACGTCCAAATATTATTATCTATTATTATTATTATAAATATTTAGATTTGTTGGTGAGCAGAAGTAATTTTTGAGTAATCATTTTTTTAAAATAACATTAATATTGTAATAACATTATATTGTTCAAACAAATTTGATAAGTTCGCAGACGTAATTTATTATTTTCTCTTACCAAATGGGCGGATATATTAATTACTATTTTTGCTGGCATCTCATTGTGTATGAAGCTGATCATTAAGATCTAAATGATTTAACAGACCTCTTTAACTGTAATATATAACAGTACATTAATGTTATCTGCTTAAAAATAATAATTGTAAAACGGTTAATAAGATTAGACTACCTTTCTAAATAGTTTTAACTTTAAATGTAGCACATAAACTTAAAATTTAGTACTATAATAATAAAAAAAATAAATAACAACAACAGTTCTCTTAGTTTTACACTCTTGAATTAAAAACGTAATTATGCAAGTATAAGAACATAACTTTAAATTAGGGATATAAGAATATTTATAGAAAAACAATACATTTACGACTTTTATTAATGTTATACAGATGACAACCAAAACAATATGGAAATGAATAAGGAAAAACTGGATTCTACCACGTGATTTTCCAGCCAATAAATATGCACGGACAAGAATGGAAAATTGCGACACCGTCACTAGACATACTCAAAACAAAATAAAAATCGTAACAAGTTTCAGCTGATAAGTTTAGCTTTAACATTTCAGAAGGCAGCATTATTAATAATTATTACCTTTCCAATTTTGATTGACTGTTTTGTGCTGCAAGTCATCTGTGATTGGTTTTCTGATATCAGTTAACTCTCTCTCTCTCTGTCTGATTGGTCTCTTTTATCATATCACTTTCTCATTTGCGAAATATGAGAATGTAGGCTTTGTCAAGATTTATTCTTGCATTACAAATTTGCACTTTTCAGTATAAGATTTTCTCTGCAACATATTTTTATTTAGATTGAAACTTTCAACAAATTAAATTATACCTATTTCTTATAAATTATTTGCTGAATACATATTTTTTTTATACGGGGTAAAATAAAACAATAATTATTTATTAAATTCACACATATCAGCTCAACAAAAATCAATTGCATGAAAATGCAATGTTTAAAATTTTTTTTTAGAAGTTTGACTACTAATCAGTAACTAAATTCAGTAGTATTCGGCCTCGAAAATACTCGTATTGTTTATTGATAGTGGTCAGTATTTAACAACAATGAAGCAATTTTCCTTTCCAATTTGCCTTAAAGCTAAAATTCCACCTCGAACTAGAAATATGTTGAAATCAGTAAAAAGGAAATTTAAAATTAAAGGACTTTCGATCGCTTTACAGAAGTAAATTAAAAAGGACCCTATTTTCCTGATTGCAATTTCTTCACTCTCATATTTTATGTGTCGTACATCTAAATCCGTAGAAAAAATACGTTTAATAAAAATTATAATAATATTAATTGTGTGTTTAATTTTTTAAATGTGAAAATCGTATTAAATTGATTGGCGTATTTAGGTTTAACATTTCAAACCATTCAGATTACCATACGGTGCGGTACTTTTATTTATGCCGCACTAGAGCTGCACAATGGCTATTGGAAACGGTCTGGCTAACATCTCTGAGGATGATCTGGAGACAACATACATACGACACATCCCGTTTTACAGGGAAAACACATTCACACACCATCCATCATAATTTTGACCTGAACCAGAGCACGATCAATCTGAGATCCAGTAGCTCCAGTGGTATTGATTTTTAATGGAAACTTGGAGGTCTTTGTGATCCCGACAGACCTCTCAAGCCAGGCTATTCCAGCTCTCAGATTACTATACCTATTAGGTATAAGATGATCCAATTTCATTAAGGAAACCCGATTTCAGCATATTATTACTTTTTGTAGAGAAGAGAAAAGTCAATTATTTAAGATTTCATTATACGGAACACTGATTTTTAATGAAACAATTATAAGTGAAAAATCAGTGTTACGTTTAATGAATGATTTTGCTTAGCAAAATTGAATAAAATACCATATAATTTTGATGATCGAGTTTCTAATAGATTTTCATTAAACGAATTTTGATAATGTCTTACGATTTTGGAAATCAAATCGATCTATAGACAAATAATCGGGGGAGAGACACAGAGACCCCATTAGACTTTTTAGGTATACAACAATGTTCAGTTTTTTCTAGTGTTAAGGTGACAGAATTTTTATTTCTTTAATTTTGCGCAATATACCGAAGCCGCAGAAGCCCAAACCCCCTCTTCAAAGCTTGATACTCAAAAACATACGCGCTTTGCTTTTGTTAATTACAAGAAGCTGTGTTCTACGTTTCTGCCATACGTATAGTTGACTAACAACAATTTAATAACAGATCTGCCGTTTCAAAATACGGTGAATAAAGTTTTAATTAAAGCTCGGTAGATGATGAAAACAATGTATAAAGACAAATAGTTAAATACATTTATCTAGGTGTTGCTTAAATTTTTATATATTAGTGATTTTTCTAAAAAATTCAAAGATGCTTAAACTATCACAGATTATATTCTCGAAGAATGCAACAAATATTTTATTAAATGAACCCACGAGATACCGTAACAGTGTTAAGTAACCAGTTTTATGAGCAAAGAGTTTTGAAAAAATCTGAAGAAGCAAAATGTATTTTCTTTATTTTTTAAATTTCGAATTTGAAAATACACTCTTAATAGAGTCTTGGATATACAGAAAGATAGAAGTGCAATAACGCTTTAATGTCGAAATAAAAATATAAAAAAACTATTTGGTTATGAAATAAAACTTACCTATTATGCGTAATCTACTATGAATAATCAGGGTTCTTGACTTCCTAAGATCAATCCGACATCGGTAATCTGCCTGATCTTTTAGAGTTACGTCTGTCAGTATTAGGACGGGTGGGTGTACACTGACATCAAATTTAGCTCTATCTTTTATTTCTGTTGATGGAAAATGTTTGGCACTCCTGATGCCTGCATTTCTTACGTCTAAGGTATAAATTGGATTAGGCATATCCACTCTATACCATAACACTAATGTTGCCTCATCATCTTCAAGAGGAGAAGAGACGTTACAGGGGATCAAAGCTTTTCCTCCGACCACTGCTTCCACTATAGGAGGAATATCTGAAGCAGAAAATAAAGAGAACAATTACTATCTTAATGTAGGCATATCATAGATAGTGGAACTTTTATTTAGAATTCTTTACATTTAAAATATAGTTTGTATTTTATTCTTTCCAGATTATTTTTAAGTTTATTTTCAAGGAGAATTTACGTTTTGATTAATAAAAAATACATTATATATAAAGAGTTTATTTATGATTTTAGAGGAAACAATGTTTGACTAATGACCATGATTTCCACTGTTTCAGGCAATATATCTGGGATGAAGTTTGATTCTTTTGATTTTGTTCTGTATCCGTTACAATCACATCTAAAAATTTATTTTATAAATTCTTATATTACTTTTGGTACTTATAAAATTATTTTAATGATTATTGAGTAATAATGTGAAGAATTATTGAGTAGTAATGGGAAAATTTGATTTTTAATAATGTTTTAAAACTTTAAATATTTATTTAATTGTATACGTTGATTGCACATATTTTAGGATAAAAATTAATATAAAAATAAAAAAGGGCAACAGAAATATAAACGATAACAGTATATTTTTTTGACAAAATGTAGTGCAGTATGGTTGTATTAAAATATTTCAAAATAATATAAAAAAAGAACACTATTTTTGGTGTAAATAATTTAGTTTTTATAATAACTAGAATCACAAGCATTGAAACGGAAGAGAATATTATGAATGAAATTAAGTAATCAATTATGATATATACTATCTATGGATTGAAAAGCTTTTACCAGTCAGTCAGATAAAAAAAAATACCAAATATTAGCAGATCATACTAAATTTGAAAATTTTATCACTGCACGTTTAACTGAGCAGCAAGCAATTTAAATTGTCATTATAAATTTTTAAATTGAAAAACCTTAACCTAATTATCTTAGCTGCATGGTATCTCAATTACACTCATACATCTCTATTAACATCTAATTGTTCTTATAAGAAGTTCAATTTCTAAGAAACTGCTGAACCATTTATTTTCTTTATTTTGTTTTTATTAACATGGCAAAGTTGCTTTCTCTTAACTTTCTTTTCCCTTGAGGTTTCTCATAGCTTATGCTTGTCAAAACACAACTGTCTGCGACTTTTTTTCTGACTTTGTTGTTTATTGACATAAATGCAAACATTATTTTTTTATTTTACTTTTTTTACTGAAATGAAATTTTTTTTATTCCTTTCATATGCTAACAAATGTTAAACTATGTTAAACATGAAATGACGTGTCTAAAAGTAACGATTTCTAAATGTAACGGATAAAAATGAATCTAAAATGAAGAGGGAATGAAAAAGAACGAAAATGTAATGAATTAAGAGTAAATGAAAATGAAGAAAAAAAATTTTAAATGAAGAAAAAAAAATTATGATTTTTTATTTTGAAAATTTAAAATGAAAAGTCATATAACATGTATTTTTACTTTGTCGTAAACATTTAAATTCATAAATATAATTTTGAATATTAGATATTTATTACTAACAATAAAAAAAAATATCGCGTTTTTTAAAAGTATTTATTTGTTTAAAAAATGGGCAGGGACATTTCTATCTAGAATAAAAAATCGTACGAACCATCGACGCACCATCACTGTTTTGGGTTAAACTAACATTAGTACTCGAGTAGATGTCAAACAAAAGTATCAAGTGGGAGAGATTAGATATTGCCAGATATAAATCTTAACGGTCACAGTGAAATTTTTAAAAAAATATAAAAGACTTAATAAATAGCTGTAAAACCCTATCCCTATTTGGATTGCTATAAGTCTCTTTAAGGAATAAAATTATTTTTTATTCATATCTTCTCATTGATTCTCACAATCTGTATTCTCTAGGTAATTTTTCTTCAAGTACAAATGATCATTTTCAATTCTAGGAAATCTTCTATTTCTTTACAACAGACACCTTAACAAAATGTTCTTACATAAAGCAATGAAAATTGTGTACGTTAACATTAAAATTTTAAGCGATTTTGTGGGAAATGCTTACGATTAAGAAGAAATTAACCTTGGTGAATGAGAAGCATTTTACGAGTCTGCAATCGTAGAAAGAAGGTGGCGGAACACCATAATATTTTTAAAAATATGGAAGGACGTACTTTTTCTCTTTTTTTTTATTGATTTTAATTGTTATTTCAGAGTGAACAAATTGTTTGATTCAATTTTTCTGCGTTTTTTGATAAATTGAATTAATAAAAGAAAATATTTTATTCATTAGAAATATTGCTTAAATAAATGATAAACGACTATGGCATTAGTCATTGATTAAATGTATATTGTATCAAAATCCATTTGTGTATTCTCTTTTTCATCACTTTTAAAATGCCCAAGTTAAAATTAGTTTAAAAATTTTTTAGAGCTATGTAAAACTGGTTCCTAAAATTTTTTACAGTTATCTTTTTCACACTAAAATAGTTTCACCAATGCAAATTATATCTTTATTGTTAGATATTCTATCAAAAAGGATTGAAATAGATTTAATTTTCATATTCAGTTTTGCAAGATTTGATTTCTACATGTATAGTAGTTAATATATTTTTAATAATTTAGTTTCAGAGTCAATCAAAATAGTGTAGAAGAAAACCACAAAACTCTGTTCAAAAAAGTGAAAAATAAAATTACGGAATGTTCCTCTCAGCCTGTCATTGTTCAAAATTTTGTTCTGGGCTACGAGTTTAATCCCAACACCATTTTGTCAGTAATTAAGAAGGTAATTTACTCCGAACTCATCTTATATGAAGCTTCATGGACATTTCCTTCTCACATAAGCAAAATTAAGGGTAATCAGGTCTCACCGTCAACTGCATTTCAAGCACTGTTTATAAGCACGCGACTCCCCATCAAGATCCATTAGCGTTGACAACCTGAGCTGGAATAGTGCTATAATTCCAACTGCTTGCGATCTTGAAAGAAACAAACGGAAATAAATTTCAGATGCTGCCGACATTGATAAATTAATCTAGAGTTGAGATTAAAAGTTCCTTGGAAGACTTCGAAAACGTAAACAATGAGTACGTGTCAATTTTTTAAGATTATTTTTACTCCAAAAATATAATTATTCGCGTTTTCTATCAAAAGAATATAATAACGCTTAGAATAATATATATTTATTAAACAACTTGTGTTATGTTGGATAGTGATGACATTCAATATTTAATTAAGAAATAGGTGTAAAATTTCTTTAAGATAAAGATAATCCTTGCGATATTTCTTCAAAAACAAATTATTCTACTTAAAATAAAATTATAGTATTGTGCATTCACAATTATAATTCTTAGTTTGCAGTACTTATAAACTGGGTGATTTAATTTTATATATTTATGGCCCTGAAAACTTAAATGAAAAAAAAAAACAATTTTTCAAGCATGTAACATTTTATTTAAAGTTAGAAAAAGCTTCAGATAATACTTTTCTTGGCATATTTTTTAACTTAAACCAACATAAACAGGATTTGTTAAAATATGTATATCACTTTGTAATATATTATTTAATGCAAAATTAAAATTTAATGTTACGCTTTTTAAATAATAAAATGTCAAATGAATGCAATGAAAGTTTCTTGAAGTTTTTAAACTATTATAACTAGCTGCAAGCCCATCATTTGCATGGAGTGGAAAAAGTAAATAATCAATACAGCGGTAATGCTCACAACTACACTTAAAAAATGCGTTAGTAAAACAACTGAAATATGGCAACATTTACCATGTTTCTTGCTTTATTGGAACACCAAGAAATTCTCTAACTATCACAGATGCCCTTGGTAATGATTTTGAAAAAATTAAAAATAAAATATAACTTTCTAATGTGTCAAATATTTGCTAAATCTGGTAAAATAATTTAATATTTTTCATGGTACCTTAGAGCTTGAAATAAAAGCAGTTTATTCATTTACATTAAATTTTGAAGAGTTTAAATACCGTATATTTTGCTTTATTAACCAGAACTATTATTATTTTTTACTAGAGATTTCATTACCATACAATAGGGACATTTTTACAGGATTTGTTTTCCTCGTGTGCAAATCATGCAAAAAAATAAATGACACAAACCGCATATTTATTAAGGTAAAACCATCCATGTTTTTTATTTATTATATATATATATATATATATTTTTATTTTCCCCGGTAGCCTTTACTTTACTAGATTAATCAAGGTTCTTAAGTTATTAGATAAATCAAGGAAGTTCATCTCATAAAATCCATCATCAAAATGAATAGTAATTATATTCATTATAATTTAGTATAATGCTAATGCTCAAGGTCAACACCTGATTATAGCAAATTGCCGAATCATAATTTTTTTAAAGGGCCATGAAAAGCCTCTATCCTCAAAAACTATATTAAAACTGCATAATATTGGTGCAGTAGTTATCTTTACAGCATCAGGTTTTACTACTTAAATTAATTAAGAATCGATGTCGTCAAATTAAACATTTATAATTTTTCTCCCAAGAGAATCGGTCTTATTTTTCCAATAAATTTGATTTTCAGCAGATGATTATTTTTTTAAAAATCAAATTACAAAAATAATTTATCATAGATGTCGTCAACAATACCATGGACTTTTTTTTTACAATTAAATAGCATATTTCTTTTGTATTTCAATTAATACATATGATTAAAAACTAATAAAGCATCATAGGCATAAAAACAGAAACAACACCATTCCTCTTTTAAATTTTCTCAGGTGAGGCGTTAAAACTTTCTCCATAGTATGTACGTACAGCATTTAATTTTGTACCAATATTAATACATGTAGAAACTTTTTTAAAAAACCACCGTCAATACCAGTGGTTCCTATTGCAAAAATTAATTATCATCATTGACTTCAATAACATTATGGCAATTTACGATTCTCATATCTCATCAATTCAGATTTTCAATAATGTTTTTAGCTTCAATTTGCTCTAATTGCCAAAATTAAGATAATGTAATTCTCGAAAATAATTAGTAACGGCACTATTTTATAATCATTTTCAAAGACCTTAATTATTCCTTATTTCAACGGCAGCAAAAATTGCTAAACTATTATATCTGCTAATTGAATGTAGAATTAAATAATACTGGTATTATAGTTATAGATCCTGTTGTAATGAGAAACTTTCATACCAATTTATTTCCTAACATAGATACTTAGAAATTAGTTTTTACGGACTCCGAAATGGATGAGCACCCTAATCTCACAATAATACTCCTTTTAGCACCTTATACAAATACTTTATTTCGTTTATTTGTTGTATATTCCGGTGTAGCTTCATAGTATAAGATTTATCATTATGTATATATATATATATATATATATATATAGAAAAAGAAGAAGAAGAAAATAATTTAAAATTTTTTTTATAAGAAATGAAAAAAATATATAAACTCTTCATTAACTGACACGATTATATCCGCCAAAAAGGATTGCTTTCTAATATTGAATCAATATAGCCAAAGCAAAATATAAAAATACAATGGTGTGAGGAGCACTCAAAAAATGTTTTCGAAACAAAATAGAATCCCGTAAAGTAATAAGTATCACGTAAAAAACAGAAAATGTAAAGAAAAAACAGAATATAAAATGTAAAGAAAAAACAGAATATAAAATGTAAAGAAAAAACAGAATATAAAATGTAAAGAAAAAACAGAATATAAAATGTAAAGAAAAATCAGAATATAAACTGTAACGAAATCTATAAACTGAGTAGTGAATTCAAATGAACTTACATGAATGGCAAAATTTTCAAGAATGATTTAAAATATTTTCGTAATAAGATTGCCAGATTACAAAATATGAAAACTGAAGCGCAAATTAAGGTAAAAGCGTTAATAGAGGGAATGTGTTTTATAGCGCACTCTTACTGCTGTACTGAATCGCGTTTGATTTGTTAGTTACCGAGGATAGGCCCGAAAATTTATTTACGCAAGGTAATATTATACTGGATAATTTAAAGAAGCTTATACTTAATATTGATATTTAATTATAAAATTTCACGGAATTTAGAAAATTAACTTTTATTTAAAAAAAAAAAAAAAGAAACAGAGGGAGAGAGAGAGAGAGAGAGAGAGAAACATGAATTGACTGTTTTGCACATATATTTAGCCATGGATTCGTCCGAAATGGATTTGCACATGGTAAAAATTTTATAAAATTCAAAGAAGTTTTTAGTGAATTTGCTTACAATAACATACAATTAACTCACTTTTATATAGAGTTTAACTACTTTAGTTGGATATCCATTAATTTTTATCAAATTTTGAAAGAATTTGTCTATTTATTTTTCGGAAAAATAAACATTACTACATATTCTTTTAATTCTTTTCATCTGATTAAAAATGGTATTTAAATAGATATTTTTCGAAACATTAGAATACAAAGTAATTAGTCTATTTATAATAAAATTAAAAAAATTTCTTTTATCATATAAATCAACAAAGCAGATATTTTCTTCTTTTATAATACCCAAATCCAAAAAATTTAAATTAATATTATCATCATGATTAGGAAGCAAGATTAATTCCTCGGGGAAAATATTATTTAATAAAATTGTATAATCTTGAAAATTAAAAATAATTAAATCATCAATAAATCTAAAAATAAATTTAATATTAAGAGTATAATTTATCTCAGGGGGTAATCAAAAAAATTTTGGTAGTTGCTAAATTGATTGAAAAATTTTAGAAAAATGTGTAGAATTGTTACAGTTATTTAAATTGTCCTTATTATTGTAAATAAAGCTTTTAAAGTAATGAACAGCCCATTCCTATTCTTTCAACATACCTAATGGTAAAGATAATCTTTTTGATATCTTTAAACAAAAACTATTGAGACCATTAAAAAAGTATTTTATTAATTCATATACGGTAAATGCGTCTAAATTCTGTGCCTTTTGTCATTAAATTCTTCAGTTCTAAGTTTTCTATAATATTTAAATTATCAGTAATAATATGTGTAAGATGTTTATCAACAAAATCAAAATATTTCTCTTCTTCACAGTGACATTCATAATCTGATATATTAATCCTCCCTAAATTTTTACTAATATCGTCTGAATTAAATATAATTCTACCAATATATTTATTATATGTAAAGCTTCTAATTATGTTAAAATCTTTTAATGGAAATAAATGGTTTAAATTTTCAAAAATATAATAAAATTTGATCTCACGAAATCTCTCGAATTAAATCTCACGAAAGCTAATGGGATAATAGCATTCCTCTATTTACTATTCTAATTAATTTTGATATTCTGACTTTATTAAAGTTTTCCCATGCATAAATAAATGACTTTAATCTTATTTTATTAATTCTTGAGAGTTTAGATTAATTATGCTTTGAGAAAACACTTAATTAGCAATAATTTAAGAAACACGTGGTCTCATGTTACCTTTTACAGTATGAATTTGCTGAAGTCTTGATCATACACAGTGAAACTTTTAAAATTGATTTTACTTATGAAGATATCTAACTTCAAAAATCGAAGAAAAATGTGGAATTAAACTAATATTTTATTAATTAGAGCTCCAAGCTAGCAAATCACTCATATCGTAAAATGAGGGAGTCTGTGTGAAACTCTTTCGTTGAGGTGCAGACCAGGGCTCGGAGAAAGGTTATAAGTTAGCAGTTAGGTCCACATTTTCTTTGAAAGTATATACCGCATATTTGTGGTAATCGGTTCAGAGTTACATTTTTATGACATACATATAAACATTCTGCTTATGTATATATATATATATATATGGAAACATTCAGTGTTTGTAAATTGTTTTTAATACAGGAGTTTTAAAATAGTTAAAATGTGTTTATGATTATAATCATTTTTACCACAAAGCAGTATAGCTTGTTATACCCATTTAAATTTGCTGGGGAATCAGATGCTAGTTTCTATAAAAATGAATAGATTATACATGTTACTTAATATCTGAGAAACAAATACAATATTTTAATGCAATATAGTTGCTACTTTAATGATAACTAAGTTAAATATAAATTTTTCCACATTTTATTTTTTAGATTTATAATTGCTGAACAATTAAAATTATACACAATAATAAATATTGACAAGCAATTTAATGGTTAATAAAGTGAACAGATTCAAAGGTAGAAGTTACTTATAATAAATGCTAATGTACTTTTTAGTAAATATTATAGTTACCAATATTAGCAATAATGTAATTAGAAATGTAAATGATAATTATATTATATATACTACATAAACGCCATATATATATATATATATATATATATATATATATATATATATATATATATATATATATATATATATATATATATATATATATATATATATATATATATATATATATATATATATATATATATATATATATATATATATATATATATATATATACTAGAGGGCTCCGCCCCCTGCTCGCTACCGCTCACCAATCCCCGATAAATGCTGCACAATTACATTTTTGTTTGCTTCTCGAACAAACTTAAAGTCGTTTTCCTGGAGATAAGCTGGCAATTTTTCATCCTCCAACACCCTATAGAGAAAATATGATAGGATTGTTAAATGTCAGAGGTGCTTATTATAAACATTATAAACTTATATAAAGCAATTTTAATACAAACAATATTACAAATTTATATATAGTGATGAAGCAATATTATTTAACACATTACTATAGGGCATTAGCCGGAGATTAATCTCCGTATTCGAAGCACGCGTGGCAGAGCCTAACTCAAATCATTGTTGATCTTATAGGATGCGGGACGCTGGAATTTTTTTGTCATACTGATTACTAATAAAAAAACAAATATAAAATGAAATAATTATTATGTTATCAATGATCAATAAACATTTTTGTCAGAATTGATATAAAAATGGGTAAGACTATATTTGAGGGTGCCCCCCTTGATTCTCGCCAAGTTGTGATCGCTGTTGATCGCCAAGCTAGGCGATGTTGAAACCCAATCGTGATTCTGATAGATTTAGATTTCAGCTTTGTTTTTAAATGTTCAACAGTATATGTAATTTTAGAGGTCCGTTAGTTCTACGTTGGATACCGGCTTAAGGTTACTTTTGCTTATGGTTCATAAGATCGAAGGTATGTGGGCAATCATAAAAATGAACTATAAAAAAAATAAATAAATAAATAAAAAAATTCACCGCCAGTGCGGTACCACGGATGCCATTTTCGATTCGTATTTCACTGAATTTATGTGGCGATGGAGGTAAACAGATTCTATTCCTGATAAATTTATACAGTATCTAACTGCTATTAGAGAATTCTGTACAGTCCGTAAAATAAAAAACGAATCACCCTGAATAACTTTCGTTCTAATGATCGGATTTTCACAAACTAAGTGTCAATCTTAATGGTTCTTTGGGGTGACCTCAAATATGCTAATTAAATAGTGCTAACTATTAATTAAGTTACGAAATCAGACACAGAAACGTACTTTCTCTGAATAAACATGTATTTTTTTTACATATTTGGATTCCTTATCTTCAAAATATAGGGGGTAGACGCAATCTGTGAATTATGGTCCCCATAGTTTGGTCAGGAGAGGATTCCAAAGTTCGTACCCCTTAATGTTAATTTCACTTTTTACGTTTTTACTCATATTTTTAAAACTAATAAAGCAATTCAAATAAAATTGCACCCAATCATAAAACTCATTTACCCAAAGATAATTTCATGAAAAAAATTAATTTTTCATAATTAGTTATTATTTTTTACTATTTAATTAAATTGAGGATGAAAAAATTTTGAATTATAAGGTATAAATTTTTTATACCATATTAATCTACATATTTTTCAATTGAAAAATCTAATGTTTCAACTGTTTTTATTTATTAGAAGCTGAGAAAAATGAAAATTAATTATTTTTAAAAAAGTAATTTGGCGACAATAAAAAATAACTAAATGGGGCGATTAATATTAAAATGTGATAAACTTGCGAAGAACTTGACTTCACGCGCGCAGCGTAAAATTTCATTCATATTTTTTTCGCTAATAATCGTTTGCTAATCTTTTTATTTTTATTTCTTTCAAGCTATAAAATACGATTTTTCTATTTTAGTCATTTAATAATTTGTTTGCAATTTAGTAAAGAAATTTGAATAAAACATTTTGAATAAAAAACCCTTTATTCCACGAATGTCTAGTTTAATAAAAGCGTGCTTCTGATAGAATATGATAATACACCAGATTGTGCTTATTAAATGTGATTATTTTTTTATTTTGTTTTTCAATAACTGATACAATTTCAATAATATACATACGTATGCATAGATTTGGAATAATATATTTATCAATTTCTTGAATATATATTTTATAATTATTAATACGAATGCGTAGTCAAAATTTCTAAGCATTTTAAAACTTCTTTACATCTTATATATCGCCTTAATCTTAAAATAAATTTGTAAATTACCTGTCTGCGCGTGTTTCGCAGAATTATTTTTCTAAATTTTCAATTAAATTTTAACGTTTCTCAAAATATTATTTTTCCATTCATATACAAATCAATTGTTTAAGTACTTTAATTTATGTTTTCCTTTAAAATAAAATTACTTTTTAAGTTATTTTAAAATTTTTATTGAAAAAAAACTTAGAATTATTGCCAGCTAGCTGAGAATTAAATCTTTTTAAGAAATTTTAAATATTCTACTGATCAATATCATTCGATGCAGAACACCTGACTATTTACTAATCATACTATTATTTTCGAAAAATGAAGATAAATTATTAATTTTCCTTTTTTTTATTGTTTATTATTTATTTGAGTAATGAAAAGTAAATGCGTATTGTGAGCACAACAAAAACATACAACAGATTATTTTGTTTTTTTAAATGAACAAAAAACTATGGACATAAAATTTTATTTTGACGTTCAAAGTTATTCTTGCCTGCTAACTTAAAGAAAGTTACCCTCTTCTTTTAAAAAGCTGAAAATATCTGCTTAAAAAGTTGTTTATATTATTTCTCAACTTTTGCACAGTTCAAAAAAATATTGTTATATCAGGAAAATGTTTGATAGGCCTTGTTTCGTTAAACAACTACTAAAATAAAATTTTTTAAAAAGATTCGAAAAACGTGCTATTTTTAGTATCATCATCACAAAAATTTTTCTTTTTCTAACATTAGGATTTTTTCTACTTAAATAACCTGTAATAATAGTTTCAATACTCGTTTTGAAGAAATAATGAATGCAAATTTGGATCTAATATTTCGTAATATGGAAACAAGAATATTAATAATTCATTTATAATTGTTTCATTTCACCGAAATAGTTAATTCTTTTCGAAACAATCGGCCTTTCAACTATTTAACTTTGACTCTTTGAAATAGGGATCATTTCATGCATGCCATTTGACTTTAAAAATTTCAAATATAAAATGCAAAAATTACAAGAATGCGTAAGCTGGCTTTAATTAATAATAAAAAACTGACAAAATCGTCGGCAAAAGAAGTTATCTCATGAAAAGAATGTCAGAGTTAAAAACTGTAACAAGTGTTACTCTTGTGTAATTTGGGGTATTATAAACCTAAATTTTCTTTTCTTTTAATTTTTTAAATTATTTTTTAATAAACTAACGAAATGAGTATGTATGTTAATAATATCCATTCGTTTTACTAGAAACCAAGTTTACTTTGTATCATTCGGAAATCATATGAAGTGCAAATTCTTGAACTCAGGTGTAGGGTAGTAAGATATTTCAGCTAACTTCTTTAAAAATTCTAATTCGGAAAAATACTTGTTATTTTACAAATGTTATAAAGCATGTGTATTTTTTTAAATGGTTATATATATAATTTTAACATTGGCCATTAATTTTCTGTTGATGAAGCAAAAACTAAGACCCTAGTAAACAGCCCAAAACTAAATCATTATGAATTATTATCCTTGAACTTTTTTTTTTTTTTTTGGAATTCTCTAACCTTGCTATTTAAACTCTATGATCCGCTGTAATATGTTTTTGTTGGAGTCAAAATATTGGCATTTTTTTATATTTTTTACAATTTACATACATCAACATACTTCACGAAATGAACATTTTTAAAAATTTGAACTCATTTTTTCAAAGAGCGAATCTCTAACAATACTTCGGCGAATCATAAAAAAATAATTTAGCACAATTTCTAAGTAAGTTTATCCTCTAAATACCCCCCCCCACTCTATTTAAAATTCGATAATAAAATTGATTAGTTTTTGTAAAAAGAAACTGCTACAAAGCAACTGAAATAAAAGAACTGATAGGAAAGACAACATAAAAGTTTGCTATACTACACTAAATAAATTATTTATATTAAATAATAAAAATATAATTTTACAAAATATTTATTCGTTTTATATAATTTTTACATTTACAAATGAGAAACTCTATGGCATTCAGCTAATTTATACTTTACAATATTTGCAATGTTCAAAATGCATAAAAGGTATCCACTTATATCCTATAGGAAGGAATTCATACATTTTGATTCTATTTATAGTTTTCTATTATTTAAGCCACAGATTATTTAACCAAAGAATGTCACTGACTTATTGATCAAAAAGTTAAATTATTAATTTAACTCAGTAAAACTTAAAAGAGTTATCTACCACATATGCATTAAGTTTCAGATATTTTCTTTTATAAAACATTTTTACCTTATATAAAGCTTTGGGTTGAATAGTTCCTACCAACAGCATTAATTTTAAAATAATGTTGCTAAGCTGTATTTCATCTATAATTTCTGCTACCATCTTCTAATAATTTCAGAAAATAAAAAAATACCAATGAAAGGATTTGTTTGCGTAAATACTGGAAATAATAAAGGGTAGAGGGGTCTCATTATTTTCTCTAATTCAACAATTAATGCTAGTAAAATTCTACTTAAAATTAGCAAATCTCTAAATAATCTACAATTGCAAAATACAACGATAAACTCTTTTTTTAAAACTCTTTAAAACTCTTTTTTTTTTTTTTTTTTTTTTTTGATTTGACCTTTCCTTTAAAAAGTCAAGAATCTAGTCCTTAATAAATTAAGAACTCTGTGATATCAGTATCGATCGTAATTATAAGGTTATCATTAAATTTAAAATAAAATTTTTGAAATTAAATGTTGAATGTTGTGGTGAATATAAACATAATAATATACATCTTTTTAGTTTCGCCCCCACATTTTTAACTTCTTAAGGGCCCTACGAACTCTACTTAAAATGACGCTATCGTATCAGATGTCGGTAGTGATGGGGAGAATAGTAAAATAAGTTTTTAAATAAAGGAATAAAACAAAGAAACTTTAGTAACCATATTTGGTGATAAATAAGTAACTGATCGCAATCGAAGAGCTTAGGGAAAAAACATGTAACCTAAATTTGTCAGAATGTAATGACCTTTAATAATAAAATAAAAATGCAAGTAAAATTTACTCTTATATATATATATATATATATATATATATATATATATATATATATATATATATATATATATATATATATATATATATATATATATATATATATATATATATATATATATATATATATATATATGTATATATATATATATGTATATATATATATATGTATATATATATATATATATATATATATATATATATATATATATATATATATGTATATATATATATATATATATATATATATATATATATATATATATATATATATATATATATATATAATATCAGGGTAACAATCCCCGATATTTTTATGGGAATTTCAGTTCAAAAAATGAGTAACGCTGAAATGAGTAATGATATTCTGCATAAGCTGTTTATTTACTAATCGTTGGTGAAATCTCAGCCCCTCTCCAGCTGGAGGGGGATAGACACAGATCTCGTCAAAACTGACGGAGTTTTGTTGGTAATCATAAAACACAAAAAGGCACGCAAAAACCATCGGTCCTGCGTTTTATATGATACTTACAATGGGTAAACAGGGCAGTCATATTGCATTCCTTGTATTCCTGCGCCTCATCACAAATCATTTAATACTCATCGATAATCGTTTAATCCTTCCTTATATGGAAGTGCAAGATCTTAAAATAACTCTTTTTTAAAACATAAATCTAATTATTATTCATTGGTATGTTTTTAACCTTGGAGTCCCAAAATAGAATATCTGCATTTTATGGAAATGAAAGAGTTTCAATGCTTTTATTAATACAAAAATATTTTTATAATTTTTGTATTACATATATATATATATATATTTGCATAATAAATAAATACAAAAAAACACGAAGAAAATTAAGAAAGTTTTATTTATTGCGCATGAGCTGCAAGTAAATAGAACACACAAAACAAGTTCAAAATGTAGATAAAATAAGGAAAATATTACAGAACAGTGAAAAAGGGTGAAAAAAAGAAAAATAATAAAAAAAATGAAAATAACAAAAACCGGAAGGTAAAAAAAAGAACAATATTTTTTTTTTTACAAAAATCCGGAAAATAAAAGATATAACCTTTTCATCAGCCCACATGATTATATCCACAAAAAAGAGAGTGCTTTCTAATATTGCGGATATAATCGTGTGGGCTGATGAAAAGATTATTATCTTTTATTTTCCGGATTTTTTTAAAAAAAATTTGTCCTTTTCCCCCGGTTTCTTTGTTATTTTTATTTTTTTATTATTTCCCCCTTTTTTTCATTGCTTTGTAATTTTCCCCTTGTTTATATATAAGTTACCGGCAAAGTTTGAAACGCCAGCATTGTATAGAATGCCTAGGCATTGTATAGAATGCCTAGGCATTTTATAGAATGCCAAATGCTATTTAGGCAAAGTATGAAATAAACGTCCTGATGAGGTTATTATGTAAATGATTTGCATGTTAATGTGAATGGCCGAAATCGGTGGTTACCGATGAATGTTGACAATCACATAGTCGCTTTGGTGAATGTCCGAAATATTTATTGCATCCGATTTGATATTATATTAGTCGTGGATATAATTACATTTATTCGATATTTTAATAGTTACTGACGATAGATTAGAAGAAACATTAGTATTTGAAGTATCGGGCAAATATATACCTGGCAGTGGCACTTGACCTTGAAAAAACATCAGTGTAGAGTATACCAGGCAAATGTATACCGGACAATGACACTTGACCTTAAAAAACATCAGTGTAGGGTATACCGGGCAAATGTATACCGGACAATGGCACTGAACCTTAAAAAAACATCAGTGTAGGGTATACTGGGCAAATGTAAACCGGGCAGTGGCACTTAACTAGACCTAGTATATATTTCGGACATTTAACAAAGGTCTAGTCATACCAGGTCTAGTTAAGTGCCATTGCCCGGCATACCCTACACTGATGTTTTGTTAAGGTTCACTGCCACTGCCCGATATGCATTTGCCCGGTATATCCTACACTGATGTTTATTTTAAGATCAAGTGCCACTGCCCGGTATATCCAACACTGATGTTTTTTTAAAGTTCAGTGCCCCTGCTCGGTATACCCTACACTGATGTTTTTTTTTAAATCAAGTGCCATTACCCGGTATACCCTACACTGATGTTTTTTTAAGGTCAAGTGCCACTGCCCGGTATACATTTGCCCGATACTCAAAACACTGAGGTTTCTTCTAATCTATCGTAAGTAAGTATTAAAATATTGAATAAATGTAATCTATCGTCAGTAAGTATTAAAATATCGAATAAATGTAATTCTATTCATGAATAAATTCATATCAAATCAGATGTAATAAATATTTCGGACATTCGCCAAAGCTACTATGTGATTGTAAACATTCACCGGTGAAAGTCAACAACCACTGATTCCGGTCATTCACAGTAACATGCACATCATTTACATAATAACCTCCTCAGGACGTTTATTTCATACATTGCCCGTAACATATATATATATATTTCAATTTTGTCGAAAAGAAATACCGTGGATTTTATAAAACCTTCTGATTGCGCATCAGAATCATGGCCAAAATTTTTTGCAGGATCTATTTTTCTTTTCCTTACCTGAAAGACTTGAACTGAGGTGTAAAAGCAATTAGCCATACAACTCTTCATAAATCATAAATTTATAATAACTTAACTAAATTTGGTTTTAGTACAGCATTTTACTACAACTGACATCTTTAAAAAAAATAAAAAAAAGTCAGATAATAAGTTCAACGTTTAAATTTTGAAATATTGGAAAATGAAAAATAATTCCCTTTTCATTTCTTCATTTTAAATTCAAATTTTATTTTCAAAGTATTAAAACGAATACTATGCCCAGAAAGCAGATCCAAAAATTCTCTTCTTGGTTGCCTATAGCAACAGAGACACACAATATGACGTCTCGTCATTCATTTAGTTTCTTTATGGTTGTTTTAAATTGTTTCACTTTATATGGCGAGGCAATTTGGCATTTTTTAAAACTTTCGCTATATATATAAATCTTTATTGCGACCTAATTTACCACCCAATTTTTTCGAAATTTTGTCTATCCCCCCTATTTCGAGGGTCAGGATTCCAAATATGTAAAAAAAAAAAACTGTTTATTCAGGGAAAGTACGTTTTTGTTTCTTGACATAATTAATAGTTAGCACTAATTAATTAGCATATTTGAAGTCACCCCCAGGAATCATTAAGATTGACACTTAGTTCGTGAAAATCCGATCATTAGAATGAAAGTTATTCAGGGTGATTCGTTTTTTTTTTTTTTTTTTTGCGGACTGTACACCTAAATCTGAGGATATTCAAGCTTAATGAAGAAGTGATTTTTTTCCCCTTTTCTTTCTGTGCTTACTCCATTAATTTTTGTTTTGATTCAAAATTCTTCTTATTGTGTTAATTAACTTTGCTTATATTGGGTTCATTACAATTTTATAAAGTTTTGGCCGCCATTCCTGTTACCACTGTGTTCCGCGCAAACAGGAATGGCACCAAACATAAGTCGCCACTTTCGTCAAGGGGCACCCTCAAGTATATTTTTACCGAAAAAAATAACATGAAAACAATAAAATTAAAATTATTTACAACAGATCTCTGAATATTCACAAATTCTAACTATGTAGATTTTTCATTGCTCTTTCTTTTCACATTATTTTGTGAACCAATGATTTGCACTTTTATGCATTATTTAAGAAATATCTCAAATATGAACTGCTAATTAATATTTCTGGCTGAATAGTTTTTTGAAAGTAAGTAAAAGATTGTTGAAATTTGTTAATTGTTTTTTCATTTCTTTTAAAACTGTCGAGTTGCTATGGCGATGTTTTTCTTTTTCTTTTTGTGGAACAAGAAATGATCATCTGAAAATTATTATGTAAATAAAATGTTGTCCTTTTTTTAGTAAAAGTTGGAGACAGATTTATTATTTTGAGTAGAAGGAGAGAACGACAGAATATTTTACTTTCTGATAGAGTCTCGTAACAAAGATATTCACGCCTAAGATATTCACGGCGATCCATTTTATGTAACAAAGATATGAGTATTTTAAAGTAAACTCTGATCATAGAGGAATCAATATATTTCACACATTAAATACAAAATAGAAATCGCAACAAGCTTTACCTGGTAAGTTTAGTTGTAACATTTCTGCAGGCAGCATTATTAAAAATTATTACCTTTTCACACACATGCGTTCTCAATTTTGATTGGCTGTACACATATATATATATATATATATATCAACAAAAAGTGTAGTTAAATAAACTCTAAAGATCCTTAAAAAATATATTTTATTGTAATCAAAATCAATTTCGAGAAGTTTGTGCTTTCCATTCTTTTATTGCAAACGCTTCAGTTTGTATTTTTTCTTTTGAATGTATTTTACGATTTACAAATTGTGTTGTTTCATATGTTCATTTATGATATGTTCTTATAAAAAATTTACTCGCGTCAATAAATAAAACTGAATAGGGCAAAGTGAACTTCTTGTAAATTTCATAAGCTTATACCATTTTGTCTCGTGAAGTTTGTAAGTGTATACTTGGCAAGGAATCAAGTCATCAGCTTGAAAGCAGAATTTTTCATCCGTAACATTAATATATTTTTTTTTCCATTCAGCTTAAGGTCAGACAGAACTGCTTCAAAAATTTTGTAAAAATGTATATTTGTTGTTACAAATTTTATTATTTTTTAATTTTTCATTTTTTGAATTCGTTTAGAATTAATGAGGAAAACTAATGATAAAAACTCTTACCCGTGATATTTTGCTATTAAAAGTACAATTTCACGTTTTAAATAAATATAAAAATACAAAAACACTTTGTAATTACTTTATATATTTAAAATAGCTTATTCTGTTTATGAAGAACTTAAGAAAATTGTGTTTTTTAAAAAAAGATTCTAAGATTGATAAAAGATTTAAACAAATTAATAAATTTTTATGTGTTATTTGATTGATAATGTAGTTAATACCTTACAATGTAATAGAAATGAATTTTCTATCAATTTTTAATATATTGCAGAAAAATAAGAAAATCGGTTTATAAAATTATCCAAGTTAAATAAATACTTCTGCACCATTTAATGTGAAACAAAAAACTTTGTTTTTTTTTTAAGTGATAAAGAGACAGCATTGATGCAGTGCACCACTGTCACGTAATTTAACACTTATAGGTAAATAAATTTTTTTTCGGATAAATTCTAAAAATAATGCTCAGCATTTTTTCCAAATAATTTTATGGGATGCGTAACAAATTTGTTAAAAAGATAATACAGAGACAAAAAACTAAAGCAGAAAAATAAATATGCTCGTATCGACCAGTTTCAACTGCTACGAAAGTTTAGACAAAAATACCTGAATTTTATCAGGGAAAATAAAATTCAAAATTTTAATAATTGACTTGAAATATATTTATTTTCAGCAATAACAGCTTTCCATTCACGGGAGAAAGTTTTTCATTTTTTCTTGATCTCTTATCTACTATGATGTTTTTATATATTTTTTCGTTTGCAACTACTGATCAGTACTGTTTTTCGTTCTCCCGTGTGGTTCATAATAAGATACCAAAAAAATTTATACTTAGCTCCAACCCATTATTTTACGGACGTTGATTTATATTTGCAGGCAATGACTTGTTGAAAAATCCTCTTTGGCCCACCTAATAATTTCTTTGAAAAGTAGTGAATGGATACCATGCATGTTTTAAGAGCAAAGCTCTATGCTGTCTGATAAATGCATCGCTTCCGCTCTTCCGTCAGTTATGAAAATAATAAAAATGTATTCCCATCTGGGACACCTAAAATACTACTCTATAATAATGAAACACTTTAGGTTCGTGCAATTTTTCATAGTTTGAAATAAAATTTAAATGTTTCAAAGGTTTTAGGGACCAATAATAAATTACAAAACAGAACAAGCATTTTTGAACAACCTATTTAAGAAAAACAAGCAATAAGCTTTTAATTTGTATCGATTACTATAAAATTTTATAATTTGCACTAACAGCATAAAAATTGGGTACTGATATTTTTATTTTATTTTATAACCATCGTTGAACAGCTGACCTAATTGTATGGGTTCACGACTACTAATATTCAACTTCGTGGCCTTGTAACTTGGAACCCAATCCAGAAGACAAGGGAACTCATGGATCAAGTATTGGGAGAAATTCGCCTTCGTGGAGGACTTTTTGATGGAACTAACCCACATTTGCGTTGCATGGAGAGGAAGACAACGAGAACCGCCCACATTTAGCCTGACTGCAAGGGAACTCTAACCAATGATCCGTCCACCACTGAGGATATTTCACATCAGCACTGTGGTCGGTGCAAGCCGGATGCGGAATTCGTATCGACCAGCGAACCCCGGTTCACCTCACTCACTGGAAGGCGAACGCTCTATCCCCTAAGCAATCGCGGATCCGGTACTGATATTTACAATGACTGTATAAAATTTCGTAAATCTAGCTTAAATATTTATGGAAATATGAACATTTTTATAAAAAAACAAATTTTTTGTCGCATGTTTTTTTGCTATAACTGTACTTCTTTACTATATCTATCTGTAAAATTAAAAAAAAAATTTAGAACAATTTAAAATAGATTTCAAAATTATTTTGTAAAACTTGAAGAAAAAAATTTTAAAAACTATGCAAGATATGGGTATTTAAATTAATTCTTTTGCACTGTGCATGCGCGGACAATAACTTAAATTATTTTTTCATAACTTTATAGTGAATAGTATTTGGAAACTATTGGAAAAAAATTGATTTAAATTCCTTGAAAGCGTAAAGTGTTTTAAGTAATTTTCTACGTTTTTCTACTTTTTAAAAGAAAGTTCAAAAAGATAAGGAGTTTTTCACATATTTAATTTTGTTCTTGCTGTACAGTCATAATAGGGTTGTGTAATTTTCTATACTTCATAATAAGATTTTTGAAAAACTTCTGATTACTTTAAGCTTTTTTTTTAAAAAGTACGAAAACTACTTCGAAAATTGCTTAAAATATTTCACATTTTTAAAATATTTAAATTATATTTTTTTCCATTAGTTGCAAAATACGATTCACCACAAAATATGAAAAAAAATAATTTTTAATATTTCCGCACACGCACAGTACAAAAGAACTACTTTAAATACTCATGTCTTGCTTTTTTTTTAAATTTAAATTTTAAAACGATAATTTTTAAATTTGAACAAAAGAAACGACTACATGCTTTAAAATTTGGAAGTTCCACTATTAGCTAAACATTAGAGTAGGTATATAATATATCTGCGTGACGTAAAAGTGACCACAAAATATCAACAAATTGGTTTCTAGCACATCTCATTGCTATCAAAAGTTTTATTACGTCTCTTCCAATGTTAAGAAAGCGTGTTTCTTTTATTTTAGAGGCAACATTTTATGAATTAGGTGCTATGTTATACTCAAAAGATTACTTAGTAGCAATGCGTAATTAGGGTGACAAAGATTCTATGAAAACTACTTAAGCATTGAGGACAGTAATATCACAAATACTGTAAAAAACATGTGCTTGCCGTCTGCAAGTTTCACATGGAGTATAATGGCTTTTTAGCATGTAGTGTGCTAATTAGTACTATTGTAGTAAGTGACCGTGCTTGGCATCTAATCTATGCTACAAACACATTTACATAAATACGATTCAGAATTATGGCATTCTTTTTTTTCTTTGCATCTATATATTGAGAGTTTAGCTTCCATTTTGCATTGCAAAAGATTATAGCCATGATTAGGTGAAATAGAAAATAAACTGAAATTTTATGATGTTCAATCTGACAACCCCAAAAATTTTTTTGTTAACAAAAGAATGAGCAACATAACAAAACTGAAAATTTTATAAATATTTTACTCATTGAAAGATTAAAAAAGAACAATATCTTAAGAAAATAAACTTAAAAACAAAAAATAAATATTTTAGTTTATTCTTAAAACATATAAATCTTTATGTTAGATAAAATTAATTTAATTGAATGTGAACAGTTTTAATTTGAAAGATAAGATCAATATAATGTGAAAGTTTCTCTTCGAACATAGAAGAAAATTTAAAAACATTTCATTTGTTTCTCTTTTTTTTGAAAAATTCGTCCTATAAAGAAGTTTAAAGTTTCTAAGGTAAGATTTAAAATTAAATAGGAAGTTTCAATTGGAGTATAAATTAATAAAGACATTATTATATTTGTAAATGGAGTTATTTGTCTTATTCAAGGTGTAAAATGATTCTTAATAATTGCCAAACTTTGTCTTTGACAGTAAACTAATGACATATCTTGTATAATGATCTTGTTCAGATTTGATCTCTTATGTTTAGTTTACTAAACATAAGAGATAAATCTCCAGAGAATGTGAAGTTTTTAATCTCGTTTATCTTCATGACATACTAAGTAAAAATGTAAAACTTCAAAAATAATTTTTTTCAATTTTTTCCAAGAACAAAACATTTAAGGAAAGGTATTAAAGATCATGATAAGTAGAATAAGTTATATATGTAAGCTTTTTAAAAAAAATGTTTTAGAAAATTTTAAATTAATTTTCAAATTATGAATTCGGGCATAAAGGGCATTAATGAATTCGGGCATTAATTACATTATCATAAATTAATAGTCTAATTTTTGTTCTCCTCTACATCTTATCATTTCTTTTAATTAAATTGATGACTAGAGAATAGTAAAATTTGATAGCTGTAGATTCACTGATAAACTCTCTGTTATATATATGAGTTTTGGAAGTAGGCATGGTCAGCGTTCAGAAAACATAGAAATTAAATAAATATCCGTGCTTAAACGAATTTAGTTGGCTGTGTTGATTTGAAATGTTGAAAACTTGATGTAGTAAGTAATTGAAACTTTAATAGAATTTAATTTCAGTCAGTCTAGGGACGAAATACAACAATAAATTGTGAAGCAAACATAGCAAAATATTGAATTGTAGAATATGTATATATATATATATATAGATAGATAGATATTCAGGATTTTTTCAGTGTATATATATATATATATATATATATATATATATATATATATATAATTAAGATATATATATATATATATATATATATATATATATTATATATATATTATATAAGAAATGTTTTGATGTTCCCCAAAAAATATTTAAACAATCATTTTATAAATTTGAAGTGTTTTGGTTATGCAATTTCTCATACTTATCAATAAAGTTTAGAGCTTATAGAGGTTTGAGATACTAAGAATAACTTACAAACAGAAATTAGTATTTCTGAACACCCTATGACAAAACATATAACAATAAATTTGTAGCTTGTAACAATTAATTTGGTTATTATACGCAATAATTGCACAAAATTTCGTAAACCCGGCTTAAATATTTAAGGAGATTATATTACAGTGGTAATTTTATACTGCGCATTTGCAGGGAAAATGTAAATTTGTTTTTCTTAATTTTGTAGTGGAAACTAATGAAAAAAAATTCGATTTGAATATCTTAAAAATTTAAAACGTTTCAAGCAATTTTACTACTACTAAATATTGCTTGAAACTTTTTAAAGCTACTTAAATATTGCTTGAAACTTTTTAAATTTTTAAGATATTCAAATCTGACTTTTTTCATTAGTTGCCAAATACGAATTTCTACAAAATCATAATATTTATTTGACGCTTGCGCAGTATTAAAGAATTAATTTATCCATTTATATATTTGACAGTTATAAAAAAAATCAAATTTTAAAGTAAAAATTTTGTAATTAAATTTAAATTTTTCTGATAATTGTGTTTTATTTAATTGGATATTTTTAAAGTTACAGAAAAAACTTAAGACAAAAAAATAGTTTTTTTATTAAAATGCCCTTCCCCCCAGATTATGTTGTGTCCACCCCTAGAAAATATATATACATATTTTTTATTTTTTTTTTTTATTTTTTATTTTATTTTTTTTTATTTTTAAAAAGTCAAGTATACAGAGATATATTTTCTTAACTAACTATAATAATCGAAAAAATAGCAAAAATATGCTTAGCATTTTATAAGAATTCCATATTTAATCTTAATTACGTACTTCATATTTTCCGATTCCTATATATTTTTTAAAATTTTAATACGTATATCTTAAGAAATTTAGTTCAATTGGAAACATTAAAATATCTTTAAATCTTATCCGCCAAGTAATTAATAAAAAAAACTTTTTTTAAAATCTAATTTATATTTGTACAAAAAAGTAGCTTGAATATAACCACACTTTTAGCACGTTTTAAAGTATTTGTAATTGTTTTTTTTCTCTTGAAATTAAACTATGCAAAAACGTGTCGTTTTAAAGCAAAAACTCTACATGTTAATAAGATATTTGTATGTCCAATTAGTGAATCACATTACTTATTTGCATGTCATAAAACTTAGATGCCTGTTAGAAGTATATTGTTATATGTTCCGATTCCTTTTTACCAGTTTAAATTGTTTTTTTAACTAATTAAAACTTTATTACTGTTTGCTCTTTTTATGATCTTGAAAATTTTCTTTTCTTCTTTTAGATGAAATAAGATTTTTTGTCAAAACTGATTTAGCAAAAGTGCAATGTTGTTGCCTTTTTCCTCCTCATTTTACAGTCTTTAAATTCTTAATTGTTTTAGCTCTCTGTAAGAATCCTGTATAGGCATAAAACAACTTTGTTCTCATAAACTACATTATTTTCAATTCAATTTCAGTAGTTTGAAAAAAGCGTCTTTGAACACTTTCATTTTATGCCATTTTAATTTTTTATTTTATTTCTGTTCTAAGCATGTTGTAAGTTCTATTAATGTTCTAATTTTTTCTGCCTCCATTAAATTGGGTAAAAAGCAATTTTCTTTATGATTTTTTTATTAAAATCCTTTTTTACGAACGATCTATTTTAATTTCGTTTTTTATAAATAATAGTAGGAAATTTGTTGTTATCATTTATCATACTTATGTTATTAATTTTAGACATATTCCTTAATATTTTTTAAATATTTCTACTTGAGTCAAATAAAATAATAAAATCTTCTATTTATAAAATGAAATAAATGTTTTTACTTCATACGGACTGAATAAATCGAATTACAGAGTTGCTGTTTTAAATCTCTTTTATCTTCACTTCTTCTTTTATACATTATAATATTTTCAGTAATCTTTTTTGCCACTCTGAATTGCATTTTTACTCCAAGCAATTTGTCTCCAGCACCAAAACCTTTGTAAGGAATATATATATCGTAACATTATTGAAAATATAATTTTTGTATCTCTTTAAGTATGGTTTTGGATTCTTTTTGTCGTAAATGTTAATAAATCTTTCCTTTCACGGGACTCTCTTTCTTTCTAATTTTTCTGTTTTAAGGATAAAAAATATTGATAAACTGGATGAATTAGAATATATATGTACATATTTTTCTGGAAAATGAATTTTTTTTCTCTTCTAGCTATAAAAGACAAATAACAATTGTATTAAAATTTCCGTAGATTTAGTTGCATTGCATATCATTATCCTTTTTAGTTTTGAGAGCACATGGTTGAGGAAATCACTTATGTCTAATAATGATTATTGATTTTTTAGTTAATCTTACATTCGGTTGTGCCATAAATTTGTGACAAGCAATCAATTGTATTCCCTTTTTGTTAATAAGTCTCCAACTTCAATAAGAAAAATTAAAGCAATAATCACAATTGATTAAAGCCTTCATTTGTAGCTTATTTGATTATTATTGCTAATTATTTTCTGGTAATATGTATATTGATCAATTATATCAGCAATTTATTAATGAATATCAAGAGTGATATTTAATAAATAATGAAAAAAGTAAGGAAAAACAAAAGTAACTTATACAAGTTTAAAATAGCGTTTGAATTTGTTTGCATTTTAAATTTTTTGTTGTAAAAAACAAGGTTAATTTACATATGTTTCCCAAATTATTGTACAGATCTTTAGTTTGTTTGTTTAGTCTGTTATCAAAGCTTTTATTAATTTGAATCTGTATATAAAAAAATAAAGGGAATTCGGTAAATCATTTAATGTGATTTTTAACCAATAAATTGGAGACTAAACAAAGAAAATGGATTAAATGGAGTTTCAATCCATTTGAATATGCAAATTCAAATGCTTTAAGAAAATAACTCTTACGAATTTAAATTTTATTGCATTTTTTTTTATTGAAAAAAACATGGTTAATTTATATATACTTCCCAAATTTATTATTTAGGTTTTAAGTTGTTATTTTATTAAATCTAAACTCTTTCCATTTGAATCTGTATATGAAGAAACAAAGATAATTTGATTATTTTTTACTAAATATGATTTTTAACCAATAAATTGGAGATTATACAAATAAAGTGGATTAAATGGTGTTTCAATCAACCAGCATATGCAAATTCAAATGCTTTCAATTTTATTTTGTCAACAGAAAGAAAATTTCGTCCTAGGAAGGAGAATCGCTTTGCTCATTAGAACAGTAATCTCAACAAAAAAAAATTATATAAAAAAATAATAAATAAAATAAAAAAATTCTTTTCTTTATTGCATATTTCCCTCAAACTTATCTTTTAGAAATAAGCCCGCAATATTCGCTTATCTAACTGCTCATTTATTTTGCGCTCATAATAGCTTCTAGCATTAACTCCTACAATAAGCGTGAATTGTTTCCCTGAGTGTGAAAATTAATTTAAATACGAAATACCAGAAAACATACACAAAATAAAGAAAGTTTTTCACTTTTTAGATAAGCTTATCAACAGTAACGAACCAAACATAGTTTGGTGTAATTATGTGCTTAGAACCAATTAAGTTTTTAATTTTATTCAAAACATAGTTTTTCTAAATGTCTATTTTCCACTTCACGTAGTTGATCGATATGAAAAACGCATATTTATTTTTCGAATCATTTTATACATATTAAAAATGTTATTGTTAAAATCATAAGTTGTGTGTTTTGCGCGAGAAAAACGTGTATCAAAACTTTCAATGCATTAATGGGGTTACTAACATATATTTTATTACAGTATATCATAACTTGTTTTAATTTTTTTCTCTAACTTTTAATTCAAATATATTCTTTATCCTTGTTTAATTAATTACAGGTTTATTTTTTGCCATAGTACATATGTTGTCAAAATTCTAAATCTTTCTCTGTGAGACTTTTTTCTTTAATAAATTTAATAATTTTGCTCTCATAATAGCTTCTAGCTCCTACATTAACTCCTACAATATATATATATATATATATATATATATATATATATATATATATATATATATATATATATATATATATATATATTGTATCCCTAATTTAAAAGTATTTACCTGTAATTTTTTTTTTCTCATTCTACTCCGCTATTATTACGTTTCTGATTTTTATTGCTTTCTAAATTAGGAGTTAACAACTAAGAGAATTGTTTCTTTATTATAATGTAATTCTATGATGTTACCGTAATGGGCTACATTTTAAAATAAAAGCCTAAATTTAATAATCGCTATTCATCAATGTCTAAATCTATTAATTTTTTAAAATTTAATTTTTTTTTTGGGCCAATTTCACTAATATAGTACTATAAAGTACATTTCCATCGATCCGTTAAATAATTAAGGGAAACGATCAGCTTCAGGCTCAATGCGATACATGTTCAAATGGTATTGTATTAATGCATTAGCTGGATTCTATTATTGATATATAATTATATTGTATTGCATGTGTAATTGTATTAGGGATAATTGGTGTAACGCGTTAATCTGTATCGCAAAAGTAAACTCATGTCTGCATTTCTTAATACATGTTTTAACTGTTTTACTAATACTGTTGCTTGAGTTTTATTTTCAAAGAGAAAAAGAAAAGTGGCAACTTTGTGACAATTGGTGTAGTACAACACTCTGCATCGCCATTTGGCAAAAATCACGCGTTCGTGTCAAACCTGTTTCTTACTCTCAGTGTTATTGGTAATTCATATACTGCTCAATGTCTATTGGTAATTCATATACTGCTCATCTGTTTTCCGCAAATAAATAAATAGCAGGGTTAGCAAGTAACTATATGTTTAGTGCTCATTTTTTTGCACGAGTGAGCGTCACACGTGCACTTAACAAACAATCCAGAATGTCTCAAGCAATTTTCAAAAGCATGCGAAGCCAAGCCTAATATTGTTTTTTTTAATAATTATTATCTTTTGTTATTTTAAAAATATATCTTTGTTTTAAATAAAAATCAATAAAAACATGCATACATTTAGAAAGTTACCGTAATCTAAGGCAATAAGCAATGAACATGAACCAAATACACACAAGTTTCATAAACTATTATTTTTCCTTAAATAATATCTAGTCTAGTTAAAACATTGCACCAAAAAAGCTCAAGTTTAAAATGTATTTTTAAATTTTTTAACTTTCTGGTGATAAATTAAATACTACATTAATTGAGTGTAGTGTAACAAACTGTTAAGGGAAACCTTCACAAATGCTTAACAAATTCAGCAGAGCTTCGCTTTAGACAAAAGAAGACAGACTTCCCATAAGACAAAAAAAAACTGCAAAAGTGTTAGATAGGTAAGGTATAGAAAACATTCATGTGTGTATCATTCAGTATTTATAACTATAATCATTAAAAAAGATGTAGTTTATAAAGGTTAAAAATCTTTAGAAAGGTAAAAAATCTTTATAAAAGTTAAAAATCTGTATGAAGGTTAAAAATCTTTTTCAAAGCTGCAGACTTTACGCAGGTATTCTCTCCTTGTCCAGTTTTTATGCAAGTTTTCTGCATTAAGGAAAGCTTATGCCAATTCTCTTCAGCTTCGTGAAAGTTTTTAAAATGGTTTTGTAATTCTTTTTACTTGGTTTCATCAAGAAAATGTGACTTTGTTGTTGAAATATGTTCCTTTATTTGAGAATAATCGAAGTAAGGCTAACAAAAGATACATGTTTTTATAATAGGTTTTCTGCATTAAGGAAAGCTTATGCCAAGTCTTTTAAGCTTTGCGAAAGTTTTTTAAACGGTTTAGTATTTTTTTTTACTTGATTTTATCAAGAAAATTTGACTTTGTTTTTGAATTTTGCTTGTTTGATTCCTTCTATAGCATCTGAAGAATTATGATAACAAGCATTTTTCTAGTGATTGAAACTAGAAAGAAAATGAAAAAGAAGGGAAAAAAATACTGCTCTATGTAAGAACGGAATAATTGTTATTCTCCTGCATTTCATTAATCATGCATCACCAAATGCCCAAATACTTACAGTGAGAAAAAAAAACCTGCATAACTTTCAGTTTAATGATTGTATTTTCACGTACTAAGACTCAAACTTAATGATTTTCGGGAGTGACCTCAAATATGCTATTTAGTTTGAGCAGATGATATTTGAAGTAACAAAAGAAAACACAAAAATGTACTTTCTCTGAATAAACATAACTTTGCTTCGACGGATTTGGATGACCAACAATCAAAATGTAGGATGCAGGGAAACATGATCCCACTATTTTGGTCTGGAGAGCGGTCCAAATATTAAACCCTTTACTCTTAATTTTACATTTTTATTGTTTCACCATATCTCGAGAACTTGCTTATCCGAGAGAAAAATTTTGAAAACAATGATAACATTTGTTTATCTAAAGATAATTTCAGGTAAAATTACAATAATAGTCATTAATTTTATTAAACTATTTAATAATTGTCGGAAATATTTGAATTGCAAGTTATGAAATTTTTCATATCAATTTAAAGAATGTAATTTTAAATTGCAAAATACAAAATTACATACAAATACATACATACAAATTTTCTTAAAATTTGATTTTTTTAGAATTAAATTGATTTTGTTCAGGATTCATACTTTACAATTTAAAATTATATTCTTTAAAATAATACAAGAAATTTTATACAAATTGCATGCAATTCAAACGTCTTTTTTACTATTATTAAATAAAATAATGAAATAATATAAAAAAATATGTTTTGTATGCAATTAACTTTGATCAAATGAGTTATAAGACTGTGTGCAAAACTTTTCAATTCATTTAAAAAGTTCTTAAGATATGCTGAAATACTCGAAAAGTAAATTTAACATTAAAGACCTGAAACTTGACAGTTTTCTTGTTTATTGAGACTATATTTTCTATTTTTTGGACATCCCCTGTATTTTGATGGTAAAAAATTCTAATTTGTCGTAAAAAAGAAAGAGGTGTATATATTCTCAGAATGCGGCAAATTTATATATTTCGGGGGTCATGTATCCGAAGATAAAAATCTTTATTCACGGAAAGTATATTTTATGTCTTATTGCGTTACTTAAAATTTCTTCTGGGCAAAATAATTAGCATATTTGAGGTTTCACTGTGATTGATAAAATTTAAGTACGTGAAAATATGTACGGGAATAATGATATCTACATTTGTGATGTATCACGTAACACTTATTGCACAAATCATTAATGCTCAAAATTTGCAGGAAAACAGTAAGGTAATTGACAAAAAAAACTAACAATACGAGCGGAAAATAAGACATCTACTTACAACTAAAATGCATCATTCAACACACAAATTTATTTTTCCATTCTCTCAAATAATTCAAACCACTGAGATGGAGAGGTATAATATTTCAAGAAAAGCCCAACGGGGAAAAGAAAGATGATTATTTATTTGACAGAAACACTAAGAAAAGAGTTTTTCTCAGAAGTTTTGTGGAAAAGACTCAAAGTACGTTGAAGTTATATATTTCTATCTTGGTGGTTTGCCAAAAGTCATGACCAAACTAAGTTATTGTTTACGGTAAAATGTTCTCTCAGGATTTTAAAATGGAAAACTTGTTTGGCACGTAAATTCCCCAATCGAGAAAAATGATTACTTTTATATTTTGACAAGATTAAAAATTAGCTAATGCACGTTTTTTTTTTGTTTTTTTGTTGTTGGTTTGGAAAAAAGGGCTGTCTTGTGCAACTGTTCACTTAATATTCACTTATTTATCTACCCGCTTTAGGTTTTATAATTTCCACATTAGTTATTTAGAAATTTTTTCTTCTTCAAAGTATTGCATTTTATTATATTAAATAATCATGTAAATAGAATTATCAAAAGAAAGAAGGTTAATTAGTTAAATTTATAATTGAGAAAATATATTACCATTTCATTTACATGAAATAAGTTTCGAATATCTCTAAATTTATTTTAAAAATTATGCTTAATTCTTTGTTTTAGAGCATGAAAATTAAAACAATTTTCTAATAAAAATCATTATAATACAAATTTAGAGTCAATTTACACGTAATTTTTTCGTTAAATATTTACATCAAACAATAGCTATATGCCAAGATTAAATTATTTTAGAACTAAAAACAAAGAATGTGCGTAGAATTATTTTTTGGAAGGCATATAAAACTTATGGTTTTAAGGGGATAACTTCCTCCACAGGTAATCTGAACAATTTTATCTTTCATTACTACTATCTGCAAGAGTTTGAAATCTGGAAAAAAAAGTGTATCAGCATTAAAATCATATTTACAAAGTACCTAAAAATTACAGCTTTAGGGAGAAGTGAGTGGAAACACTCCCCTCATTTTGTCGAAACTCGTTTGCTTTTCAACACAAGACTCATACTCGTATGAGTATTTTTCTAAAAATAAAAAGCTTTATTTTTTTATAAACTATTTTTCTTAATTTGAATATACCATGATGGAACATAAATGAAGAAACATAAAACATAAGAGAGAAACATAAAATAATAAGTCAATTAAAAAAAAAAAGATTTAAGCATATTTATCATGAAAACTTTCTCTGCAAAACACACGCGAAGTACTTCGAGTAATTACGTATAAAATGAAGAAGAATAAATATTGTAATTAAAAGAAGCGAGTGGGGATTGATCAGTAAAATATTTCGAGTAACGTTAAAAAGAAATTCCAATTATTTTTTCTGCATGAAAATTTAATTGCAATTATATAAAAGAATAGCTGTCTTCTGTTTGAAGTTTGATGTGTAGACTCTGGGTTTTTATATAACAGAGAAAGTGTTTGAACATGTTCATGGAAATATTGACATATTTACGCATTAGCACGAAGGAAATGATATTTACAATGGAACCTGTAGAAAGATCTATTTTCTGTTACTTCATTATCTTCGAAAATAGTTGTAGAAAACAATAAATTCGGTTTTAGTTGAAAACTTTAATAAATAAGCGACTGTTAAACACAATGGTTTGCTGAAGATTTATTCAATAGGCTCTGAATAATCTGATAATCGGTCTATATATTTTGGCTTTGCATTGATGAGGAGTAAATATATGTACTGAGCAGTTATGCTAATTGCATAATAAATTGTACAAAGCTAGTAGGAGAAACGTTAGGACACCATGCAGCTTTATATCTTGTTAAAAATTTAATAGAACGGTAAAAATAGCTTGGAAGCAGGCAATAATTTCTTATCTCATATGAAATCAACAATAAAAGAAATGCGAAAATAAGTTGTTAGTGAAAAATAAATCGTTTAAAAGAGGATAACTTTCATTGTAATTTTTAAAAGGAAGGAAATAGATGAATTTTATGCTGGCAATGCTAAATAGGCTCGTGTATGCCTAGCAAGATAATAAAAGCATCCTAATTCTGGATAACTTATATCAAATTTACTTTATTAACCTAATAAAAAATTATTTCGCTAATTTTAAGCTTTACTTTTATTTAAGAAAAGTTGTCAAAGTGGTTCTCATCGTAATTGTAGGCACACGGTTTTATCTGTGATAATGTAAAATTCATCCTATCGTTAGAACTTCTAGTCCCCTACTAAATATCCCCTTTTTATTTCAGGCAAAAATACATTTTGAATATCGCAAGTGCAAGTTTTTCGAAAATAATTTCATGGCGCAGATCTACTTTGTGCATTCTATGTATAGTTTCATTACCCTTTCAATTAATATTTTGTTTGGAGATATTTTGCATAAACTTTTTCCATTCAACATTTTTTTAGAAAAGTAAAACTCGGGATGCTCAGAAAAGATGGATTAAATGTTTCAATTTTCATTGAGATGACTTGGTTAAAAAAATAAATAAATAAATGAAGAAAGAAACGCATGGTATTGATATTTATTTGGTACCATTTAACATATTGTTCAAGTCGAAAAGAAATTTTTCTCTATATATAGAATACCTGATAAAGCATAACATTTCCCCCCTCTTTTTGAAAATGTAATTGTTTTGGACCTATGAAAAAAAATTTATCTTTTCCAAAAAAAAAGGTATTTACGCATTTCTCCCATCAAGCATAAGGAAAAAAATACTTCCGTGGTAAAAATATATTATGTACAAAATCTTGAAATTGTTGCGAAAATTACCTGTAACCATAGACAATGCCGCAGCTTTTCGTATTCCGGTGATATTCACGCATGTATCATTTTTATTATAAGCAAAAAATAGAAAATATTTGGAAAACTCAAATATTGATTCATGGGGTGTACCATTTAATTGCTGCAAATGCTAAAAAGTTTTATAATATCGAAACTGCTTCGTGTAAGATGCAGGCGTGACACTCTTTAGTTTTCCACTGTTGTGGGTGCCATCCATTTAACTTCCGTTGAGAAATAGCCGAATCAGTTCGTATAGTAAAATTAACGATTCCAAAAATATGTATTATTAGTAAGTATAGCAAGCTCCGTGTGCATCGATATGATTAAGTATTTTGAGAAGTGTTTTTTCGCTTTTGTATTGAACTGCGTGCAAAATAAAAATTTAAAGTCCTGAATAGCTTTTCATGCAATAATCCGATTTTCACGGACAAGAAATCTGTACTAAAGGTTCTTGGGTTCACCTTGAATATGATAAATAAAACGTTCAGATTAAATTTTATGAACTAACACAAGACAAAAAAACACATTTTCTCTAAATGTACATACTTTTTTTCGACTAGCTTAGTTTCTTGACCTTCACAATAAAGATTATAATTCCAATCTGGAAAATACTGTTTGAATAGATTACGCAGGAGAACAGTCAAAAGTTTAGAGTAAATTTAACTTTTAGCTTATTTTGTCACAGCTTGAGAGTTTTTTTAAAGTTTAATCAAACATAAAAATTGTTTATACAAAGATAATTCCACAGAAAAAAAGTTTTTTATAATTTTTTTATTAATTAAACTTTTTTTTAATTAATTATAATCAAAATTACTTTTAATAAATTTTTACATAGTTTTAGGAATGCAATTTAAAGTAGATAAATACAAAATTAGAAAGAAATTGGTAGAATAGTTCTTGAAAAATCAAATTTAAAAAATACGTCTTTGTTAAAATTAAATAATTTATAAACTATCCAACCGAATTTTCTCAAATTTTATATTTAGCAAGTGAAATTATGCTGTTAAAAACAATATAAAAAATTGAACATCTTACTGTTAAAATAAATTACGACTATTATTTAACAAAATAGAGAAAAATAATAAATAATTACTAAATATGTAGCTTCAAGAATCTGAAGGAAAAAATACTTTTTTTCCTCTCTTAGTTGCGAGACTAAAAGTGTGCATGTCTTTCAGATGAGAAAAGAGTTAGAAGGGTTGAAATATAAACAAACCATACTTGACGTTTAACTTCACTTATGCTTGTTCCGAACAACTTTATTGTTGGTTTCTAACTACCTCTTTTCTTAAATTCTTTCGTTATTTTAGTATTAAGTCTTTTGAGTGGTCTGATTCTTTTAGCAATGCTTCATAAAATAAGGAAAGCGATTATATACAACTGAGACGCATGACTGGATTTTCCTACATTCACGGTCTTTTGTTAAAGTATTATCCGATAAAATCTTTTCATAACAGCCGGAAGAGAATCTAAATGTAGAATTATGTTTAGGCTTCTTCTCAGTTTGCCCATTTTTCATTGTACTGAAAATCATTTTATTAATCACTAAACAGTTTATTGAATATGAGATTAATGTTTTGGTATTTAAAATTTGTTATCTATGTTTACATTATGATAAATATGCATGGATCAAAAATTGTAATTTTGAATCATATAGCACCAGTAGCTTTTTTGTTATTTGTACTCTTATCAGCTGTGCAGTTTGATTCAATTAAGTGCATAAAAATACATTGGAAATAATACCTTACTTGTCATTAGGATCTATCTAACAGTGTAAAACTTACAACAAGTACAATTTAAAAAAATTATCTTATTATAAATCTTTATAACTTCTACACTGATATTATTCTCTCGTTTGACCTCGTGCTTTTCAGCTTAACAATGTATACAAAACAACACTTTCATTTTTGGATAGCGATTTCAGACGCGTAAAATGATGCAAATCAAAAATTGTACATTTTATACATAAAACCCTTTTAAAGCATGTGAACTATTATTCTTTTTAACTCAGTTTTGATTTCCTTCAACTCAGCGAGAAAAAAATACATCGGAAGTATTTTCTCATCTGTCTAGATATCAATATTTAAATTCTCCACATACACGCTTTTCTCGTCTCCCGCCAGTCGCCGGTCTCATTTATCCTCCATTACTTTTCTTATTCTACTAAGCAAAGGGGAAAGAAAAACGAGACCAACATTCACAAAATAACTCGTGCGTTCAAATATCATGTTATTGTCAAAAACATCAAAAGTCAGTTAAAATTATAACAGCATTTTTTTTTTAAACTTTTGGAGGTGTTTAAAAACATTGTTATTCTATACCATTTAAGTTCAGGTAGTCTTAATTATTAACGTATTAAACGAAAAATTTGTGTTATGACAAAACATTATCTTGAAAATATTATTTAGCGTTTTTCTTATATTTCCTATTCTTGAAAAGCATTGTATAATAATAATTATTTCAAAACGTTTGTAAGTTGTTACAATGAAAGTATATTGCATTTCGAAATAAGGCTAAATGTGCGCAACTTTACTGCAATACAGTGATTTTTTTGACGGGTTAGTTGGAACCTATTTATAAATTTTTTCCCCTTTAAAACATATAGTTACTAGCTACATTTTAGATTTTACTTTAATTCCTTTGTAATTTTTATTCAATTTAAATTATTCATAATTTTGTTCACAAATGTTAGGGTAAAATTTAGGAACAATCCATAGATTAATCTCTTTTTTTATACAACACATTCATTATTCAGATTATATAAAAACCACAAATTGTTTGCCCCTTCTTTCCATAATGGAATGCATGAATTAGAAAAGTAGGTCGATTCGACCCAAGCAGAAAAGTTAATCTATGTGCTCTTTTCCAAATCTAAGCTTTCCTCAGATTTACGCCACGGGACTACCGCCATCTGGAGGAAATGCGCACTACTTTTTGGCAATACTGGTCAATTCATTCGGTGCAGTTTCTGCATATGTGATTTGTGTTCTTTTTCTATTGACCTAGTTTGCAGCTAGAGTTTTCATTCTACATGATACAATAATTGCGTCCTAATGTACAAAATAGTTTTCATGAAACTGTGTGTTACTGTGTTTTCGAATTATTTCTAATTTTGTTCTCCTGTAAACACATTTTCTAAATAGTGTAATACTCACATTATTTATTTTATAAATTTAGAAATTATTTTCTTTTACTATACGCATTACGTTTTTTTTAGTATTGTTTAACTTTAAAAAAAAGAAATTAACGTTACATTGGCTTTGAAGCTAGTAATGTGCATTAATAGATTGCATTGTATGTTATAATTCAAGATATTCTTCAGGATAACAAAATCTACCTAAGTTGCATTCCTATATTCTTAATATATCATGCTAAATATCAAAATTGCTTTTTTGCAAAATTGCAACACGTGTGGAAGGATTTAATAATATACCATAGATAAAAAATTATTTCTTTCATTGATTCCTATTTTGGTTAATATATTAAAAGTTGTAAGATTAAAGTATGTTTGTCAAAACCTTATAATCTACTAGGGTTTTATTGGGAAGAGTTTCATTTAGAATATTCCCGATAAATCATATCCGAAAATCCCAATAAATCCCATGCTAAAATATATGCATATACATGTTACCGTCAATAGCCGAGATCATTTTATAGGAGTCGTTCCTTGAAATGTCAAGAGGGACATATGTAATTTATTTTTGTTCAAGTCAGTTTGTGTTCTGTAGACTTCAGTTAGGAAAGAAATGAATTTAACTTTTATTTCAGCTATTTCCTACATTTTCTGCTCAAACCCATTGATACTAAGTCCACAACAATAAGTAGGAGTAATAGACAAATTATCCTGAAAAAAATTAAGTTAGAGAGAAAATAAATGGCTTAAGAAATCGATGAAAAGTGATTCATCGAGTTCTCAAATCAATGAATGAGCGAATCGACGAATAAGCGAATCAGCAATCCAAATCAATAACTCAATGAAATAGCTTATAGCTGTTGGACATCTTAAAGAATAAACTTTTCATTTAATTAACAGATTAACGAATCAACGAATCACAGAATCAATGACAAACAGAATAATTGAATCAGTGCTGCACGAAGCGATGAATCAGTAATTCAATGAAAAAGCAAATTACCGCCTTTTTGATATGCTGGTTTGCCAATTCATTAATTGTCTGTTTCAATGATTCGTTTACTTAATGGGTTTTTTTTTTTTTTTTTTTTTTTTTTTTTGACTTTTTGTTCCACTGGAAATTTGATTCATTAATTTATTGTTTCTTTTTGATTTAATTCATTAATTCGTTTGGCACAGTAATTAATTTATTAATTCTTTCAATGATTCCATAATTTTTAATTTGATGATTAATTGATTTGACGCATTGATTTAATGATTCGCTTACCTATTAATTCACCCTTTTCTTTATTCATTATTGATTTACGATTTTATTTTTTATTCATCGATTAATTTCTTTCCTGATTTAGTGACTCGATTTATTAAGTTCCTGTTTAACTGATGATTCATTCGTTCATTATCAATCGCTACCACACATTTATTCTTTGGTTTTTAGAATTTATCATTCATCGATTCGATGATATATTAGCTCACTTGAAATTTCTTATTTGAATTAATTTTTACCTAGAAATCAATTTTAAGTAAAATATGGTAATTTACTCTTATACATGTTGTAAAAACAATTATTAATAAAAGTTGTAGTTCAGGAATTTTTTAACTTCTTTCGTTAAAACGCGAAGTGGCAGATGCTTAATGATGCGAATGGTATTTTTGTTTGCCATGTCACTCTAAAAATTTTGGCGGTGTATGGTAAGGTAACTATCGATCACTGTTAATAACTAAAACAGATATAATTTTGTCGTAAATATGGTAAAAAAGAAAAAGATTTGCAACAAAGTATAATTCAAACACTATCTATATAAGGACAAACGTAACTGAGAAAGCAAATAATATACAATGTTATATTTATTAATTTGCTGCAAAAATTAACGCATTATAAATTTTTCGACATATCTAGTAACAATATTTTTTTTCTTTTTAAAATACGGCATTAATTTAATATTCCTTTTTTTTTACTTCTATATAATACCATATTGCATAAGCTCACTTTAATAAAAAATGCAAATAACAACATTACAGTTTATTATTATTTTTTTAAATATTTATTTCTGAACTGATTTATCACGAATATGATTTGCATCAAAGCTTTGCTCTAAGTCCCTATTTGAAAACTTAACTTTTTGATTGAAGATTTAATTTTTGTTTAATGTTGTTTGTGAAATAACTCACTCTTAGAAAATAACTTTCCCTATTGCAAATATTAGCTATGAATTCCACTTACCAAGTTGCAATATTATCGCTTTACTGGATTTATAAGCGATTGTTAAGAATATATATTTATAATGCTTTGAACTTCGTCAAAATATTGCCATATACTATGTGCCTTTAATAAAATACTTATTTGAATTACAAAGTAAAACGTACTGAATCAAATTACAGTATAAAATATCAGTACTTATATATTTATAGTAATTGTAGTAATATATATTTAGAGTTGTTCAGGGATGTTACTGTAATTATTACTGTAAAAATTACGATAAGTCAGATTTCTTGCTTTCTAAATGACTTTCACGGTAAAAAGTACCGGCACCTGAGTGCGAGTTTTACTGAAACTTTTTGCAGTGCATGGCATTATACACTATGAAAATTATTGAAACAGATATTTGAATAAAAAATAAATTTTATGCTGTCCATATAAAAAAAAATTGCAATTACCTAATGCTGTAATAAATTACTTATAACCGTGTTATAGATTTAAAAAAAAATCTAGTTTGCGTGTTCAACTGAATTGTTATAATATACAATCTACATGAAATTGTATTAATTAATTAATGTTCAAAAGATTAAGTTTAATTTGTTTTGTTTCCAATAATAGGAAATAGTTTTATTCACAAGATCAACCATTTTTAACTTTGAATTAGAGAGTATTTTATTTACTGATAAAGTTTCATGAATTTGGCAAATCGCATAATTGAGAAGTTTAGTTCTCTGTTTTTTCCAGGAATTAAAACTAACCTGACTTTTTGTTTGTTCAGCTGAATTGTTGTATTTCCGTTATACCATAAGATTAATAAGAATTTTTTTCCAAATGATATAATGATACTTGCATTTTTTTATCATAAAATCAGCTAATATGACATTTTTTTTTTAAAAATTAGTTTAAGTTTTATCTTTATCATTTACTTAAATTAAAAACTAAAACACTTATTATATATATATGTATATATATATATATATATATATATATATATATATATATATATATATATATATATATATATATATATATATATATATATATATATATATATATATATATATATATAATTATTAAAGCTGTACTAAGATGTCTTTCAAAAATTAACTACTAATAAGTTTTGCTCTTAAATTTAAAATTAATATATTAAAGAATCTAAAATAATGATAAAACACTTTTTTAAGACATTCACAAATAATTAATTTATCTAAAAAAAATGGAATTCTAAATTTAAATTTTAAATCTTACGAAATAGTGTGTGTTTTATATATTTAACTTCATTCTTTAAACATTACAATAAATGTTTTTTTATAAAATTTTATTAAATCTAGTGAGGCAAATTATTTATGATTATGCATCCATTCTACCTTGAGTATTTATAATGTAAATTAACAGAACAGCAGTTTGTCTTAAGTATTTCAGAATTCTTAAAAGTATAATTCTTAATTTTCAGCTGATATTTTTTAAAATATATATATATATATATATATTTGATAATTTTCTCCAACTGCACATATTTAGCAATCAAAATATTTAAGTTATTTATGAATATTTAATGAAATGAAAGGTTTTCATAGTTAACAAAATGGAATTTCAATAAATTAAGGGATAAATGATTTAAACTAAAAAAAATACTTTTATCTCACTTAAAAAAGAAATATTTCCAATTACGTTTAAGAAAATAATCAGCTCAGATATTCGAAAACTGTACGAAATAAATGGAAAATGCTTAAGTAATTTCTTACCGTTAATTACTTCCGACGAATCTATCCCGATGAAAAAAGTCATTAAAAGTAATCCAACGAAATATGTCATTCTTTTTTCTAAAGATTAAATAGTTCTTCTTTAAATGGAATTATAGAGGGGAAAAAACCTTGGTTTTCTCAATATTTTCACTTTAATTCCAATAGAGCAAAGGTGTTTTTCCGATCTAAGATAAATTAAATTTTTAGTTGAATTTATTGAAAGACCGCTAATAGTTCTTTGAAGATAGAACGGCAAATAATATTTCCCCTTCTCTCCAAATATAATGGAATTTCAAGAGCAGCCGCTTCTCCCAAACTTTCCAGACTTACTGAGCAAGCGAGAAAAGGGATCAGGAGCTTGGGCCGATCGTTTGCTTCTACTCTTTGCTCGCCACGGTTATGGTAGAGAATGAAAAGCGGGAAACTAAAGTGCGATTTGTAAGCAATGGAATAGTCCATTTTTTTTTCAAAAGTGAAAGTTATGTTTGGCATTAAAACCATATTTCTACTCATTTTAAAATTAAATTCTAATTTTTAAACATTTATGGAAATCTATCCTTTCAATTAATTATAAAATTTATTTAAAAACAAGCAAGCATATTGCTAGGAACTATGTTCAAAATAATTGATAAGCAGAATTGAGTTTTAAGTATGGCAATTTTTAATGAGAAATCTTTAATTTCAATAGAATGTGTATGTTACTTAAAACATTTATGAAAGAAATATACTTCTATGATTTCAAAGTCTAATCTACTTTTAAATTTTAGTAATAAAAAAATAAGATTCATGAAACACGTTTTGTTGGTACAAACTGCTAGTTTTGAACATTTTGGCGGAGCATTCAGTTAAAAACAAAGATATGCGTCAAATATATGATAAATAAAATAAATTTTTACTGAATAGACGTAAATAGCAGGCAAAATACTTAGAATCAAAAATGAAATTTCAGAAAATTGCAAACAAAAAGTAAGGTATTATTTTAGCTTTATTAATTGGGTAAATTTTTATTACATAAACGGAAACCACGTATTTTATTTTAATATTTCCCAAATAATACAGTATCTACGTTTCGTTTAGACAATATTTCAGCTATGTTAAATTATGTCTATTATATCTTGGGTTTTTTTTTTAAACATATATATATATATATATATATATATATATATATATATATATATATATGTATATATATATATGTATATATATATATGTATATATATATATATATATATATATATATATATATATATGTATATATATATATGTATATATATATATGTATATATATATATATATATATATATATATATATATATATATATATATATATATATATATATATATGTATATATATATATATGTATATATATATGTATATATATATATATGTATATATATATATATATATATATATATATATATATATATATATATAGTCTGAACGATTCTCTTAGACAATATAAAACAATAAATATATTCCTGGAAACTTTTAAAAATTTAAAAGATTTCTTCTGGATTTATTATAAAATGATTTCTTTAAAATAATAAGTTTTTAAGTCACTTCCCATGATTTGAATAAGTAAATAATGGAAAAAAAGTTTACAAGGATTTCTCGTTGTTAAAATTTTATGGAAAATGAAGCGATTAACAAATTCCTATAATAGTCTATGTATCTATAATAGTCTATGTATCTATGTATCTAAAGTACTCTAAAATTTAGGTATTTTTGGAGATTAAAAATGTTTCTTAGCCAACGGGCTTTAAAATTCCATATATATATATATATATATATATATATATATATATATATTTATATATATATATATATATATATATATATATATATATATATATATATATATATATATATATATATATATATATATATATATATATAGTAACCAAAATTTTCCTCTCGAAGCCAAATATTATTTTATCCCAAATATCTGTTATCTCAAAAACAAAAAGCTTCAACTTATTTTTAAATAAAAAATATATTATGCATAATTTATTGAAATACAATATATTATATTGAAATAAAACATATTATATAATATCAACATATCATATTTATACAGCCATTATTGTTTTCTTAATAAAAACATAATTAAGCAAAAATAATAATTTTTGCATAATATCATGTTTATAAAATCACTAGCCTCTTCCAGCAACTAGCTTTTACGTCTTTTTAAATGAGTAGAATTTCAAGCGAAATTTAAAATCATACTGCTAAAAGTCAAAACCATCTTTAAGCATTAACGGTATTTTTGCGTCGTCAATAATGTCTGCCGAATGCCGAAGTCATTTTGGTATCCTTAAAATTTATTTTAATATACTAATTGATTATAAAGACATTGATAAAATTCAGAGTTCTGATTGAGTGCAAAAAATGAGATAATATTTAAATTTGAAGTATCCGGGTAAAACTCTTTCCAAATTTATTTTCAGATTTGGCATAAATCGTCGAGGGAAGAACACGTAAGTATCGCATTTACTTACATTGTACAATTAAGAATGGATTTAATTTTTGTCTTTTACTGTAGATTTAATTTTTGCCTCATACAGTAGATTTAACTTTTGCCTCTAATTTTCACACTTACTGATTTTCGACGTTTTGTGACTTTTTTCAGATTTGATGAAAATGGGTGTAGTGATAAATTTGTTATTAGAATGTTCAGACAAACATATGCTAACATTTTAAACAAAAAAATATGCTGTTTGTCTCAATCGCACTTTTCATGGATAATAAAACTAAAATCAATAAACTGTGCATTCATTTATCATTGTTAATTATTTTTGCGTCAGAAATTAAAATAAAAGAATGCGCAGATCTGTAACAATAACAATTCTACATTTTTAAGAAATTAAAGCATAGATAATATAGCCTAATGGCGTTTTTGAAGAACTAAATAACAAAACTGAAGAACACTACACACTAGAACTGAAGAATAAATAAGTATTTACATTAAAAAGGTAAAATCTGGCTTAACATTAATGTGACTCTTGAACTTTTGATTGCCAATTAACTCCCGCAACGTCGCATCGGGTTCGAGAAGCCTTTTAAATGACTTAAGTTCAAGGTCGGCAAATCTTGGCAAGTCACTCACAACGCCTCCGTGACTTTTCACGTCTCTGCTGATGTCGAATGTATGGTTTTACTGCTTCGTTTGTCACCATGTCAATCAGTAATCACACCTACCATGAAGTGCATTCAGTTATTAAGTTTTTAACTTAAAAAAGTTCATCCTGCTGGCATAAATACATTTTAAGTACCAAACCCCACTCTGGTTACTTAACATAACAATTTAAATGCGACACATAATTTAGTACCTTTTATTATTTAACGAACAACAGATAGTCTAGTAAGTTTTCCCTATTAACGTTAAACACATTTGAAAGAATAGTTTTGTTATATGATTTGTTGATTCAAATAATTAGATTCTAGATTAGATTAATTGACTTTTTAATAAAAAGTACTACAAAGATTTTTCTCCCAATTTCTTTCTATGACCATGCGACAAACATCTGAAAGCTTTAATATTTAAAATTAATAATAGCTGATGGATTTATTTATTTGCTAAAAACTTAAAGTTTAAAAATAATAGTTATATAAAAAAGTGCATCAAAAATATAAATAAAAACGTAGATTTCTGCCGCATTCATATGTTTCCGTGAAGGCACTGTAGAAATTGTGTTGTATTTAAATCAGTGATTGTTTTTTATTAGTAGCTGGTAATTTGAGCTTATAGCCCATACGTTGGCTAACTCATACGTTTGGTTATAACCCATTCTATACGGCTGAGCCATCTTACACCAAACCCGTTTAAATCTAATTATCCTATACATTTTGCCTGATCGCTTTTTTTCTCGCCTTCTGTATTTATTATTATTATTATTATTTCGACGTACTCTAGAAACTGTCGATCTTAAAAATCCCAGTTCTCTGACGCTTTGGAGAATTTAAAAGCCCATGCGAGGAGCACTTGCTATTTGTTTACTGATGTCTTATGTCACAGTTACTCTTTGTTTAATTTTGCAATTATTCCTTTTGTTTAAATCCTCTCATTAAATTATTTAAAGTTTTATTTACCCTCAATTTTGCAACAGTATGAGATTATTCGATGCGAAATTTTCAAATGATTTTCCTTAAGTTAAGGGATTTTTTTTCTTTAATTTAAATGTATATAATGCTATATATTTTGTCTGGAAGAAATTATGGTTTTATTTTAGAAAATAATCTAACTTTCTATCCACACTTCTCTGCTAGTCAGCGGCCATTGCACTTGCTGTATGGTATTAAATTTCTTGTAGGGAAGAAATAACCTTTTTCCTCATTTTTGATGTCCTGCCTAATCCTTACACTTGTCTTATTCTTGTCAGACATTTAATTAAATTTATTTTATCTTTGTTAAAATTTGTCTACAAAACAGACTTACTTTGGTAAATAATTCAGCTTAATGAAATTAATAAAATGAAAATTAAAGTACAGTGAACAAGTAATTTTATAGCTCCATTATTTTTTGCTCGTTGTTTTTTCTCCTGTATGCGTTGAGTGCATTTTGCTGTGTTTTGGGCATCCCATCACTGTGTTACATGTTATGCTTGTATTTGGATATAACGAGTAATAGTATATTTCTCCTAAGTCTAGAATTTTGACTAATTTTTTCTGTCCTCCTAGTTCGAAATTTGGTTATGCCAATCTGTTCAATGTTAACCTCACATTGTGTGATCATTGAACCTAATGCGTTATTGGTATTCCACGTTCGTTTGGTACTACCAGTTTTCTTAAACGATCACGTTCCCTTTAATTTAATTGCTTTTAATCCCATTTCCTACCTTAATTTTGTTGGTTTGTTTTCATCTTTTAAAATAATTGTTTCTCTCTGTTCAATGATTTAATTCTATTTAAATTCATAATATTATTATATTGATGTGTCATCATCTAATATAATTCTGAAATCATCATCAAATCTACAATCAATCAATCATTCTGTCCATTACCTTATAAATAAAATAAATTTCATTTAATTTGCAATAATAACATCTACCTTATTTTATTTTTTTATTTGATAACAGCGAAGCAGAGCTACACAATTGGTATAAAATATTTTCTCCCTTGGTCAATGGCAGAAAAAAAGGAGCGAAGCAGAATAACTTTTGATCTAATGATCGGATCTGCATGTTCAAGGATCCAATCTTAATGGCGTAAAGGAAAAACCTGAAATATGCTAATTGATTTGTGCAGACTATATTCTAAGTTACGAAATCATTTTTTTCTGTATTTAAGCAGAATTACATTTTTTTTAAACATTTTGCATTGAAACATATTTCTTTTCCGGAACGATTCGGTTTCCTTAACAAAAATGTATTAATTTCGATTTTTTTTCTGTCTTAAAAAAATTTTATTTAAGTCAATTATGTATGTGGAATCTCTTAATAAAACTGGTTTTATTACTTAAGTTAATAATAAGAAGAAAAACAATAATTGGCTGGATAAACATGAATTACTAAGACCGGGATAATCTGATTGGCCGGGCACTCACGTTCATGAGAATGAGAGTTCAAATCCAGTCGGCAGAAGACGTAGTAAATAGTGACTGGTGCACGTTAAGTCTGTCAGGGGCCAAAGTCTTCCATATGCCTACTACAAATTAAACCTGTGGGGGTACTGAATTGGAGATCAAAATTACGATATGTGGATGAATGAATGAATATATGAAAGGGTCCGCCCCATAAATAATTATATAAGAAATAATTATATAAAAAATAATTATATAAAAATAATTATATAAAAAATAATTATATAAAAAATAATTATATAAAAAATAGTATATATTATACGAAAAACCGATTGAATTAATAATTAGTTAGTTCGTCAGAAAAATTATTTATTAGATTCTATATTGATTTATTAGAATAAAATGATTATGTTAGATAAATTTTATTATTAGTTTGATCCTGATATTAGTTTCAACTGATAAATTTACTAAATTTTTAATCTTCATTTTGAGTAATTGAAGACAAATAAATAAAAAATTATTGACAAATATTACAAAAAATTCTATACAAAATTTGTTTAACTCATTATTTATTTTTTTATAAAGGATTTTTCAATACTTCATACTTATTAAGAATTTAAACAATAAATTCTCATTACTTTTCAAACTTTAAATTTAATATGTTGTTGTTACATGTAATTTTATTCTGGAATATCAATACTTCATTCCCTTAGTGCACTATGCTCTTTTCAACTCACTTTTCAGCTCAGGGTTTAATTAGCTCAACTCTGAAAGCACATTTGTTTTTAAGAAACATGATGGACACTTGTACTATTGCCTCCTATGAACATAATTCAAATAACTGTCTTTTTAAGGAATAATAAAATATATCTCATAAACACGCATAAATGCAAAATGATGAATGCATTTGAAATATGTTTTCGTTATGCTGAAGTTTACACAATGCATAAGAATATTTCTTCAGAATTCGTAAAACACTCGAACATCATTTTGCTTGAAAGCTGGAAAAAAATTATTATCTTCTCTGTTAAGATCACGGTACTCTGTCAGTTTCCTTTGCTGTCAATTTGATATGTTCGCTTTAAGATCCGGAATATTTATTCTCTACGTTTTTAAAATTATTTAAAATATATTATAGACCGTAAAAACTATGCTTATGAGTACGCATATTTATAGTAAAGATCACTTCCAAAATAGTTTCGTAAGGTTTTTATGTTTTTAAGACTTTAGTAAATAGAAGCGAATTTGAATAAATTGAAGACAAATATCTATTAGCTTGAAATGAGAATACCTCACCACGAGTAGGAAATATTTTACATTCACCAACAAAGATTTGAAAAAGTAACAAACTAAGAGAATTTTAAAATATTCATAACGTCTTAGCAATTTTAATGTCTATTTTAAAACGTATATAAAATTTGAAAAATTTAATAATTGATTAACTTAATAATGAATTTGAATAAACAGTATTGAACATTCAAGGGTAAAACTAGCGTGTAAAGTGTGAATTAGTTGCATTTCATTCATCAAAGAAGTTAAAAGATAAAGACAAAATGAAAATCTAGCTTGCTTTGTTTGTATTTTAAAATAAAAGAAATAAGGGAAAAAAAATAAAAGTATTGTTATAAATTTAATTCAAATATATATATGCCTTCGGCAACCTTAATCACGATAAAGAATTTACCAATATACACCCGTTTAGTGCATATTTTTGATATAGGTAGGATACAATACGATGATGTTTAAGATCTAATATGATTCTAAATTTGAAATAAAATTATTAAGTGAATTTAAAATATTGTGAAAAAATAAATGCTGTAATTTCAAAAATGATCGATATGCTTGCTCCAGCATTTTCGAATGAGGCATCATATCTCATAAGACGCTGCATACACTGCATAACTTTAGAGGTTCGGAAAGATTGCGTACAGCTTAGATCAGTGGTACAATGCTCGAGCTAAGAACGAGTGCAGCTAAGGTAATAAGCAGGGGAGAGGCGCAAGAAAAGACAACGTAATCGTACAACGTAAATCGATGGGAAGGCTTGCATTACTCTAACCCTAGATAATAATCAAGAAGCTAGGAAAGATTGTGTACCACCTGGAACGGTGGGGAAATTGTACAATGCTCGAAACCAAGGTAATAATCAAAATTTTTACATCAATTTAAAAAATGCAATTTTGCATGACAAAGTGCAAACTTTGAACAAAATTGACCGAATATTTCCTGAGAATTTTAATTTTGAAAATACGACTCCTCTTAATACGATTTAAAGCATTAAAAAAAGAAACGCATTTAAAATAAAAGAAGTGAAACTGATATATTAAAAATAGTTAACAGTTTAAGGTAATTAAATGTAATTGTTATATAAATACTATTACTACTTCCATATTAGAATAAAATTTCGTACAAGGTTATGAAATACTTCGAACAACGTGGATCGGTGAGAAAGAGCACAATACTCTTAGCAAGGTAATAAGAAGCGGTCTGGGAAAGATTGCGTTTAACTTGGCGAATACAATATTCTAAGCCAACGTAATAAGCAGGGGGGCTAGGAAAAACTACGTATAACGTAGATAGGTGGAAATGAGTACAAGACCCTAAGCCAAGGTAATAAGCAGGGGGCTAGAAAATGAGTACCACGTGGATCGGTGGGAAAGTACATTGCTCTAAACCAAGTTAATGAACAAGGGGCTGTGAAAGACTTCGTACAACGTGAATCTGTAAGAAAGAGCACAATACTCAAGCAGCGTTTCGGGAAAGATTGCGTACAGCGGGGATCCTGGGAAAAAGTACAATACTCAAATTCAACGTAACAAGCAGGGAGCTAGGAAAGACTATTTAAAACGTGGATAAGTAGGAAAGATTACAATGCTCTCGCCACAGTAACTCTCGTTGTATTCAAGCAAGGGCAGTGTCGTAGGTGTGTGCTTGAATGATCATGCTGATTGTTATGTGCTTCAAGAAAAAAAAAAACATAACGATATTTTTTCGAAATTTGATTGAATGCTTGAATTTTCCTGGGTTTTCTGCCTAATTTTTAGCGCAAGCCAGCAATATAACTTTTTTTGAAACACTTTTCATTGATATTGTGTTTGAACTCGAAGAAGTTTTGTTTTTTTTATGATTTAATTAATCGCAATTGTGTTTCACATTTCTTTCGAAAAATGTTGTGCATTTCAATCATAGGATTTTAAGAAGTTTTGAGATTACATGGCGGCTATTTCGAAAGCAAAAAGTGATTTCTCAATTTTACCAAGTTTGTTCGTTTACGCAATAAAAAGTATTAAATCATATAAAGGCGGTGTGTCCTACTTCTTTTACTCTCTTAGATACGTTTACTTTTACTTTACTACAATCTCTTAATTTCGATAATAAATTAGTATGTATGGTTTAAGGTGAATTAGAATAAGTTAATGTCTTAAGATTGAGGGTTGAGAGGTTTTGAGTTTTTTTTTTTTTTTTTTTTTTTAAGGTTTTGTTTTTCTTTGTTTTAAGGCTCTTCCATTTTCGAATACTTATTAGATCTCTATTTTCGATTGCTAAGTCAATGCAATTTCATTGTGATCACTTTTTTTGTTGCTTTTTCGTCATTTTTATTTTTATAATTACTATTTTATTGGAAAAAGGTAGTTAGTGTGAAGTGGACAAGTTTTTCTACCACCTTACTTCACGTTTATAAAAATTAGTGACAAGTTGTATATTTAAAGCGAGTTTCAAATATCAAAAAGGCATTGCATTGTTACCCAATATTATCTAAAATCCGTGATTTCAACAGCATTATCAGCACTTGTCTATATAGCGTGAACGTCTTCGTTTATTACTGAAAAATATCCTAAACGTCTTACATGAAAATAATCAGTTCATGTTCTTAAAGCTGTAAATAGTGTTTTGCGAGTAGAGGAACAACCTCCGCCCTCATTTTACAAGAGTTTTGGAGACTATGACAAGACATGCGAAATTTCAAGAGTTTTGGTAACTATTACGAGACACCAAGAGCTGTCTGTGATCCACGATGTAGAATTTCCTTAAGTTCAATTTCAATGGCTTATTAAGACTTTATGATATCTGACAAAAAATACAGGGTTGTTGATTATTATTTTGAAAGATCCTAATTTAATTTTGTTCATTAAAAAAAATGCTTTCCAATTACGTTAATATTACTTTATTTAAAACCTTCATATTTTGTCAAAAACAATCGCTAGGATGCAACAGAATTTTGCGATTTAACAGAATCATTACATTTTTGGTAAAAATATAAAGAATCAAGAAATAAAGAAATGAAACGTGTGCAGCTGCTAAGTTTTGACATGAGTCATCTTCTCTACAGAGCCAACCTTGAATTTTAAGATATTGTAACACCCATCGTATAATTATAGTTAATATTATTAGAGCTGTCAATGTAACCAATATTATTAAAGTGGAGCATAAAAGCATTTATTAATTTATATTAAATAAAAAGATAAAAATTAAGAATTTATGCATTAGATTCAAATCAAAAAAGAGAACTAAATATATCATTTTTCAGAAAATCCAACAGAGCATGTTTTATTTCTTCTTTTTTTTGTAACTAACTTACAAAAATTAAAGAAAATCACTTGATGCTGACATTGACAAATGAGAAGATGAAGCAATGGACATAAAAGAAACATGATATCTCTCTTGTTTTCTATACATGAGTTCTTTATCCAATGCCTTTAATGATAAGATCCATTTTTAATAGTAAGATGCTACTAAAAATTTACTTTTTGGTTTTGCTTGTTTTGAATGAAATTTAAGTTTGCAAACTGCGAAATGCCTGCGCAAGAGCATTTTCTTTTCTTTTTAGATATGCATAAAGGGGAGAAACGTTTAGTTCAAAAGCTAATGTTAAAATTGCAAGAAAGCATATACGGAAGAAAAAAAAGAGTGAGATGAAAGGAATGAAGTGGTAGGTCTAAATTAGGTTTGCAGGAGAATATGGAAGTGAAATAAACAGAGTTAATTAATCTTTAACGGAAGGTAATGGCAAATCTAATACAGAATTCAGCAGCATTAATTTTATCAAGGTTCAGTCTAATTAAATTTTCAGCGCCATGTTATCTCAACGGTATATCAAGCAAATCAGGAACAGTCTTAGTATTAACATTATTAGAAAATATTTGGTTAACTTCCCTTACAAATAAAATAAAATAGTTTTGAGGTATACAGATGTAAAAAAGTGCACCTGAAAAGAAGTGTGAGGTAGAAAATGAGGGTATGTTTTGCGCTAAAAATAACTTCATTAACAGACCTCAATTTACACCTCACAAAACCAACCACAATAATTTTAGTTTAGATCGGGTAAAATTATTCCCTACTCAAATATACGTATTTACTTTATTGTAGAAAAAATACTAAGTACACCTCAAAAACAACCTCCCTAAGCTGGATGTTCTAAAGTAGATTTCCATCAAGTGTGAATAACATTGCATGCACATTGATTATACACCTTGGGAGGTTGATCATTTAAAGTTGTTTCTTAAATCAACTTCGAATAAACCTCAAATTAAATTTCGCATCTCAAAACAACCTCATATAAACCTTAAAAAATGCCTTTAATTTCTGTAAGGGTTCTGAAAGAAATACAGTACATTTTTGATTCAAACAGTCAAACAAGGAATGGTTATTACCTAAGATGTTAAGATAAGCTTATAGGAAATTAAAATTTTTATGAACAGAAAGTCTTTATTCTTCTAATGAACAATGATTAGTGATTGTCATTGAAACATAATAGGACTGTTTTTGTTTGAGCTCTCTGACAGCATATGTTTAGAATATATATTTTAAAAGATATACAAGCACATGAGAAATTACAAATGACATCCTAGTATCTGTTGCAATGAATGCAATTGATACATGTATGCTATCAAATTGCATTGCTACAAATACATTAAGACAAAGTTATCGAAAATTGTAAAATTAAAATATTCTTTAATATAGCAAATTATAAAATAATTACATCACAAAATATTTCCATGGCATAAATTAATTCAATTCTTAGGTAGTAAAGAAGAAGTTCGGCGTTATGACGTTTGTTAACAATCGTTAATAAAATACATTGGTTCACCTTTATAATTATTTAGAAACGAATGAAAATAATGCTAATTCAAAATAGAACTTTGCTTTTCTTTAATCAGATTAAATGTTTATGTTCTTTGATTAAAATTATAATTAATATCATACAATTACAGTTCGAAAGACTTTTCGTCCCTTCTTAAAAATCATATTAACTAATTGATCATTTGTAATTAGTACTTCTTACTATTTTTGAATAAATATCTGAGAATTATTTTTTCTTTTTTAAAAAAACTTGGATTCTTGATGAAATAAATTCAAAATAAATAACTAAATGAAATAAAACGAATTTTCTCGATAATAAAAGGATGCAGATGTCACCTAAACTTAAAAATAAACATTCATTCTCCGTAGTTGTAAACAGAAATGCAGAACAATGTGCCGGGACCAAATTACATTTTTTTCTAACACTCAGTCTTTCAAGTTTAATACTTTTGATCAGTTTTAAACTAATTAAAACTATCCAAGTAAGAAACTAAAAAATTTTTCCTTTGAGCAAAGTTTCTTTTCTTTCGGCTGTAGCATTTGTCATTTTTCGCAGAGGAAAATCATTGATCCTTACAGGAAAGGAGAAACAAGTTTAAATTAAACTTTTATTTCTTCCAACGCAAGATAAATCCTTTTAAAGTTTTCCAAAATTGAATATTTTTGCTAAAGAAGTGAAAGACTTTTAACATGTTTAATTAATTTCTTTAGACGAAAATAATTTATCATAGCAGCATTTCGATACAAATAAAGACTTTTTTCTTTGAGAACTATGGTTTAGGGGATTAGAATGCTATCAAAAAGTACACAGGCGTTTTTACTGTTGGAAAAGTTTGCTAAGCTTTGATTAGATTTCAACAATTAATTAACTTTAAAGCACTTTAAAAAGTTCTTGCTGTTATTTTTATACGTTACTTTCTAACTCTAAACTGACAATTTAACTTTTACGGATAAGAAACAAATTATATAAGTTAATTTTGTCTCCGATATGTAGCAAAAAGTAAAGTGCGGGAAATAGTATGTTTATGATTCATTTCACTTTGATTAAAACCTATTTAAATCGTTTCATTATTTTTTATAGTTTTTAGAATTTTTACACAAGGCGTTATAAGTTTTATTTTGTAGCATTTTATTAATGTTTTCGCTTTATCGTTACTTGAACTGCTTGTATTTGTTACTTTGCGAATTAATTCATCCTTACTTTTTCAGATTTATTTTACTCTTTGAAATATATTTAACAGTGTATATAAATTATATTAATTTATCAAATTCTATTTATCAAATTACATTTTACTCAATTTTAATGTAATTCTAGGGCATTTTGTGGTTTATAAGAAAAGTTTCTTTTCCTTATGCTTTGATGGATATTGAAGGAATTAATAAATATAAAATTCCAAATTTAAAGCATACGGATATATTTTATTGAAATTGTATCAATTATAGAAAAAACAAACTAAAAATCAATTATAATCATATTAAATATAAAAACAATCTGACGTATAAACACATTCTATCAGAAACATGTTTTTATAAAACTCGACATTCGTTGAATAAAATGTTTTTATTCAAAAAAATTTTTTATTAAAATTTCTTTGCTATGTTATGAATAAAATTTTAGACGACTAAAAAGAAACATTATACTCTATAATAAAAAAAGGATCAGAAGTCAGTTATTAGCGAATGAAATTTTACGCTACGCGCAGGTAAGACAAGTTCCTCGTAAGTTAAGCACATTTAAATATTGATCGCCCCATTGAAATATTTATTCATTGTCGCGAAATTATTTTATAAAAATAATTAATTTTAAATTTTTTTCGATATTTACTAAATAAAAACAGTTAAAAATTTATATTTTTAATATAAAAATATGTATTTTGGTAAAGGTAAAAAAACGGTATTTTGAAGGTTAATAATCCAAATATGTAAAAAAAAATATTTATTTTAATTAAATTATATTTATTAAAAGTACGTTTTTATGTCCGATTTCATAACTTAATTAATAGTTAGCACTATATCATTAGCATATTTATGGTCAATTCCCTGAACTATTAAGATTGACACTTAGTGCGTGAAAATCCGATCATTCGAACGAAAGTTATTCGGGGTGATATCTTCTTTTTGCGCACTGTACATTACATTAATTAGAGAAATTAAAAAGCGTAATTACAATTTTGTTAGTTTTTTATTCTATGTATAATTTTGTCTTCGAATGGGACTTTTAACTCAGTGGGAGAGACTGGTACTAAAGGGAATAACTTTGTTGTCTTAAATACATGTGTCTAACTTATCAGATATGAAGTTTTGAGGAAGATTAATAAAACGTGAATAATACTCTATCTCTAAAAGTATTGAAAAATTGATCTTGTATTTTGATAGTTCACGTTAACATTTCTTATTTTAAGATTGAATTTGATTTTTTATTAATATGTTTCTTGCCAGGAAGTTATTAATTAAATAACTATCTTATTGGGAATTCTTGTGTAAAACTTTTTTTGCAGGCAAATGTTTAGAATAGATACTGCACTTATTTGAATGAAATAGAATACTACTCAAAATGTACACGCACCAATCGAAAAACGATTAAAAGAAAAAAAGTTACATACAATGTTTAATTTTAAATTTCATGCAAGCAATTTCTGACACTTAGTTCTACACAAGAATTTGAAAATTGACTTTTTACATTTGTTAATAATGATACGCGACATCTCATATTTTCTTCAATCAGAACTGTTAAATACAATCCTCCTAAACGACAATATAAAAATGCACAGCTCTTCTGGAATTCATGTTTTTAAACATGTTCTTGATATTGATCCAACAACTATCAAATTTGAATTTTCAATAACGGATTTTATATCCACTTAATTAATTAAAGTTTAAATACTTGAGTAAATTTTTCCATTAATATTATATTTGACATCCATCTGAGAGAAGTGTATAAAGAAAGCATTTTATGTTTTAAAAATATTTGACCTATCCATCCCCCTCCCCAACCTGTCCATATTTTCTTCTATGATATTATTTGATTTTATCACTATCTTCTCCCGTTAGCGGTCATGGTGGATGGAGTAGCATGGCAAAAGCTCAGCGTAGCAATTTATTAATATAAAAATACCGTCCCAACTTCATTTTTGATTTTTTACCGTAAGTATTCGATTGAAAAAAAAATGGTTGTTTCTATTCGTGAATTTTTAAAATTTTGTCGCAGTAACTGTTAATTTTAACGCCATTCTTGAGGGCATATATTATAATACATACGCACAATATTTTATCCCGTTCCTTCAATCGGCTTGCTCTCCAGAAGGTCATTATAGTATATGAGGAAATGATTTTTTTTGTTTTGTTTAAATCAAATATTTAGGATTTATTATGTTTCATTAACTACGTTTAAGCTGCAAGTGCATAAAACCCATAATATAAGTAATAGAAAATTAAAGAGGTGAATAAAAAATTAAAATCAAAATAATAAATTGTTAAAAATTAAATGAAAGAAGCTAATTCATTTTAGAAAAAAAAATAACAAAGAAAAAATAAATTTTCTTCATCAGCACAACTGATGACGAGATTATATTTTTTTATTTTTTTTCTAATTTTTAATTAAATTTTGTTTTTAAAATTTAAATATGTTTTAAAAATTTTTGTTTCTCTTATAGACACTGTAGTGACACAACGAAGTGTTACAAATCTGCTAATTCAATTACAGGTCCGAGCAAGATACCTGAGCTTGCATTCTAATCACTCCAAACCACTGCCGTTTACGACGTGAGTGGTGTTAGTTAGAGCACACTGGAGGACAGAGTGGAGATCTATCGTGTTTTCTGCTGAAAGTCTGTTTTGCCTTGATGCCAGTGATAGTCGTATATCTGTTGGGGGAAGGCTATGTGAGCGCCAGCTACCGTCCTGTCTCCGGCCTAGACACAATATCCTACGACAGCAGGAGCCCTCTCGTTGTTATTCCATTCACTTTGACTTCAAATTTGTATGTCAACCTAGTGATTCAACCGATTTTGTTACCCTTGATGAGAAATATTCAAGGGTGCATTTTCCGACAGTATAACGCTCACCATAATACTGCTGCTGTAACCCAACATGTTCTATAGAATGTCGACATGTTGTCTTGGCTTTCTAGATCACCAGATCTTTCTCCAATCACGCTCGTATGGTACATCATAGGGGATGAAAACTTCAGTGTCATCCAGAATCAGCATTAACTATCCCCGTATCGACAGACCAAGTGGAACAGGTGCAGAATTCCACCGCACAAAAAGACATACGGCATCTGAATGACACAATGTATGCCTATTTGCATGCTTGCTTTAAAAAAACTGATGTTTTCACCGGTTGTTAATGTACTCGTGTTTTGCATTTGAAATAGTTATTCTCTTAATTGCATTAAGCTGTGAAACTTTAATCAAATACGTTTCTCAGGCGAATGCATTGCCGAAATTTCATTAATTTTTTTTCCATCAGTGTATATATATATATATATATATTTATATATAAAAATTGGAATATTAAAAATAGTATTCAGGTTTTAAATACACTAAAAACTTTAAATAATGTTTATTCAATTCATTGTTTTGATTTCAAAAACCTATATACTTCCCTTCCAACTAATAAAATCCATGATGACCTTCTTCAAATTCATTGCATGTTTAATCTCAGTAATATTATTAATGAAGATAACTGGAATTTTCTAGTATATATTAACCTCAGCAACAATTATATTCTTTTTAATGACCACCTTTTCAATAAATTAATGGTATTCCCATGGGTAATAATTTTAGTACTAACATCTGCAATATTTTTCATAGGTTTGTAAAATCATATGTTAATCTTCCAATTAATTCCTTCTTTCTCAGATTCATTGATGATCTATTAGTTATTAATTTTAATGATTTCGATATTCTAGCCAAACATATTTATCCAAATAAATTAATTCTTAATAAAACAAATTATGGTAATTCATCAGGAAATTTTTAGATTTAACTCCTAATATGAATGAAGATAAGAATATTACATTTAAACTTTTTGACAAAAAAAAAACGATTTTAATAGAAAAATGCATTCATGCTTTCCAATAAAAAAATGCATTGATTTTAACTCTAACTTAGCCAATAAGGTTTTTTCTAATATAATATATATATATATATATTATGATGTTACTACATCAGTTTTCGTTCGCTTAACCACAATAGCCTTCTAATTTCAAACTGATCAATTGAAATTTTATATCGATTATTTACACCGTAACTGTAAACCAGAACCGCTTTGCTCCTTTCCACGTGCCCTCTTGGCGTCAGTTGTGGAAACCACCTTGTGAAAGAACACGGTTTCTCTCGTGTAAAAAACTTTTGGGCGCTCGCCTTCCTGTTGAATATCTCGGATTTCACCTTTTTTAAAGTACAATATGGCAATACATTTGAAGTAAAGTTAAATTTTTAAAAATCACATTTTTATTTCAATTTGAACGTTAGCGGATTAAGATGCACAACATAGATGGCGACACGTGTGCTTGTCGCCAATAGATGGCGAGTCTTCATAGTAACAGTCACCGAATCTACTATGACTCTGATGTTAACAAGTTTGTTGTTTTTATTGCACGCCCCCATTACCTAGAAGTGCTAGACCAGGTCCATGACGTTATACACTCTCAAAAAATCCAACACCATCAAAGGATCATCTGCTAAATCCTGCTTGGTGAGCCCCAGGCACGCGAGGATGTGGTGAGGCGATGCCTGCTTTGAAGAACAGTTGTTACAAATTTCAAAGTTCTTGGTTCCTTCCGAAAATTTCATTGATTTAAGGTGACCACTTCGAAAATGTGCAAGAATAGTTTGTTCCTGTCTATTAAAACTTTGGGCAAAGGAGCCTCCAGGTTGAGAACACTGATACCATGGGTGTCTTGGGGGGGACATTCCAAGTGGACTTGTTTTTGTGTTTTATTTTTGAGAAGATTTCCAAAAAGGTGAGGGGTGCCGACGACACAGAGGCCTCGCAAGCACCAGCTTTAGCGAAAGTGCCTTCAAGATTGACGTGGAAAGGTATCCCCTGCATGTGAATCTGATGCGAAATAGAAAGCCGTTTTAACTTTTTGAGTATTGACACTCCAACACTATCTGTCACGCTTCAGCAATTGGTCAAGTGCTGTATAGAACAGCGATTCTCAACCTGTGGGGCGCGCCCCCCTAGGGGGGCGCGAGCGCACTACAGGGATGGCGCGAGAATATTCATAAGAATATATTATTTAAAAAAAAATTTATTAACTGAATGAAAGTAAAGCGTATATACTTATAGAAAACAAAATACATTTCGACATATTTAATAACTTATTAAAGTAAAACAACTTATTAAATCAAAACTTAGGTGGGGAACTATAAAGGTGGCTTTGCTTTGAGGATTTTTCCTAATTTTCTGGTTAAGTCTGTGTGGCTGATATTTTTTTGTAACATCTTACACCTATCTCTAACACATATCACGGATACTTTTAATTGTAAAATAAAATTTCATTTATTTTATAGTATAACTTCAAAATTATAGCTTCTATGGTTTCCCACAGGTTGAAAAGATGGGCCATAAATTGAAATCACTTTTTCACTTATTCAAATCGTCTTTAGAAAAGACGATTGGACTAGCAAACGTCTTTTAAAAAGGCACTTTAAGCGCCTTGCTAATAGGGCCAAGTTTTTCGACTTTAAAAAAGGTATTTATTTCTAGAGTGCATAATTTGTTTATATATCATTTACATTGATAGTTCTTGTGTGATGTGACTAGCGATTCTTTTGAGTTAACTCATTAGAATAAAACAAGAGTTAGTTCTTTCGAAAGGGTTAACTAACCATAATTAATAAGTAAGATTTAAATAAACATACTAGAATTAACCAACCTAACCCATAGCTAGTATAAAAATACCCAAATTTACAAGAAAATACCAGAACTTACCACAAACACACTCACAACTACAGTGAAAATACCGAAAAATACCTGAAAAATTTCTTTTAATGCAAACAAAATAAAAAACTTGAAACAAAATTTCGCAAACTCTACTAAAGTGCGTCAAAATATTATAAAAATGTAAGAAATATACTTAAGTTCCACATTTGCTTAAAATGAAATAAATCAATTGGTATTCAATTAAATCATTCCTTTTTGAGAAATAATATACTTCATTCTGATTTATAACTAATTCTTTTATAGATTTCACGTTTGCTTCCGAAGGTGGCCCACGTGTCTCCAAAGTGGCACAGGTGTCGGGCCACCTTGGAAACATGTATACGGTCACCATTTGTACGACTTAAAACTATTAATCTGATAGATTAATTCAAATTAAAGTAATGTGGTTAAAGAAAAAGAAATAAACTTTCAGTAAACATATCATAACTAAAAGTTATATGAACTGAAACGCATATAAATTACAATGTCTTCTTATCTGGAAATTAGAATGACAACTGCAAAAAATTAAATCATTTCATACAATGGAGGCCATTGAAGGAAATTTCTTCTAATTCATTCACGTGCACTTCAGATACAAGAATTACAATGCAGCAGGGCCATCTTGTGATTCAAAATAAAAATAATTCTACTTTTGAGGGTAGGGCTACGTTTAGAAACACTGGCCACCTTAGGCTCACCCATCTTACTTAATCAAAACATACTAAATTAAAAACAAATTTATTAATTATTAGTGACTTCCTTAAGCCTGTCCTGCAGAGCAAAGCTTTTCGAGGTAATAAGGCTTATAATTAGAAATAGCCACTCTCAGTTCTGTTTTTACATTTAGCCAAGATCTATATTTTGTCTTCAAAGAAGGCACAGCAGGAAATCTAGTTTTACTAAAGTAGGATGTTGAAAATGGTAATAGAATACGATATGCCCTTGTTTTTAGTGCAGAAAATTATCATTTACTTCTACTCAAAATTCAAATAGTGATATATTACTAAATTGTCTTTTGGTTTCGCCACTTGACGTGAAGTATATGAATGTTTCTTCCTCATCAATTGAGAGTCCTTCGGGAGTCTTATGAAATGAATCCCTAACCCACTCGTAACTTGCTATCAGCTGGTCGTCAGCAAGAAAATACTTTTTAAAATTCTTTGCCAGCATGGCTAAAGGATTTTCAATGGTTACAAAAACAGCTTTTATATGTTCTTCTTTAGCCTTAGAAGTTTTCATACAATCATCCACATTTGCAAACATTGTTGGGTTTTTTTACTTTAAATTTCTGCCCCATAATTCCAATTTTCTACAAAAAGCTTTAACTTTATCACTCGTATACAACATATGTGTATTTGCTCCTTGGAGTTGAAGATTGAAGTTATTTAATTTCTCGAATATGACGACCAAGTAGCTCAATTTCATCACAAATAAACAATCGCGAAAATTCTCGGCTTCCGGTCGGTTATGTTCTAGGAAAATGGCGATTTTTTCTCCTAATTCATAAACACGTTGCAAAAATTTCTCACGTGATAATCATCTTGCCTCGCAATTAAATAGTATAGCTGAATGTACTGAACCCATGTCTTTTCAAAATGCGGAAAAGGTTCTCGATCTCAGGGGTCTCATTTTTATATAATTTACTACGGTTACATCCGTAGTTAACACAATATTTAAAGTAGGACTCATTTATTTCGAAGTCAAAGCTTCTCTGTGGATCATGCAATGCGTCCAGACGCATTGAGGCCATTTTTGTTTTACAAGTGCTTGTATACTTTGGAATCTTCCAGACATTGAACGAGTACCATCGGTTCATATTCCAATGCAATTTGTGCATTCTATGTTTGCCTCACTCATAAAATCCCTTAAAATAGCAAATAATGCGAGCGCTGTAGTTTTGAGTAGTTCTACTACTGACATATTATCGCAAAATCGAACTTAGGCAATTAAATTAGCAGCTTTAGTAATATATGTTGCTATATCTGCTGCCTGATATCAAGCTGTATTGAAAAAAATTTGTCACGCAACTTCGAGAAAAGCTGACACTATACATCTTCAGCTATATCACCAATTCTCATAGCAACAGTATCATTTGAAAGAGGTATGGACTGCAATTGTTTTGAAGAATTATCTCCAAACATAGTTTTTAAAATCTCAATTGCTGCTGGCTCTTACTTTAATTTCACAGAATCCAAAATACTCCATATACATTATTGTTGTATTGTTGCATACATTTTACTGTAAGCGGGGGGCGCGATGAAAATTAAGATTGAAAACTGGGCAGCGAATACGAAAGGTTGAGAAACGCTGGTATAGAACTTCTGCTATCAGACAGAACCCCTATCTCGTTTCCGCGGTGAAGAAACACAAGTGCTTTATCAATGGCTAGTAGCTCACTGCGAAATACTGAGCAGTAATATTTATCTTCTGAATTTTTAAGTCATGGTCTTGCAATTTGATGTAAATTCCACCGCCAGATCGGTTACATTTCTCTCTGCTGCCATCCGTATAAACCTAAACTGCATCACCCGGAATCTCTCCAATTCTTTCAAGAGCTAACAAGTTTACATATTCCTGATGTTTACAAGTTAATTCTCGTTTTACCCGTATTTTACCATCGTCCTATATATAGGAAAGCTACAGCCAGATACAATTGTTATATTTAATTATTTTTCACCTTTAAAATAAAATTATAGATGGGTTAACATTAATTAAACTCATTCTATGACTAATTGTAATTTTTTCGTATTTTATTTTAGATTTTCGAAAATAGCTATTTTTATCTATTTTATTTGAAGAGAATTAAAGTTTTATTTTAAATAATTTCAAGAAGAAAATGATAAATTTGCTTTGAAATTTGTTAATCCCAAGTTTTTAATATTATATTTAAGTAAAAACTGAATCAAACAATTTATATTTAAACTGGTTTTACAAGTAATTTAGATGTTGTCCTATATATAGGACAACGGAAAAATTCCCTACTATAGGCGTTTATCTGAGAAACTCAATTACATCTAGGTTTCTAAGAACATAAGTCCATAGTTTGATTTTAGAATTACTCCGCATTGGTTTAGTCACTTGATGGCGTTACCTTTTGGAAGAGAACGAGTAAACTTAGAGGGGAGCTTTGTATTTAATGCGTATCCATTTTGTCCCTAAAATTGTAATTTTTCCGCCTCATCTAGACGTAGTCACGGATGATGAAGACATTCTTGACGATTGCACTAGCATTGAATATTGTCATGCTATATTTGATAAAAAAAATACAAAGAAACTGCAAGAACTATTGAAGTTATACGGGAAAAACTACTGAAGAAATAAATATTTTATCACCACAATGGACTAATCAAAGTTTTCATCAGTTTCTGAGTTATTTCATGGTGAACATTGTTAAAAAATAGTGGACGTGATTTCAGGAATGATTTCTAAAAGTATTATTGCAAAAATAGAACACGAAATTCACAAGTATGTTGGACAAAAAAAAGTAATCAAGAACTTCATCTAAAAACTAACGAATTCAGGCAATTTTTAGGAATTATGTTCTTTAGTGGTTATCACATTTGCCTATAGAAAAACTGTGCTGAGAAAATGCCCTTGATGTTGGAACAACGCTCATTAGTCAAGCAATGTCGAGAAAAAGGTTCTTTGATATCAAAAAATATTTACTTTGCAATGGCAACACTGCTATTGATACAACAGATAGCTATTACAAAGTTCGTTCAATTTATGAGCTGTTGAATGAAATTATACAACAATTTAATGTGTTTTCGGATTTTTTAAAATTTGATGAAAGAACAGTTCGTTATTATGGAAAACCAGGTTGCAAAATGTACATGAAAGAGAAAGGCGAAATTTGGATACAATCTCTAGACTAGATGCTTTCGATGTTTTTCATATAATACCATATCAAGGAGCAAAGAAAGATATTAAATCTGACATAAAGAAAGAAAAAAAGTCATCTTAAATGGTTGTTGAAAATTTTATATCAATAGTTGAAACTCCAGCAAAGCACAAAATTTATATGGATAACTTTTTCACATCTTAAGATCTTTTCGTTAGCCTCTAAATTAAAATCTTCTTCGTTACAGGAACTGTTAGAGAAAATAGAATTGGGAAAAAAATTCTTTTCAAAATCATTTAAAATTGTGAGGAAGATAGATAGATTGTGAAAAAGCAGATCGGAAGTTTGACTCAATTAATGAAATTGCAGCTGTTCGTTGGAATGATAATAAAGTAATATTTGATTAACACCCATTTTAAATACTCGAGCAGAAAGTAGACATACGATCACCTGTTGTTTCTTATAAAATATATAGAAATGGAGTAGACTTGTTTGGCACTCTCATAGAAACATTTTGCTCTTCTCTACAAGAAAAAAAAATAGTATTGGTCATTTTGCATTTGAGACATCATTAGTTGCAGCATGGAATCTTTCCAAACTTTCTGCTCCTGAACAAACTCTAGATCTCCTCGAATTTCATCAACATATTATAGTAGCTTACTTAGGATTGAACGCACCTCAAAATATTGCAGGACGAGGCTTAGGCTTCAGAAAAGAAACCCATACGACTTGAAATTACAAACTGAACATATATTAAAAAAATACCCTAATAGGAAACACCGTTTTCAGCATAAAAACTGCACACAAAAAACTAAAAATGAGTGCCATAAAATGTAATTTAGGACTCTTTGCGTTGAATGTTTTCTGCCATTTCATGTAAACCAAAGAGGCTTGGTTGCAAAACATTTAGAATCTATATACATAGGACAGCTTGTAAATACTAAACCATTAAAGTTTTGGAGAGTTTTTTAAATGATATGTTTTACTTGATGTTTCATTAGTGGTAAAATATGGGTTTCAATGTGGTAAAATATGGGTTAAAAAAAGAAGTCTGGTCTGATTCAAAAATTTGATCTAGAATTTGAGTTCCACATGAGCAATTGAATGCCATCTATAAAGGGAGCCAGCTTCATTAATGAATCTTTATCAATGAGATATGTTAAAATAAGGTGAAAGTCTTGACATCTAGAACTGTTTGCCCTTAATGACTAACTGTTACAGCACCGACCAGAAAACCTTCTGGGACGAAGGATCAGGTAACTTAGTTGAACATTGTTTTTATATACTTTATAAGAGTAAATCTATACGATCATTTGAACGTTTGTTTATTTCCTTTATATGATGCAACAGTTAAATTTCACATTTTTCCTTCTATGTAATCCCTTCGATGAATATTATTCACCAATTTTTAAAATTATAATGATCCATTCCTTTCATTTCAAATGTACTAATATTGTAACAATACTATATATATATATATATATATATATATATATATATATATATATATATATATATATAAAGAAGATAAAACAAAGGAAAATTACAGACAAATGAAAAAAGGGGAAAAAAGAAAAGTGTTAAAAATAAAAAAAATAAATAAAAACTGGAAGAGATTTAAAAAAAAAAGATAGAATTCTTTTAAAAAAAATCCGGAAAAAAACGCTATAATCTTTTCATCAGCCGACACGATTATATCTGCAATATTATAGCGATTATATATATATATATATATATATATATATATATATATATATATATATATATATATATATATATATATATATATATATATATATATATATATATAATATATATATTTATAATATATATATTATATATATTATAAATTTTTTGATAAAGATACATATAACCTAAATCTCAAATTGTTTGAAACAACTGTCTGATTTTTTTTCCATTTTCCGACTAAAAGTTCATAATTATTTTCAACAATGCTTGAATAGTTCAAAATTATTTAGTTAAACATAAATTTTCTTCTTATATTTCATCATAGAGAATAATCTTTTAATCGGAAAAATATATTGTTAGGTTGAAATTTGATAGTTCCATTCACTATTATCATCTTTTACCATCATAAAATAATAATTGAAGCAGGAACAAAAGACATGTGACACAAATCCTTTTAAACAGCTTCTTAAATTAGATTTTCTCTACCTTAGAATTAGTGCGACATTTCTAAACCTCTTAATAAATCAACCGGTCACAAGATTCAATTTATTAATGTAACAATAAGTCAGAAGACGGAAGTAAAAAAAATTAAGTAACGCTAATACTCCTGTTTTCCGAAATTTACAAAATTAGCTTTATTTCAGAAGTTTTATGAAATTAATGTTTTACAAGAAAGTTAATATTTAAATGTTTTGAAGAAAATGTAGTCACAAATCCATTTACTGTTTTTTTTTTGTTTCTTTATTGGAACAATATTATTTAATAAATTCCACATTAACTAGTTTTTCTTGTTTCATTAAACCAACCTATTGTAAAACGTCAGTCCTTTAAGGAAAAGTAAAATAATCTTTTATACTGCTATATTAAAATATATTATAAGCAAACTTATCAATAACGTTTTATTTGTAAATATATTGGTTTTAGGAGCTTAAAAACTATACACTGAAAAAAAAATTTTGTATATACTTTCCATTATTTTTGGTGTTAATGTGAACTACAATTTTTTCAGCAAAAGGCAATCTCATTTTTCATTTACTATTTCAAGTTATAGTTCTATTTATTTATTCATTATTTTTTTTTGTTTTCTGACAAAAATATTTAATGCACTATAGAATTTTTTTTTTATAATATGGCAAAATCAATTCGTTAAAAGTAGGAAAGAAAAAAACTTGACCTTGTTTTTTTTTAAAAATATTAGTCAATTTTTATAATATTTCACACGATTCTGATCTGAGCACCAAATTCTGATCTGTACGATTCAGATTTTTACACCATATTTTTTTTTTTTACAGTGTATTTAATAATAACTTTTTTTGTGAAACTTTGTCTATTTCATCACCTAAATTTTATAATAAATATGAATATTAAATTTTCCAATAGTTTAATGTAAGTATTTATTTTTTAAGCCCAAATTAAATTTATCAATTTCATTTTTTACGAAATATTTTAAAATTCACAAATTAACTTTCGACATAAAATATATTACTTTCCAGCTAACCTATAGCAGGTAAACATTTTGCATTTTATAAAAATATTATTTAATTTTTAATTTTTTATCTTCTTTACTTTAAGATAAAAGAAAATGTTTTCAGCAGTTTATTCCATAACCTATATAATTTTTAACCAGTTTTATTTTTAAAAAAATATTTTCACAATAATAGAATTCGAAACGTTTAGATTTCAATGAACCAAGCCAAAGTTGAAATGCAGAACGAAAAATAAAACATTATTCCAATCAGCATTCAATATAATTATCTTAAAAATATCAGATAAAAAAGTTACCAAATAAATGGAATTTTTTACTAAATGTATGGCCACGAGTACTATAATTTTGAAAAGTAGAATTCCGGGTAAACTATTACCATATGGAGAAAAAAAATTTCCACATGAATAGCTAGCTTAAGTACTGTATCTTTTGAAACATTACTCTGCTTTTTTTATTATTATTATTATTTTTAGCAGATAAATCTTAACCATACAGTACGGTAATTTAGCCAATATATTTTTTTTACGTGTAGATACTGATGCTCCGATTTCAGTTGAAATATGAATTAAGATAAAAAGAAAATATTTTTGTGATTTATTTTATTACTCAAATAAATTTTAAACAGATTGATTTTTCGAAGTAATATTTTAGCAATAATTAAATTCAAAATGTTTAAATTAAAAAAATAAGGATTATTTCAATCAGTACTCACCAGAAACAAAAGCAAATATCAACCTTATAAGTCACCATATGAATGGAACTACATGTGTAGTATAAAGGAATATGATTTTGAAAACCAGACTTTACGCTAAATTTTTACCATGTGAACGGAAGAAATACCGTGTAATTTAATTTTTTTACCAGATTTTTTGCCATTAATGTCATTATTATACAGCACGATACTTTAACCGAAATCTTTTTTCTCCGCCTAAATACCGATGCTCAGATATCATTTGAATGAGAAGAAGAGATAATTTGCGTGAATATTTAATTAACTTCGATCGAGGTGAAAGTGAAGATACTAAACGAATAATTTTATTAAAATACTTGCGGTATTGAAATTAAACAACAACTCTAGATAATAATATGTGGAATTTCTTTTGCGACTCCTTTTTTCAGAATCAAATTAAAACATTTGCTAAATAAAGAAAGATTTGATGTCTACCCAAAGTTTTGGCCATTTTACGATTTATTTTTTAAGAATTCTGTGTCAGTAACTTATTTTTTTATTTTTTTCTTCAGTTTTTAGTATTGTTATGTCGGAATTCAATTTTTAGTAAAATCTCTAGAGATGTTTAAAACTTCTAACAAAAAATAGCATTTCAGCTATTTTTAATTAAACAGAATACATTGAAAATGTTTTTAAATAATATTTTCCAATATTATTTATTAAATCAATATTTTATTACAGCAGCTGTGTAAAAAAAAGTTTAAATAAAAGCTTAAAACGTAGTTGTAATTTTTCAAAATAAATAAATAAGTGAAAAATTGTAACTAGTTGGTAATATATATATATATATATATATATATATATATTTAAAAATTTTTATATTTTGTTGAAATCGTTAAAATCATTAAGTTTCACAGATTCTTTTGAAGAAAAAAAGTTTTAGTTTTCTAACGAGCTCCAGTTTCAAATCCATCACTTGCGACACGTTAGGCTTCCATTGATAATTCCTGCAAGCCGGCCAGGTGTCCGAGCGGTTAGCGTGCCTGACTGCGAAGCCATTGGCTGCGGGTTCGAATCCCGCTCTGTGCATGGATGTTTCTCTCTCTTTGTGCTGTCTTTTGTTGTGTGTGTGTGATGTGAAAATATGGTTCACCCTATAAACGGGTTTGTGGCGTGGGCAATGTTGCTCACCTCCGTTACTTTGTTCACAAGTGCCCACTGGGTAACGTGAAATGAGCAACAATTACGGCATCTTCATAGGCAAAGATTCAAATTCAGTGCCTGCCATTGGAAAAAAAAAAGAAAAAAAGATAATTCCAGCCATATATTTTGAATTACGATTTTAGATTTGATTAAAGCGTGAATTTTATAATTTCTAAGTTAGGAAAAAATACATGCGATCAAATAAAATTATCAAGTGTTTTCACAGCGGGCTAGTTGGAGAACATTCGCTCTTGGCCAGAAAGTTAGCTGAATATTTGCTGCACTACTACTAATTTACAGGTGCAGTATAAGAAAAAGCACCGTATTTTTGTCCACCCCATGCATACTCTGAACTCTTGGGAGTAAAACCTTCGCCAAAACCTCAGTTTTATGATATTTTGAAAGAATTTTTACCCTCTTTTCAATAAAAACTAACAGGAGTGTGTATCATTTTGAAATAACCCCAAACCATCACAGACGAAGCATTTTCATAATATGGAACAAAATGCTAGCTTTCAGGGATGTAATCAATAGAGTATGACCATATTTTATCATTTTGGAGGTAGAGACTCCTGTAAAACAAATAGTTTCTCGTCTTAAAAGACAAACTCATCCTCACCATTTCATACAAGAATTTCGTAAGTTCTCCGTTTCCTGTTCTGTTTCCTCTGTTCATTTTTAGTTCAAATTTCACGAGAAGAATTAAAATTGAAATTCAAGAAATTTCAGTGAAAGTTCGTTAATTTTTATTACTTTTTTTAAAGTTTTGCAAAAAAGGTCTTTCTTAAAATGTTTAACACTGTGTCCCTTAACATGTTGAGCTAAATGGCAAGTTTTCTAGCAGATCTTTGTTCGTTTCATCTTAATCTTTTCCAGGTCCATTTCACAGCTTCTTTTGTTCGAACAGTCTACGGTCTGACATATCTTTGCCTGTCATAGGATATGTCGTTATACCTTCTGTAAATGAATTCTATCTTCATTCTCTGGGCTTACAAGTCTGAAACTTTTCAGGGTAGCTCTCCATTGATGAGTTTATTTATCGCAAATACTCTACATTTCTTCATTCTACCTAAGCAAAGAAAAATTATAAGTAGTACAACATTTAAACTTGTATGTACCTTACACTAAATTGTTTGAAAATAATTGCGACTGCAGGAAAAAATACAGTAAACTCTCACTTATGCACCGGTAAAAGGGGCATAGAAAGTGTGTGTATAGAAAGTTGCAAGAGAAATTATTGGTTACGGTGCATGTTATCTGTGAAATATATATATATATATATATATATATACAGCAAAATAAATAAATACGAAAAAAACAGAAAAAATTAAGAAAAACAATAAGTATCATTTATTGCGCATAAGCTGCAAGTAAATAGAACTCATAAGATCACGGGGATCAAGAAGTAATAGAAACTCTCTTAATAGTGACAAATTAAATATCAATTTTCTTTCGAATATGGAAAAAGATTTTAATAAACATTATAATATTAAACCTATTAAAGATTTTGTTTTCTCCCTCAAGAATTATGATGTATATTATAGCTATACGATCTTATTAATAACTTTTCTTTTATTAATTTACATTTCAAAATTCTTTGTTTCGATCTTATAAAAGCCAAAATGAGTAAAATTTTGCCAAATAAAAAGAAAAATTTAGATAATTTATATTTCGTTATTAACTTTCAAAATCCTATTTCCGATAAGATCAAATTTCATAATATTTTTGAAAATTTTAAAACTTTATTTCCATTAAAAGATTTTAACATTATTAAAATCTTTAAATATAATAAATCTCTTGGTAGAACTATATTTAATTATAATGATTTAAGCAAAAATTTAGGGAGTATTAACATATCCGATTTTGAATGTCACTGTGAGGAAGAGAAATATTTTGATTTTTATGATAAACATATTATTTCTGGCAATTTAAATATAATAGAAAACTTAGAACTCAGGAATTTAATGATAAAAGGCACAAAATTTAGACCCATTTACCATATATCAATCAATAAAATTCTAAAATACTTTCTTAATGATCTCAATATTTTTTGTTTAAAGATATCAAATAGATTCTCTTTACCTTTAGGTATGCTAACAAAATGGAAATGGGGTGTTTATTATTACTTTAAAAGATTTATTCTCAATAATAAGGATAATTTAAATAACAGTAACAATCCAACAATTTTTTCTAATATTGTTCAATCAATTAAGCAGCTTCAAAAAAATTTTGTAATTACTCCCATAGACAAACCTAACAATAACTATGCAATATTCTGTAAAAAAATTCTATGTTGAACTTTTAAATACAGAATTAAAAAATAGTAAAAATTGTAAACTTAGTAATTTGAATAATAATATTGTCATTAAAAAAATTTTAGCTTTATATAAGAGATTTAAAATTAAAATTAGCAATATACAATTTCCTTACTTCATTATCAGTCCGAAATTTCATAAAATTCCTGTTAAATTTAGAACTATCACATGTGGTTCTAATACTTATCGAACTAAACCTGGCACCATTTTCTCTAACTACTTAAATAAAATTATTAACAGTATTTCTAAAGAAGGTTTCTCTTGGATTATCACTAATAATCTACCGATTTTAGATTTCATTAAACATAATAAAATTAATTCTATTGCAACTTTTGATTTCCAGGATCTTTTCAATAACATTCCCCTTTATAAACTAAACTATGTCCTTTTGAATTATTACTATGATTTCAAAAATATCCTTTGTTGCGATTTGATTATTGGGTAATTCTGATAAATTTTTTTCTGTTTAATAATTATCTTTACAATGGAAGGGATATTTTTCTTCAAATTGATGGAATACCACAAGGTTCTAATTATTCATCTCTCTTAGCTAACTTATTTTTGCATTATTATGAAAAAAATTACACTCTTAGTATTAAATTTGTTTTTAGATATATTGATGACTTAATTATCTTTAATTTTCAAGACTATACTATTTTATTAAATGATATTTATCCCGAGGAATTAATCTTGCTTCGTAATCATGATGATAATATTAATTTTAATTTTTTGGATTTGGGTATTATAAAAGAGGAAAATATCTGTTTTGTTGATTTATACGATAAAAGATTAATTTAATTTTAATATAAATAAACTAATTACTTGGAATTCTAATATTTCTAGGAGCATCTATTTAAATACTACTTTTAATGAAATTAATATAATTAAAAGAATATGTAGTAATATTTATTTATCCCAAAAACAAATCAATAAACTCCTTCAAAATTTGATAAGAAACAATAGATACCCAACTGAAGTAATAAAATTCTATTTAAAATCATTGAGTTAATCGCATATTTTGCAAATATATTTACTAAAAATTTTCTTTGTTAATTTATACAATTTTCCCATGTGCAAATCCATTTCGGGTAAATCCGTGGCAAAAAAAAAAAAAAAAATTACTAATAATTTCTTCTTTAATTTGTATAATTTTTCCTTGTGCAAATCCGTTTCGGGCAAATCCCTGGTCAAAATTATTTACTAAAAAATTCCTTTACTAAAAAATTCCCTTGTTAATTTATAATATTTTTCCATGTGCAAATCAATTTCGGGCAAATCCGTGGCTAAAATTATTTACTAAAAAATTTCTTTATTAATTAATACAATTTTTCCATGTGCAAATCCATTTCGGGCAAATCCGTGACTAAAATTATTTACTAAAATAAGTTGTTTTTCTTTTTTTTAATTTTTTTCTTTTTTCTTTGTTAATTTATATAATTTTTCCATGTGCAAATCCATTTCGGGCAAATACGTGGCTAAAATTATTTACTAAAAAGATTTGGTTGTCAAATTATATAACTTTTCCATGTGCAAATCCATTTCGGGCAAATCCGTGGCTAAAATTATGTGCAAAACAGGCAATTCATGCTTCTTTCTCTTTTCTATTTTATATTTTTTTCTTAAATAAATATTTATTTTCTAAAATTATTTATAGTCAACATTTTAAATTACCCAGTATAATATTACCTCGCGCACATCCGTTTTCTGACCCATCCTTGGTAACTAACAAATCAAACGCACTTCAGTAATGCAGCAAGAATGCACTTTAACCTCCTCTAGTTACACTCAATTTGCGCTTTTGTTTTTATACTTTCCATATTTTGCAATCTGGCAATCTTGTTACGTAAACATTTTAAATCCTTCTTGAAAAATTTCCCGTTCATGTAAGTCCATTATATTTCACTGCCCGCTTTATAGATTTTGTTTTATTCTGCTCTTCCTTTATATTTTATTTTCTGTTTTTACGTGCTATTTTTACTTAATGTGTTTTATTTTATTTGTCGTAATTTTTGTAAAAAATTTTTGAGTGCTCCTCACACTATTGTATTGATATATTTTGCTTTGGCTATATTGATACAATAGTAGAAAGCACTCCTTTTTGCGGATATAATCGTGTGAGCTGATGAAGAGATTATATCCTTTCTTTATTTTGTTTTCCGGATTTTTAATATTTTTTTTTCCTCCTTTTTTTCTAAATTTTTTAGCTTATTTTATGAGTTATATATACTTGCAGCTTATGCGCAGTTAATATAACTTATTAATTTTCTTCGTTTTTCCCTTTGTATTATTTTGTGCTATATATATATATATATATATATATATATCATATATAAAAAACTCTTGTCCCAGTTTCAGTGTTTATACTCCTCCGAAACGGCTTGACCGATTTTGATGAAATTTTATATGTATATTCAGTAGGTCTGAGAATAGGTTCATAACTAATTTTTTTTCATTTTTTGGACAAAATTTAACGTATATTTTAAATATATATTTATTTAAACGTATTCGAATCCAAACTAGATATAAAAACATAATAATTGAAAAACAATATTCACGCACGTTGCAACAAGTCATATTAAACTCTAATACTTATGCTCACCCTAAAAAGAAGAACATCAAGTATATTTGCAAGTATGTGAATAAAGACAGTGATATGGCAGTATTTCGAGTTGAAAATACTAATGTGACTGCTCTTCCAGTGAATAACAACGATGAAATACCGCTGTACCAAATTGGCCGGTACATCAGCTCTAATTGAGGGCCCTTTGGCGTATCTTTGGTTTCCCTATTCACGGACGGGATCCTACCGTTATTCATTTAGCTGTCCATCTTGAAAACGGTTAGCGCGTAAATTTAACGTACGAGGCAGCGATTGACCGAGCTAAAAATCCACCAAAAACTACACTCACCGAATGTTTTGAATTGTGTAATGTTTTGAATTGTGGTGCCTTTGCATGGACATTACTCTACTCAGAAGTACCACACTACTTCACATGGGCTCAAACAAAAAAAATGGACACCCCCCACAAGCAAGGCACACCGGTTGATGCATGTCCCGGTTTATTCAAATCAAACGCCTTGGAGAGAGTATTTACAATCAATCCACGGTAGGCTGAATCCTTTATTTTCAACTGTTGTTGGTTAATGTCACCAGCTCATTGTCATTTCAAGATATACGTAAAGTCGATGGACATCATCATCTAACGTATAAAGATGCATGCCTTGCACTCGTCTTGCTGGAAGACGACAACCAGTGGGAATGTATGCTTGCTGAACCAGCATTGAACTGTACTGCAAAGCAAATTCGTCTACTGTACGCTATAGTATTAACTACATCTTTCCCGGCCCGTATATAAACGTTATGGGATAATCAAGATTCGATGACTGATGATATACGGATGATATCAGATGATATCAACATCGCACACGTTTAACGATCTAACGATAACATTCAGAGATGAACCACTGATTGCTATTGAGGATCTTTGCATTATTATTGCCAACTTGAGTCATTTCGGTATGCCTTCGCCAAATCGAAGTGCATCTGATTTATTAAACACTGACATGAATCGCGAACTTCATTACAATACGATAGAAATGGCAGCGATTGTTACTCGCAATGTTCCACTAATGAATGAGGAACAAAGGAACATTTATGACCGCATTATGCTCGCTGTTTCGGCAGGACAAGGTGAATTTTTCTTTTGATGCACCAGGTGGAACTGGCAAAACATTTATTATTTCGCTAATTCTCGCTGAAATACGATCAAATAATGGCATCGCGTTTAGCCGTTGCATCACCTGGCATTGCGGCAACTTTATTGGATGGAAACTGAACAGCTCATTCTGTATTTAAGCTGCCACTAAATATTCAAAACAACCCAGATGCAGTGTGCAACATAAAAAATCAATCGTCTATGGCCACAGTGTTGAAATACTGTAAAGTTATCATCTGGGATGAATGCACTATGGCACACAAACATTCGCTTGAGGCGTTGAACAGGACTTATAAAAAACAATGACAAATTATTTGGTGGCACTCTGTTACTCCATTCAGGTGATTTCAGGCAACACTTCTCGTCATTCCGCGTTCAACGCACGCTGATGAGATCAATGCTTGCTTGAAATCATCTCCACTGTGGCGTGATGTTAAAAAAGTTCAACTAAAAGTAAATATGCGCGTCCAAATGCTTCAAGATCCATCGGCTGAAACAATCTCAAAAAATTTTTAGATATCGGTGATCGAAAAGTTACTAAGGATGAGACTGGATGCATATAATTACCGTGCGATTTCTGCACAATCATTGATTCACAAGATGCTCTCATAAACCTAATACATTCATCATGAGTGGCTGGCAGAAAGGGCGATCTTAGCAGCAAAAAATTTGAACGTCAACGAATTGAATCTGAAGATACAACAGTTATTGCCACTAAACCCACTTTGCCGTAACATGAGCATACCGGAATCCGGAATCGAAATCGCCATTCCGTACGATTCCAATGAAATTGAAGTTTGTAGGCGGGGTTGACTTTGACCAATTAGAAAATTATTATAATTCTAATTTATTAATCTGGCAACGATATGTATGTTTTCTCTTCTTCTATGCGAGCTCAAATCGCATTAACTTAGAACTGAAAGTTTATTTTAAAATTTAATTATATAATAGTTTGATGATTTTTAACATAAAATATTTCATTACCACGTGATTACCAGTGTTTTTAATATTTTATGAATAATGTGCACAGTTAGTTTTTGGTAGCATTGGAATCTCGACTAAAATTAAGCATTTTTTTAAAACTGTTAGTAGGGCATTTTTCAAATACATCACATTTAATAAATAGGCTTTTTAATATATCACAACAGTTTATAACATAATTCTGAAAGTTAATTTGCTCCATTTGTACGTAAACAGCTCTAAAATAAAGTCTTAAAATTCAAAAGGAATAATATGGATTCATATTAAATTAGAGATGAATGAGTTTTTAAAATTCAATAATTTTTAATAGTATTGGGAACCTTCAACATTTAGATGTATTTTAATTATATGGCTTACTAAATTACTAAATACAAATAAAAAAACTTGATATAAAGTATGTTGATGTAACCAAAATTCACCAAATTTTCTTGTACAGTTTTAAACGACTCAAAGGGGGAAATGCTGTCACTTCGATTGGCTCATTGTGCTCCGAGTCTGTAATTTACTAAACTTTTGTATGTTTTTCTTGTTTTTTTAGTAACAATTTATTCTGCAGTTGTTATATTTGTGTATTTGTTGCTAACTTGAACCATCATCACATAGTTGATATACTTTTTTTTTTCTATCACTTATAAAGAAGTTAATTTAAACATTGCTAGTTCGTTCACAGTTAAGTAAAAAAATTAATAAACAAACGAATATGAAATAAATTTATAAATTTTTATTCAAAAAAGAGAAATGTTTTTTTCCATCATGGTAACAATTCTGTCACGAATTCTTGCAGCGTCTCTGCCCTCACATGCTAGCAAGAAGTATTAAATGGCCTGTCATGTTCTGAAAGGGCATCATATGTAATGTGATAGCCATCCTTCATGCACATATTGTGCAGTACTGCACAGGCATTCATAATCATGTCAGTAATTGTTGGTGTATAGTGTAAAACTCTTTCTTTTAAGAGGCATCTAAGCCTTCGTTTTAATACACCAGCATTGCATCTTTTAATGACGTTCCTAACCCGAGTCTATGTTTGTAATTATAATTTTCCTCCACCAATGATGTTCCTGAGAGAGGGGTCATGGGCCATGGATCTAGTGGATAGCCAGAATCACCTAAATAAAGAAGTTAATACAAAGTTTAAAATGGTATATCTAAGTCTTAAATTCTACCCCTATCCTTAAATATAAAATAAATCAGACATAGTTTAAAGTTTAGGCTATATCTTAACTATATAATTAAAGTTATTATTAGGGTAAACCAACCAGTGAAGGAACACTACCCAGTGAAGGAACATTTCATATATATTGATTAAAAATAAGAATTTGAAAGTTTTTCTTTAGATTGATTGGTAACAATAGCTTACTGCCAAACAATAAGAAGTCATCTAGCAATGTTTTGGATTACCTGGTCAAATAGACTTCTCTGGAAAAAATTTTAAATTTGTTATTATCTCTGCAACACCTTATTTCTTTGAAAAATTATAAGGTGAGTGTTTGTATTTATACGTTTAAAGTGGAATTAATTGCATGTAATAGTTTTATTTTTCACACTGTGAAAAAGAGAATTCAAAATATAGTTATTGAAGTTACGCTTTATTTTTTTTAAGCATCATAGCATAACAAAGTACTGAGATAAGGGGGTGTTTATTCACTGGATCACCAAACGATGAAAAACCAGTGAAGGAACAAGTGTTCCTTCACTGGGTTTTTTCTAAGTTAATGAAAATAAAAGATAGACTTTAACTTTTTTGTACCTTTAGTGATGTTCCGTATCAAAAGTATGTTAAAAATACGAAAAACAACTTCTAAACAGTGAGGGAACAGGCATGTTCCTTTACTGGGCATAGATTTCCCAGTGAATGAACAGTATGTGTTAATATGTTGACACTTTAATTTTCAATTCATGGTTACAAAAAAAAGTTTACATTTTCCAAGTATTTATATGTTATAATTTCAAGAATAGGCTTATTTTTAAATATGTGTACGGCTTATTAATACATAAAGAGCATTAAAAAATAACCAAAATTAAGTGTTCCTTTACTGGGTGTTCATTCACTGGTAAGAGCTGTTCCTTCACTTGGTCTTCTTACTACTTGTTATTTGAACCTCCAAAACTTTAAAACAAAATTATGTAAGTTCTCTGCATTTTTTTTACATAATTTTCAATTAGTAACAAATATGTTGACACTGTCATTTAACTAAAATTACGAATTTTGAAATTAATATGATTTTTTAAAAGGCAAGCGAAGCTTAAGTGTTTCTTCACTGGTTAGTTTATCCTATATAACTTAAAATCGATTTGATAAGATAGTTATTTAATATGAGGTCAATAAGAGAAAGAAAATCAAGGTTGTCTATAATTATTTTCATTGCAAGCAATTTTGGGAAAGAAAAAATATATAAAGAGTTAAACTAAAATATAGCACATAAAAAGTTTGGAGCGATTTACGGCAAGGCAAACATTTACATACCTATATATATTTAAGTTTGCAAGTATAAATTCCATTTGGAGCATTGGCGATTTTTTACAATCTGCTTACATTGTAAAAAATCGCCAATGTTTACCTAGTGCTGTAAGCATATATAATTATGTGAAATTTATCCCCATGCTTTATGACCGTAATAAGCTTTAGATTTCAGTAAAAAAGCTTTTGATTTTTTAAATTATCGAACAATAATTAAACAAAAAAAGTAAAGTAAAATAATAATAAATGTCACTGCAAAATCACATGTCTCAAAATTGTATAAACTTAAGTTTCAAGTTGAATAAAACTAGTTATAACTGGTAATTAAATAATTCGAGAGACTTATTTTCTTGTATAAAAGAGCAAAATAAAATTATGTACTTACTTTAGTTTCTACTGAGAAGGCATTTCTGCGTGAAGTCAGTGGCTCCAACGCTGGCTGAAGTTTTACCATGAGTTCAACACAAATGTTTTTAGTCAATCTAAATTGACTTCGAAAATCGTTGTCAGACCTTAAATCTTTCGGGCCAATAGATCTTTCTCTTAATAGTGTTTCGATCACTCTCTTCAGCAATAGCTAGTTGTATGACAGAAAACAGCGCTATTTTGATCACTAAAATAAACAAACTCTATCGGAATCTCGATTTCGCTTACTCTTAAGCCTGTCGGAATCGGATTCGTAATTATTTCGCATCGGAATTTAGTTCCGAGCGGAATCAAGAGCTCGTAATACGGCCTAACTGACATTCACGGATTTATGACGTCACGAGAGCTTCATTTCGATCGGAATTAGATTTCGCGAAGCTGGTAATAGGGTCCCGGTAACTTGGTGACATATAAATTCGTTGATGCAGTTTGCGATCCCATTGAAGCTGGTAATAGGGCCCCGGTAACTTGGTGACATATAAATCCGTTAATGCAGTTTGCGATCCCATTGAAGCAGCAAAATTTCCAACACAGTTTTCAAACTCATTGGATTTACCAGGCATACCACCGCATAATTTAGTACTCAAAGTTGGATCTCTGGTTTTTTGCTTCGTAATTTGAACCCACCACGGCTCTGCATCGGCACGCGATTAGTCGTTTAAAAATTAATGAACAAGGTTATCGAAATCATAATTTTAGATGATAAATTCTAGATAAATTTTGGTGAAAGTATATTACTTCCACGAATCCCTATTATATCCACAGATGTGCCAATTCAATTTAAACGCATTCAGTTCCCCATTAGATTGGCATTTGCAATGACAAGGCCAAACAATGTCTGTTTCCGGCTTAGATTGGAGCACCATGTTTTTCACACGGACAATTATACAGCATGCACTCGAGTGGCCAAACCATCCAGTTTATTTGTGTTAGCTAAAGATGGAATGACAAAAAATATTGTACACTTCACTGCACTAAAAAATTAATATTGTTGACTAATATTTTCAAAGTTCGTTGTATATATAATTTATTAAAAAAAGTTAACATAAATTAAAGAATTATTATTTGGTGTGTTGTTATTTTCACATTCCGTCATCGTTCACAGCGCTCCATGCCTCTTCCACTCATATACCACATACGCACACACAATAAAAAAATTATATTTTCATACTCTAGAAATAATTCATATGGCAAAACAACGTTTGCCGGGTCAGCTAGCATATATATATATATATATATATATATATATATATATATATATATATATATATATATATATATATATATATATATATATATATATATATATATATATATATATATATATATATATATATATATACATATATATATATATTTATAGTATTATATTATATATTTCACAACAACGTCTCAAATGCTCAACAAGGTCTTCTTGTTATATATTGTGAATGGTCTAACGCAGTTTCACGGCACAGCATTTCATAGATAAATGTCTGCCAAAATCTTTGCCAAAGTGCTTCGGTAAAAATTACCCAGCGTCTTCGTGTTCCCATAGAGCAAACAAAAGGTACATTTTAGCATATTCTGCTAGTTTTGATCATTTTTTTCTGTGTATCTTGCAAAAAAAAGGAGAGAAAAGCAATCTTACTACCCACATAGTAATCATTTATACGGTAGAAAGAAACCGCTTTCTAAACAATTTCTTAAATGTGACTTATCATTTTATTACCCCACGCAGGGACTTGAAGTTTGGTCAAAACTGCCAAAATATGGTAACATTTATCATGTTTCTGGAGCTATGGGAAAACCAGAAATTAGTATAATTTTAACCGAAACAGTTTGATAATGATTCTGGTAGAATTAACTACAAAATATTGTTTTATAAAATAGGTTAAAAATGGATAAATGTGTTTATTTTCTTCACGAAACCTTAATGCATAGTATAAATAACATTTATTCAGTTAAATTTATTTTTCAGTTTTGTATTTCTACCAAATGTGTGAAATATAACCATATGAACGTAAAAGTTATCAGTTGAATGCTTTAAATACTGTATATTTTGGTTTTATAACTAGAGCTATGTTTTTTTTTCCCTTCCTCTTTTTTCATTTTTTACCAGAAATGTCTTTACCTTACAGTGTAGCAATTTTACTAGATTTTTTTTCTTTGCGTAGGCCCTTAATATGCTGACTGCTGTATGATTTTCTTCTAGCTTTTTTACGAATATTTTTCTTTAGTCAATCACATAACCTTTTAAAGCTCAGTCAAGAAACTTACAGTTATAGCTACTTTAACAATAGCTATAGCTAATTAATTCAGAGAAAAAAAGTGTATAATGTAATGCGAACATAAAATGTAGCTCTTTCCATTAGAGTAAGATGAATCAGCTAAAATATCAAAAATTGTTTTTGAAACTATTTTGAAAGGTCATAATCGTTGTCTAAATAACATTTGAAAGTTACAACTGGATCTAGACTCAAACGTACGTCTTCCGTGTTAACTATTTATTGATTTTTGCAATTTCTTGATTTAGTTTGTCTCAGAAGGTCAGCCACGTGGGTCACCTTCTCTGTCGTAAGTTCTGCAGCCTTGACATCTTCTTCGGAAACTCATTTATAAGGTAGAATTCCCGAAATGATCCATTAATAGACAAGCACTGGAGCAGAACGCAATGAAAAATGATCCCGTTGCTTTCAAAAGTACAATAGAAGAAGAGAACGGATATCTGCTCCTAACGTGAAACGTGGGCTTTTGAGAAAATGGAAAAAATGAGTAATTTTTATCTCATTTCATAAATTCTCTCATTATCTATTGCTTTCTTTTTTCCAGGCTGCGGGAATTACGGCTGTCATCGATCGTTTTATGAACATTCGATGAGAAATAAAAATGAAAGAAAAGGGTATTTTTTTATAAAATAAAATATCTTCTATAAAAATTACAAAATTATGCTTATAAATATTAAATTTTTTTTCATAAGATATAGAACCGTAGGTTCAAAATAAGTCTTACAAATTAATTTTAATTTGGACGAGTCTGTAAACACCATATGAACATTAGATGAGAAACAAAAATGGAAAAAAATAGTAATCTTTTTTTTTTTTTTTTTTATAAAATAAAACAGATTCTACAAAAACTACAAAACTATGCAGAATAAATGTTTAAATTTGTTTAATCAAGATATGACAATTTTGGTGAAAAATGCAATACATTTAATTTCTACTCTGCTGAGTCTGTAATCACCCTATTTATTTGAGCTCCCATAAATTTTCTTTTCATTTAAATAATGTCTGTTAAGACTACAAACTAAAATATAATCTATAGTTAGATGAATAATATAGTTTTTTATTATATTTTTTCTTTTCAAAATCAATGTTCATACTCAATTTAAACGTTTGAAATTTTAATAGAAAAACAGACACTGTGGAAACAGTAATAAATTTTAAAAGTCTAATTTTTTATCATTGGTAAGTAATAAGTAATGACAAAAAACATTCTTTTTTTTTCTTGAATATATTTCCTAATTAAAAAACGTAAAAAAATTTATATAAAAACATTCATTTCAAAGTATAAAAAACTACATTATATTAGAAATTAAAGAAAATTATCCTCTTATATTAATTAAAACAATTGTTATTTTTTTATTTTAGTTTTTATGTGCTTTTATTTACTTATTAAAGAATTTTAATGATACTAGTTTAGTCAGAAAAAAAATTATCCCTCTTATTTATTTCATATTTAACTATTGATCTCATTAAAATACATTTTTCTTGTTTTGGCAAATAAATGAAGTTTTTATAACTTGGTAAGTAAATATTGCTAATTAATTAACAATTTTATAAATGTTTTCACAAATTAAAGAGACAGTAAAAGAAGTATTTTGGAGAAAGATAATACATGCGTTTGAAGAAATTTAATTTAAAAATAAAGTCTCTTGTGAAGAATGTAAATTTGGGTTCATAATTACATATCAGAAATTATTTAAGTATTAAAATTTTTAATTAAAAATAATGAAAATGTATGAAACAACGTAATGCATATTTAGGGTTCATTTATATTTCAACATTTATACACAAAATGAATCTTCTATGCATTCGAATATATTTTATATACATCAAGAAATGTTTAGTTATTTATATACATCAAGAAATGTTTAGTTATTTATATTTGGAATATTTTAACTAGGTACTTTTCACGAAAAAAAAAATCTCAATTAAATACGTGCATTAACACTTTTGTAGTATAATAGTTAACTAAGTATAATTTGATGCAATCTTTACAACAAAGCAGGTCCCGCAATAAGCAAGGCATTGAACTCACGTTCGTAAGAACGGTAATTCGAACCCGGCCGCCCGAAAACTCCCCGTGTAGTAAATGGTGACTGATGTACGTTAAATCTCTCGGATACAAAGTCCCTCTTGTCCCCAAAACAAATTAGATCTCATGGGGTACTGAATTAGAGATTGATTGTTCTCAGGTTCAGCTCAAAATTACGATCTGTGGATGAATAAATGAATGAATGTATGAATGGGTCCACCCCACAAACGGGTGTGACGAATGTGTTTCCCAGAAGTCGAATTCTTTGCCATATGCCACTGGAAACCAAGAACAATCGCACCCTTTGCTTTAATGGCCCTCGACAATAACAGAGGCATTTATATAATCTTTTGTTGAAAAATTTAAGAACGTATTTTAGAAAGTAATTGAATTCACCCTTGCATTTTTATACATGTTGTTGTACCTTAATTCTTCAATCAATAATATTTAATATTATGAACACAAGAGTAGTTTTTTAATAATATAGACAAGAGATGCATTGCATTTTTGAAAGTTAAGGAAAAAACATTATAAATAAAAATACTAATTTTAATAAGATTTATTTTAGCATAAATGCTTAAAATATACCATTAGTATTTACAAATTCCTAAAATTTTTCCACCCGCATCATTTCTAAACACATTTTTATTCGTGATAATTAATTAAATTTTTTAAACCATTTTTTCTCCAAAAGATTAAACTATTGAAATGCATAATAAATATCTAAGCAGTAATATTTAAAAAAAAAGTTTTTTTTTTGAGTTACATATTTATTTATTGTAAAATTTATGCTAAAAATTTTACTTGTTTTAATTTTAAGAGTCGGGTAAATTTAAAATCAAAATCAATTACATTTCAACTAAAAGAAAAGCAAAAATTGTTTAAATTTTCTTTAATAATTCCTCAGAGAAAAGAAAATGATGTTAATAGATGTATTCCTTTTGTAGTAAAATCTAATAAAAGAAATGATTTATAAAGACTGCTGTAGATTTTACTATTTTTATCTTCTTGCTTACCCGACATAAAATAATAAATCTATAGTCATAAAATTTTTAATAATTTTAAATGACTTATTAGATTTATAAATAAAATTAACAAGTATTCGAGAACGTTATTTCCAAACGCGTGAAACATAAAAATACTATCCAGTTAATTTTAATATTTCAATAATCTTGTCTCATGTTCAACAACAGACTTTTCATTCAATGATATTAATTACACGATACTTTTTTCACCCAAAACAACTTTGAAGTAAAAATCGAAATGTGGTGATTTGTGAAGTTCCTTACAATATAAAAAATTATAAATTTTATAGCAGAATCTAATATTCTTCACTGGCAAGATGACGAGAACACAAGAGGTTCCATGCAATTACTTCACTCTTTAAAAATGTTATGAAATGTCTAAGTAAACAGTAATTATAATTTCATAAACATTTAAAATTGAAAAAATCAATAGCTCAATAAGTTAATTAAAATTTCTAATAGGCCATTCAGAGAATGCGTTCATGGATTTTAAATAGGAAGAAGCTTTAAACCCATTTAAAGCCACAGTCTTGAACGCAGTTTGCATTAAATATATTGGTTGTGATTAAAGTTTTCACTTAATTTTTCGAACTAAGATTACTGTGGAGATCAGTCAAGAGGTATCTGATAACATCACAAAAATTAGCGGCAAAAGTCACATTCGTTTTGGCATCTTTTGTTGAAGGTAGTCCATTGCCGACGCCTAAATTTACAGGTATGTAAAGTTTTAGACATATTTGAAGCTAAATTTGCAAAACTATGTTATATTTTTTACTCAAGTTATATTTTTCAGTGTTCAAGCATTCATTCTAGACAAATATTTGAACAAAAGTGTTATTTTCTTTTATTTGACCCTTACAGAAACATTACGCCCTGTAACTTTGGAAAAATGCCTTGGAAATTAATGGAACCAGCATGTTGCAAAATCATGATGATTCCTATATTTGAAAAACGGAACAAAAACTTATTTTGCCCTTCTATATATTATAATAAAATTATAATATATAGAAGGGCCTTTTTATAATAAAATTAGTTTAATTTAATGGTTTTCTTTTATTAATGCTTTATTTTAATCAATTAATAAATTTTTTTCTCTCTAAAGCATTTTTCATTTTAGCCTCAAAACTTTATCAATTTAGTTTATGTTTCAAACTTTTGAGTAAAATATGTACGTTTGTTCATGATTAGCTTTGAATTCCTGAACAAAACACAATCGAAAATATTTCATGCATATTTTTGCCCATTTTACCAATTTATTTGAAATTACAGAACCAGAAAATGAACAGTCTGAAATAATTCATCATAACTCAATATATTCTCATTGTATATTTGCAACTAAAGCATCTGATTCAAATTACAAAATTAGAGAAAGTAATCGATTTGACCCACTACCATAGACAAAAGATCACAAGAAAGAAAGGGAAAAAATTCACAAAACTTGAAGTTTACAAATGCAAGAAAAAATTTGTGGATTCAGCCCAATTGAGATTTTTTATTTGTATGTTAATCCAATAGTGGAACATATATGGGCGAATCTCAGGAATCATTAACCTATATGTCTTCAAACTTTTCTTATAAATATATAACATAATAAGCGAAACGTAATTCTAAAAAAATTACAGGAATAACTATGCATTACTAACTTTAAGATACGTACAGTTTTGATCCGAGTAACTTGCTTTTGGCTTTCATTTCTTACTTCAATCCTACATTTGACAACTTTTCATGAGTGTCGCTTAGAGTGTTTAACATACTTTTTTTTGTCACTATGTTTTCTGTTTAAAAAAACTTAAAATCACTAAAGACATAATTTAGTAGCTCAGATGTACTATCATATTTTCTTGAATGATATTTTTCGTGAATATTGACGTTTGCAAACACTTAAAATTTTTCGCCAAATTTTTGCACGTCAAACCGTAACCATCGAAAATGAAAAAAAAAAAGGTATACAATCCAATTCTGCGAGTTACAAGTTAAACTAATGATACAAGTTTGTTCTACTTTAAATAAGCTTTTGGAATATCACTAAAATAAAACTCGAAGAATTGGATTGTATACCTTTTTTTTTTTCAATTTTCGATTGTTACGGTTTGACGTGCGGTTTGAAGTTTGAAGACATATAGGTTAATGATTCCTGAGATTCGCCCATATACAAAGAGTCTTTAATATATGTTGCTTAGAAATATGAGCATGGCTTGCTCCTTACAGAGCACGATATCAGAACATTTCTAGGCATTATTTTTTTGTCTGGATATCATAAACTACCGAGTGAAAATATGCATTGCACCACTACAACTCTGCCAAACAGAATGTCAATGAACATATATATGATACAATAAAAAATATAGTGATTTTAATAATATCTCACACATTGAAAAAAAATGACAATTACTTTAATGTTTGCTCATTGTATAATATTTTAAATAATTCTTTAATACATTTTGACGTCATGACACAACATCTGACCATTGATGAAAGAATGGTAAAATATTTTGGTAGAAATTTTCTAAAAATATACATGAGAGACAAAACCTTTCAACTTCGGGTATAAACTATGGATAATTTGCACAATTTTATGGCTACTCTTAGAAAATAATTCCTTATAAAATAAGAAAGGAAGCGAAAAGCATAACTTTCTCACACGGAGATGTTATTTCCTTGTTAGATATTGTAAATAATCCGGCTGAACATACTATTTACATAGACATTTTTATTTAGTTCTCACTCACTTTTTTTATAAAGAAAAAGGGCTTATTGCAACAGAAACTGTGTAAATGATGATTAGTTCAATGTCCTTCACAACCTATTTCAGAATACTCTAAGACACCTGATGGATTTATGGCCCATGCTTTTGACAGTAAAAATTGAATATCTTTCATTCAGTGGAATGACACGAAGCCCATTATTGTTATTTTTAATTTTAAGCAAACACTCTCAACTCATGATATCGCCAAAGGACAAGTGCGTAACGTATCTATTTCTAAAAGAGTAAAAAGTTATAACGTCACATCAAATTCAAAAATGGGGTGGATTTATTTGATGGTCTGATATCTGCGTATAGCATTTCTATCAAGGGTAAAAAATGGTACTGGACTTGCTTTACTAACATCATTGACACAGTAATTGTTGCGTCTTGGAAAGCATACAAATTTGTTGAATAAAGGAAATAATCCGTTGACATTGAGACTAGAGTAAATTTTTATAGTATGTTTATATATTTAAAAAATAAAATTTATACACAAAAAAAACAGCGAAGCATTTGACGATACTTATTTTTTTAAATTTTCATTTCTAGAATTTGTATGTCTTTGCTATTTTTAAGGTCCATTTTCTATTGCCAAGGCCAAAGGATACTCTTTCAGTCAGAGGAACTATGGAAAAAGACATTAGATATGAAAAATGTTGGACACCTAATTCATTTAATAACGAAGCAAAAAGTATGCAGGGTTTGCCATGCAAACCTATGTCAATTTGCAAAAAAGGCATTCTGGACTTTGTTCAAAATGCTTTATTGCTCACAACACAAAAATATAAAAATTATTTTTTATTTATTAAATATAAAAATTATTTTGTTTTCAGTGCAAAGAGTTTCATTTTTATTTATGGATAGAAGATAATACCAGTTCTGCAAAACAAAAAGTGTACTGGATTTTTAAAAGATGAGTAATATTTTGTTGGAGTTTAGCCTGTGTGTTGTACACAGGATGCAATTTCTTTTTAATCAAAGCTATTCAAGGAACCTTAAAAATCCGTTTTTTCAATGGTTTCCTAAATCATAATAAATAATACATCACGTTAAAATTTTGTTTAACGAAAAAATAAAGTTTTGGCATTAAATAGGTTAAAATAAATTATAAATTGTATTTCATCACAGATAAAGCAGTTTTGAAAGCAGTACCGAAGCAGTAATAATAAAGCAGTAACGAAAGTTTTATATCAAATTGAGGAAAGTTTTATATCAAATTGAGGAATTTTTTCGATTGGGATACTGTACGAACGAACGAAGTTTTAACGTTTATTTGCCCTTTCATGCTGCATGGGATATCTTGCACTTCACTAATGGTGTTGTCTAGATTATTAAAAAAAATTAATTCGAGTTGCTTAATATCATTCTGAGACTTTTACATTATCGATCCAAACATTTGACAAAATATATAATTAAGAGTTCTAATTTGTTCCCACAAGTAATATTTTGCTTGGTTTTAAATAAAATTTCTATCTTTAGCAAATCAACACTGCAATTTTTAGGCTAATATATATATATATATATATAGATGTGAATATATATATATATATATATATATATATATATATATATATATATATATATATATATATAGATGTGTATATATATATATATATATATATATATATATAGATGTGTATATATATATATATATATATATATATAGATGTGTATATATATATATATATATATATATATATATATATATATATATATGAAAGGGATCATTATATTGGATAAAACCGGCAAACGGTATTATCCTTCAAAATGAGTAAACACATTAATCATTATTAATAAATTGGGTTAAATTTTACTTTCTATTTTATTAAATTAAAGTTCGAATAGCTTTCGTGAGTGTGTTTAACTTGATGAACTATTTCTGTTCTTTTGGGCCAAAGATATTTTGACAAACGTTAAACTATTTTAGTTTCACGCGAATTGCATAGCTATGCAGTAGTTCATGTGCAAAAGGGCAACTTCAAATCATTGAAAAGATCTAAAATGAAAGTGTTAGAACATTCTAGAAAAACAAGTAGATTTTTTTCTATACATCGATTATATTGAATACTTTTAGCTCATTTAATGTAACACGATTGCATATCACACGGTTAGGGAGAGTTGACTTTCTTCTACTTTTTTTGTCATATAGGCCTTGTGAGACTAATTAAAATAGATCATTATTATATAAAAAAGAGCTTTGAGCTATATATATATATATATATATATATATATATATATATATATATATATATATATATATATATATATATATGTACCATATTTTATCCCACTCTCTCAAACACAGCCATGGAAACCTACCCTACCCTACAGCCATGGGAATTTTAAAAAAAGTAAGAAACTGAAAGTGTCACCTCCATTATTGTAGGGTAGTAACGACATACATACAAAACTTGTTTTTTATTAATAATAGCTATAAATTATTCTTTTTTATTGCTTTAAACACTTGCATAGTTTATTCAAATATTTAATTAATTATTCGAAAATTTAAAAAAAAAAAAATGAATTCTTTGAATTTTTGAAAGTTTTCAAATTTACTACACATTCATTAGAATTAAAAAAATTTAAGAGCTAATAGTTTTCAAAACATTTTAAAAATAATGGGTTATTTATTTTAAGAAAATAAAAAATATCCATTTACTAGCTCTTTTAATAAGTATAAATACCAGCATGTAAAGAAAGAGGGAGAAATGCCATTAAGAAAAAATATATAATTTTGTTGAAACAATGAGGAAAATTATTTAAAACATTTCAAGTCGCTTAAATGTAACAAATGAAAAGTTTTTAAAGCTCATTTTGTGAGTTTGACACATGGAATTTAATCAAACAAAGTAAAGAAAGTAAATTTTTAAATAACTGCTGTTATACAAAATGCCACATTATAGCAAAAAGAAAAGAAAACATTTTTCATTCTTAGCGACAGAGAATATAAATCTCAAAATAATTTTTCAAAACAATGTTTTAAAAGCATAAAATGTTTTATATTGTTGAACTTAAATGTAATTAAAACTAAACGCCAACCAAACAGAAAACTTTTCTTTGCATGATATTTGTTTTTTAATAATTTTTTAACTTTAGATTTTTTCTAACTGAAAATCGATGTTACATTTGTTGTGAAGTCTGAAAAAAGAAACTATATCCTGTTTTTTGCGCTCCACAAAAGATATATTTTTAAAAATGTCTGTTTAATTCTGAATTTTATTATTGACAAAATAAAATAATGAAATTTTTTATTAGAAATACACTAAAGACACTATTTTTTGTATAAAGAACACAAATCTGTTTCCCATTCAGCTATTATTTTTTAAACAATTCGCTAAATTAATTGCTTCAAATGAAATTTTCTTAACTAACTGGTTTCTTAAATTAAATATTAAATAAAAGTAACTAATTCTTCTAAATACGCATTATTCTTTCTTGAATTAGTTCAGAAATGTCTTTTATGTCATTTATTTATTTGTTTGCTGGTAACGTTGTTTCAATATTTTGCAGAAAGGGAAACGTTTAGAAGGATAATTAATATACATATTTTTGTTTTTTTCAATGATAAATATTTTAATTGCTTGTAAAAAGTGACTATCTTTCATAAAAGACTAACTCTTAAAATTCAGCAATACTTTTAGTAATATTCCATATCATCTAATAGGTTCCTTATATAAAGAAGTAAGTCTGGTAACATTACCGTACTGTACACAATGATATTTTTAGTAAAAAAAGAAATATATATAATTCTGGTTTTTAAAACCGAAGTATACGGTATACAAGCCATTCATTTTATGATATTTCCATTCAAATGTTTTTCCGATTTTCAAAATTATATTTCTTATTGCACACACTTAGTACAAATTCAAAACGGAAAAGCAAATTTAACAAATTGAATGGCTTTTTCCCATACTCTAAGGTATCATAATATTACGAAAAAAATATATGTATCGAAGCTAAATATTTTTCTTAATTTTACCATATTTTTGTTAATTTTACAGATCTCTATCAAAGCGCTTCGGTAAAAATTACAGTGCTTTTTGGGGTTCCTATATGGCCAGAAACACGGTAATTTTTACCATATTCTGGTAGTTCTGAAGATGCTTGTTTTTCACAGTGAAGTAATGTTGTCATCTCATTACCTGTAAAATATTCAGACTTATTTCCTAATATATGTTTATTCTATTTTGGCTATCTGAATACCCATTTTTCGATCGGATTGAATAAAAAAAAATCAAATAATTAGTACTGAGTAACACAACAGAATCTTGCACAGAACTGAAAGGCATATACCGGCACAATTGAAGAGTTTAGTGGAAGAACCAAGAAAGTGACATTTTAGGGATATTTATAAATCAGTAAAAATATTATGAAGTTTCTGCGTCAATATGGGCATGTTTAATGTAAAAGTGTTAATGTAATGCAAAACTGTTTTTGCTTGCACTTTAATCTTAACATAACTAATCCTCATTATGTATTAGTAAGCATCAATAATTTTCATTTTCAAATTAGGCAGTGGTAACTTAAATATGACAAAGAATTGCGTGTCCCGCCTTCTAATAAATAGTTCGGAAACCACTGTTTTTCTTCTTACCCGGCTTATAGCCTCTCAGTATCTCAATTCGGTTTATAGCCTCGCATATGTGGTTTCTACACTAAGCTCTTTAATTAATAAAGCTAAAAGAATTATTTTATTTATTATTAATTTTTGCCCTTCTACTTTTTTAAAGTTATTATATTAAGCAATGCACGTTTCCCGTTGTTCATCCCATCAGAATAGAGATTTACTGTATTTAGAATCACTTGGCATGATAATATTGCTCGCGTCCAACTCATGATAGTCAAAATTTTCCACTATCAAGTAACTTTCTCCGATACATATTCATTTCAAAGGGGCGGGAAGAAACTTTTTTCTACCAAAACTCTTTAGTATTGGCGAAATTTTATATAATTACCAAACATATCACTATGATACTTTATATCTTAATTAGTATACTTGGTATTTATTACATAACTCTTCATTAGATCAGCTTTGGGCGATATAAATTTATCTGTGGCAACATACTAAAGCCAAAATTATAAAAAATAATACTTTATAGGGACTTCGGAGCATGACCATTTCTCTATCAAACCTTTAACTTAATGTTTAAAATGTTACTATTACAAATACGAATAATTTAAAAATAAAAAATTCGATTTTATAAAACATGTAAGTAAAATATTTTGTTATAATTTCATTATTATTTATAAGCCAATAAATCTTAAGTAGTTTTTTAATTTTAGAAAAATTGAAACAAAGCTTGTGCATCGGTCTTAATTCAATCCATCTTTATTATTATAATAGAAAAAATTTAATATTTATAAGAAGATAAAATATTATTAAAATATTTATACAAGTTGGTGGAAAAAAGATCTTTTAATTCTAATTCTTAAAAATATTTATCCGATATCTTTACTACCACTGGAAAAATATTATCTACAACTACGGAATACCCGTTGTAAAAGTTTTATTTATGGCCCCAATTAGTAGTACTATTCTCGGTTAACATTTCTTTTAGTACTAAGGTTATTATTTATTTCAATTAATTCATATAACCAGCATTGATTAAACATCATTTGGGGCAATAATAGGGTCAATCTTTTATACGGTTTTCATGAACGAATAAGTACCTTCATTCCATGCATTTAACTTTTAAGTATGTAGCCTATTTTTTTCTTTAGTTTTAGTAGGCATCTGTTACTTAAATTAGTTAGACACTGTTGACACCAATAATTAAGCATTGGTGTGAATAATAATTGATGATGTCTCCAACTACCGTTTCTCCATTTACTTTGCTTTTTAGAAAATGGGTTATTTTAGTCCAATTAATGCGTATTATAAACATTAACTGCGACTCAATGTCATCAATAATAGCCTAGCAATTTTTTAAGGTTCCTCTAAGCAAATAAGTACTTTTACTCTATTAAATTTGTCTTTTAGTGTATAGCTCATTTCTTTAATTTGAATATACATATATTACCTAAATTAATTAAGAATCGTTGGCGTAAATAATAGTACGTGGCGTAAATAATAGTAATAACGTTTCACCTAAGCGAATTAGTACCATTTATCCATTAATTTTGTCTTTAAATGCATGACTATATTTTGCATTTGAATAACCGTTCATTATAAATGATTTACTTTTATTAAAACACATTTTAAAAGAATTACTATAAAAAAAATTTTCTTTTAATTAAATAGAGTACAAAGCTATCCAATATCACTGAATACTGATGTTATCTTCGAAATATTTAAAAAAAAAATTTTTTTTCCTCAGTTAAATTTAAAATAATGGCTTAACCAATCAGGAATCGAATAACCAATCGAATTCCATTCGTTTTTCACTCATCGGGGAATATTCCTACTTCAGAAGTGACCTTCCTCGTGCTTTGAACATTTGAACAATGTGTCTGCCAAATTTATATATATATATATATATATATATATATATATATATATATATATATATATATATATATATATATATATATATATATATATACAGTCGAACCCCGCTATAGTGAACACTCGGATGTAGTGGACTTTTTTAGCGGTCCCGTCCGTATTCCTATTTAAATAATGTTATTTTTAACATTTATAGTGAACAGCTTAGAACTTGGAAACTCGGTTATAGTGGACTCAAATTTCATTTCTTTAAATATCTTTTTCAGTCCTCCATCTTTAAACTTGTAGGTGTTGGGACTGAAAATGAATGCATTCCTATAAAATGTGTCATATTTCACTCCTTTATGCTTAGCACTTTTAACTATACTGTAATAAGTGTCAAACAGATAATTTATCTTATACTCCCCCCTCCCTGACAAGCCTCGCTTTGTCTCTTTTCCCCAAGCTTGCTTTACAACTAGTTAACTTGGCCACCTGCTGAATTTTCTGGAATTTTCTTATCTGTTCAAACCATATTCTTTACAAGTCACCCCTTGACAATCAAGAAGGGGAAGAATTTAACTCATTCTACAGCTGCTCTCTTCATATTCTTACATTATCTATTTGAGACAAGATTTTTATTTCAAAAGCAGTGAAAATGGCAAATTCTTTAAAGAGAAAAGCGTTTTCGATAGAGGAGAAAGTTAAAATTGTAAAGCGTATTGAAGATGGAACCAATCAATCGGCACTGTGTAAGGAGTTTTCCTAGTCAAAATCTACAGTTTCTAACATTTGGAAAAATCGAAGTGCAATTCTTGAGGCATACGGCAAAAACATGGTTTCATCGAAAAAACTGCGTGGAGCTGAAAAGGAAAACGTAGAAGATGTTAAAATGGTTCAAAATCTGGTAATTCAAAATCTTGTTCAAAATGCAAAAATCTTGCATTCTTTGCACATTGTAGATAAGAAAATTGATGAACTCTATTTAAAATCAAATTGTGTTCAATCAAAAATCACAAATTTTTTTCATAAAAAGTGAAAATAAAACTAATATTTAGCGACGTAATTACTTTTTTCATCAATTTTTGCTTTATTATCTGTTAATTAGTTAATAATTTTTCAAATAACTTATGTAAAATTGCAAACTCAATTTTCAATCATTCAACTGTCTTATGCAAAAAATATTCTTCAAAAAATTTGGATATAGTGAACCATCGGTTATAGTGGACACATTACTGAGTCCGCAGACGGTTATATATATATATATATATATATATATATATATATATATATATATATATATATATATATATATATATATATATATATAGGGAAATAGGTGAATTGCCTCAGGCAGTATGTCAGATATGTCGCGAGGGCTCAAATTGATTTTGAAAGGAAGTCCGCTTTCGTATCTCACCGATGACTGATTACTATGAATTCTGCTCCTACCTCGCACTAACTACAGTGTTAACGTGAAGTCTACTCAGCAACCTACGGATCATGGGCTATAATCTCCTGGCCTTCAAACTTATCGTTGGGGGTTTGCTTGGTTTTCCTCTACACGTAATACGAATGCGTGTTAGTTCCATCAAAAAGTCCTGTATGAAAGATAATTTGCTCTAATGCTTAGGCTAATAGTTCTTTTTTCTTCTAATTTCGGTTCAAAATTACAAGGCAACAGATTGTAAAAGTGACTGTCGTGAACCCAAAAATGAGATGACAATTCAACATCGGATGTATGATAAAATAGAATAAAATGATCAACGTGTATAACCAGCTATGTCACTGCATTAGTATTCCTAAAGTTAAATGATACCATATTTTGTTTATTGTTAAGATTTTAAAACAAGATTGAAATTAAATAATTTTAAAACAATAACAGAACTAAAAAAATAAATAATGTACAAAAAAGCATAATTGTTGAAGAAAAAGTACCCATCTGTTTAGAAAAACTATAAAAAAAATTTCGTATTATTACTAACACAAATATTGATTAAATAATTTTGATAATAATTGAAACTTCAAATGCAAAATAAAATAAATACCAAACATATCCATGTTGGCAAATGTTTAAGGGGAGTCATATACTATAATGCTAAAACTGACCTTTTTTAATGTATCATTTCTCAGCTTCTAAATGAGATATTGCTTCAGATTTTTTTGTAGAATATATATCTATACATGTTTATACTGTGATAACTGTTAAAACAAATCTTCGGCAGATTTTGTTTCAAATTTTTGAACAGAGAACTTTTTTAAGACGTTTCATCAGTTTTAAGCAAAAATCATTCATAACTCAAAAAGTATTCCTGTTACAGCTAAACCAAAATCACAGCTTGCAACTGATATAATCTCAAATATCTTCAGAAAATTAAAAAATTTATAAGTATTATAAGTAGTTTCTTAGAAAACGTACATCGGAAAAGGTCAGTTATATAGCATTATTGAAATATGCACTCCTTAAAGTTGGCCAACAAATTTCCTGTTTTAATAGAATACCATATGTATTATGTTTTCTAGTGCATTTATTTTAAATATAGAATTAAATATGATTTTTTTTTTGTAGTTGAAATTCAACTTTAAATTTGAAATGTAATTTTTTAAATGTCATGTTAATACAAATTGAAAATAAATGTGGAATTTCCATTAATTTATTTCTGCTTAAGTGTTTAGCATAATATTTTAGATAATTTCAGTATAATCCCAATGTTTAATGTTAATGACTAGAAATCAATATCTATTAAACGAAGGAATCAGAATAGGTTACAATACAATGACGTTCAAGTGCAATAATTTCAGATAAACGAACGTAGAAAAGCTTCTAATTTATGGAAAAGCAACACTTCCTCTACACGCCCACAATCTTCAACCCTTTTATCTAAATCCCAATTCTCCTTCCGAGGAATCCCTATAATTTTCCTTTCAAATTGTCTGCAAAACAAGAAGTTTGAAATCTTTAGTATTAATTTAATTACTGTATGAAGCCAGTCTTTAAACCTTGCCTCCGGGGAGAATATTTTATTTAGAAGATCATGAACTATTTTCATTAGTCAAGAACTTTCATTATTATGTTCAGCTCGAATTTCAAATTTTCAATGAATATTTCTATTCTCAAGTGAGCAGTGATTTAAATATTCTGTTGAATAAAGAATGAAAAGACTTGGAATATAAGATATTTAATTATGCAAAAATACCTATTCTTCTAATTACGTAAATAAGCATCGCTTTCATTTTGCGTAATGCGAAAAAAAAATTTCAGTTATAAAATGGCAATAAATAGCTTTATTTCACTTTTTCGAAGCTAATATTTTATCTATAATAAAGTGGAAAGAACCAGTGTTTTATAAATAAAAATATGCAACACATATCTTAATTTATAAGTTTTTTAATGCAGTAGCCAGCCGGGAAGAAAACTACAGATCTTTCATATTTTGTTAACCAATTTAAATTAAAGTATTAATTAGAGCTACATTATTGCTTATTATTGTTTCATGATATATATTATTAATTATTGTAGATACACAAAACAATACTTGAATGTTTATTTTCTTGTCCCAAATAAGTTTCATTATTTTCCGATTTTATTAAAATTTAAAGATTCTCCGAGCGTTAAAAATCAAAAATTCCAATTTTAATTCTATTATTAGTTAAAATTTAGCAAAATATTAATAATGTTAATAAAAGTTTGTATGAAATGTTGTGTACAATGATAAGGAATTTTAAAATTATTGCTAAAACAAACTATTTTAAAAAGGGGATGATTAAAAAATTCTTTTATTAATTTATAATTTTTTTCATTCATTTTTATCTCATTCCTTCATTCATTTCATTCATTTTTATATCAGTTATAATTAAGTTGTTTTGGTATCTGTATAAATCAATACGTTATGCTAGAGTGAAATTTCCTTTTTACCTGCAGAACATTTATTTAAAAAAAGAAGATAAAACACTTCTCATATAACCATTAAAATTTTTAAAATTAAGTTAAAATATTTTGCCAATCATTTTCATGGAAAGCCGAATAATTGCCCCTTTGAAATAACACATTTTTTGTTAATCGTTCATACATGTGCAAATACATTTATATGACTTAAAATATATGATGCTGTATGCCTTTCACTGAACTTTGGAAAACTGTAGTTTCACCAATAATGCAGTAATAACAGTAATTTTCTTCCATTCCACCTTACACTGCAATTGCTTACCCATGACATGTGCAAACCTACAAAAAATGCTCTTTCGTGATTTTTTGGCACTTGAGATTTACTATGCTTATAGAGGTAAATATGTTTCTTGCAGTTTTTGTAATTAGTAGACTCTACTTGGCTTGGGGGAAAAATCTAAGTTAAGATACAAACATAACCTGAGAACACCGACACCATTTATAAATCTATATCGAGCTATATCTAGTATGAAGGACTTGTATTTTTTACCAGCAATTTGCGATATACGGGAATTCCAACGTACTTCGTTAACATACACATTATGAGATTTAATGTTGAGATAAATGGGTGCAGAGTTACTTAAATTATTTAAACACCATTTAGATACGTTTTCAACATATAAACAAATCTAAACAGATATTGAGAGACTTCTCTAATTTTATTTTAAAACAACAATGATCATTCAAGCCAGAAAAAAGTGGTTTTCACAAAACTGGATGGTAAATTTCTGAATTAGTTTCTTCTCTTAGAATTATTGATCTCAATTGTATATCTAAACAACTTCTAAATGAATTGTTGAATGCTCAGTTTAATATTTAAATTAATGATTATCGAATACAAGACGTTTATTAGCTCTGATTTACTACATTAACTATATTTAATGACTGCAAAAAAATTTTCATATAATGAATGGTACTTTTTTAACTCTTTTCAGAGCAGTAAATTGTGAAGCCAAGAAAATTGTGAGCAACATATGTATACTGATGGAAAAAAATCCATCAAAAAGAAGGAGTCGTGCTAGAAAGATTAAATTTAGAATGTTTGATAACAACTAAAAGATTAGGTTTATTCAAATTTCGCATTTGGCGCATAAGTTTGGTGCTAGTAGTGACACTGTAAATTTTGACACAGCGAGTTGCTGTTGGTCAAGAATGCCTTTAAGAAGACGAGGAAGTCATTATCAACAGCTCATTAACTTGGAACAAGGTCTTGTAATAGGGCTGCGAGAAGGTGGATTTCCTTTCCGCGATATTGGAGAAAGACTAGAAAGAAAAGCATCCACTGTGCATGTTTTGATTTGATTTTATAACCTTTATTGAACAGACGGTTGTATTTTGGGTTTCCAACTGCTCATGTTCAACTCTATAGCCTTGTAATTTTGAAACAATTCCAGAAGGCGAGGTAACTCTTTGATCAAGTATTGGGAGAAATTTGCCATCATGGAGGACTTTTTGATGGAACCAACCTGAATTTGCGTTTCACGGAGAGGAAAACCACGAAAACATCACAGAGTGACAAGAGGACTCCGACCCATGATCTGTCTACCTTTAAGGATATTTTGCGTCAGCTCTGTGTCGGCGCCAGCCGGGGGCGGAGTTCATATCGACCAGCCATCGCTGGTATTCGAACCCTGTTCATCTGATTGGAAAGCGAACACTCTATCCCTTGATCCACCTCGGCTCCCACTTTGCATGATTGTTGGCACTAATGGAGAAGAGAAGGTGCTGCTTCAAGAATATTCTGGTGGGCCACTTTGCACTATTCAGGAGGAAGACTGCCGAGTATTGTATATAGCTGTGGCGCATCGTACTGCATCTGCATCAGAAATTCGAGCTGCAGTTGGCACTATAGTGATACAAAAAACTTTTACAAATCGGCTAATTCAAGCACAGATTCGTGCGAGACACCCTGTAGCTTGCATTCCGCTCACTTTAAATAACTGCCGTTTACGACGTGACTGGTATCAAGTTAGAGCTCACTGGACGACAGAGTGGATATCTATTGTGTTTTCTGATGAAATTAGGCTCTGCTTTGGGGCCAGTGATAGCTCTATATTGGTTAGTATATTGGTAGGAGGTCATTTGAACGTCTATTATCGTCCTGTCTCCGGTCTAGATGCATTGGACGGACATCTGGAGTTATGATCTGGAGAGCAATTTCCTATGGCAGCAGGAGCCCTCTCGTTGTTATTCCATGCATATTGACTGCAAATTTGTATGCAAACCTGGTGATTCAACCTGTTTTGTTGCCCTCTATGAACAGCATTAAAGAGGGTATTTTCCCAGAGGATAACGCTCTCCCTCATACAGCTGCTGTAACCCAATATGCTCTACAGAAAGTCGACATGTTGCCGTGGCCTCCTAGATCACCAGGTCCTTTACCAATCGAGTACGTATGGTACATCATTTTGCGACAACTTCAGCGTCATCCATAACCAGCATTAAATATCCCCGTATTGCCTCACCTAGTGCTACAGATGTGGATCGCCATCCCACAAAATGACATACGACATCTGTATGCTTGCATTGAAAATTCTAGTGGTTACACTGGCTATTAATGTATATGTGTTTCACATTTGAAATGGTTTTTCTAATTGCATTAACCTGCATTAATCTTGAAATTTTAATCAATAAAATATGATACTCAGACAAACAACTTGCCGAAATTTCATTACTCTACCATAATTATTTATTTATTTGTGTTGGGATTTTTTTTCCATCAGTGTATATCCCTGATAAAGTGATTTGATTTACGTTTAAAGTATGAAATGTAGTTGATTGAAAAACGAAAATTATAATTTTATTGTCAAAAATAAGTGCGTTTTTTTATCACAGCCAGCCTGAAGGATTAAGAAATGATTCAACAATGGAATCAGTGTTAAAAATAGAGCAATTTGATCAAAACCCAAGAATGAATAAAATAAGGTCACAGCAATCACACGGTATGAAGAATCTAAGCTGAAATAAAATATGTAAAAAAGAAAGAGTTTTACCTAGGTCGAAAGAAGTTTAAAATATATAAAAGAATAACATGCATTTCTTGTGGGTAAAAGAAACATTTGAACAGAGAAAAGGGTGAATATAAAACAGCGGTTCATCGCTTATGCAAAACAAAAGGACATTTTTATAAAGTTTCCGTGCTGTCTGAAAAAGAGATATTCGTAGTTCACATTTTTTTTCTTCCGTAAATAAGACCAGTTATTTTATTGATAACAGAAATCTGGTTCTTTAAAATTAATGATCGCCAGGAAACTTTTATTAACAAATTCGGTACACTAAACCGAAATCCTAATAATCTAACAGCCTAATCCATCAAAATCCTAACAGTTTAATTAACAGATGTTGTCGATAATCGTGCCGCTATTCTATGTTAGGATTAGCAGCCGGTGACGACCAGCCATCTGCTTACAGGAACTCATCGTTTTGCGAATTCCAGCTTGTTCCTGCTGCCTTCAGCAGTATTGCTCTAAATATTCAGCAGTAGTATTTTAAGTCAAAAAGCTGAAATTGGCTATGCGGCACCAAACTCATGGTGATAATTCGTGGGAATATGCTACTAAGATAGCTTTCACTAAGTTTAATTACTCTTAATTAACTCATTAGTTACTAAATATCGAATTGAAGCTTTTTACCTTTTTTTTTCAGGTTACATCTCATTAAAAGAATGGTCTAAATTTGAGAGTTTTATGCCGGCAAAAAAATTTCATTTAACATAAATGGCAATTTTGGGCTAATTGTTTTTTTTGTTTTTTTTCTCTAATAATTACAAATATCGAAATGAATTTCTTTTTTAATTTTTTGGTCCAAAATTGAGACATTCATTTTTGTAAAAATGTGTTAGAGCATTATTGTCAATCAAGTAATTTTCCACGATAATTATAAATCATCTGATTGATGTTTTTTTTTTTTAATTTTTAATTATTGTTATATAAAAGAAACACATGAACCAAATTAGTGGCTCCTATATTGGTAAAAACGCGTTATTCCTCATTGCGGACAAAAAAGTTTACTAATCCTAATTTCCTTAATAATTACAATATATCAAAATGAAACTTTTAGTTTCTCTTTTTATTTCCCAAAGAACGCATACTCTAAATTTGAGACTTCACTCTAGGAGGAAAAAAAAAAGAGTTATTTAGCATTATACTGTCATGTTTCGAATTATTTTCCCAAATTTGCAACGATAATTAAAAATAGCTAAATAAAACTTTTTTTGCAATTTTTGTATCTGATAAAAATCACTTGTTGTAATTGTGAGAATTTTTCATTCCTAAACACGTGAAGCATTACTGCGAATCGGCTAATTATACCTAATTATTCCGATTATAACAAAATATCCTGATAATTACAAAATATCGAGATAACACCTTTCTTTAGCTTTTCTCTTTAATTCGCATAGAAGACATGGATCAAATTGGAGATTTCAAGCTCGGTAAAATTTGCTGTTTTGCATTACTGTCAATAATGCTAGTCACATCTAAATATCCCGACAGCATTATTATAAATTATTTCAAAATATAATATAATAATAATATAAATTATAATAATAATATAAAATATTTTCAAAAAGGAGAGGGTATGTCTAGTGCTATGTAGGATAAAACAAAAAACTCAACGTGAATAAAGCACAAATGTACAGAAATGGACATACTATAGTGTCGGTTATAAAAGCAAAAACTTCTCCAGTACCTAAGAACTAAATGATGGAAGAAGAGTGATAGTGCAAAAGGTTTTAATGTTTCGTTGAACTTTTTTGTACCTTTATCTTTAAAGCAAAAATTCTGAAAAAATTAATAAATATTTAAATATATTAGTTTGAAGATTTAACTTTCATACAATTACTTTAAATTCAATGGCGTAGATAAGTAGTAAAATATTATGTATAAATATTCTATTAAAAACAATATTATTACGCAATCATGAAAGTTTAACGTATTTAATACGAAATTTATAGTTGATTTAACAAAAGCTTTTCGTTAAATAAAATTTCCTTTTACCGAAAGGGAAAGTAAACAAGCCTACATCTCTGGCTTTCAAGCTCGCTTAGAATATTAAAGAGAAGTAATTTACTAAATGAGCTGAAGTAAATCATTAGTGAATGTTTAATCGGAATCATTGCTTCTAACTCTGGTTTCTGTTGTAATTCGAATTTCCTTTGCTAAAATAATTGACTACACGATTTATTCTCTTCAAATTTGTTCCTATAATTTACTTTTTACTTAAAAATATCATAAGGAGTTTGTATGTTTGATGTTTATGACACAAACAAAAGATTTGTTCAGAATTTCGAGTATGTTAAATATTAAATGAGGTTGCAGTTTCATTGTTTATGATGCATAAGTACAAAATAGTTTAGAAATCTATGAGAAAGGAAGAATGATTTAAAATTTTCAATAAATCTAATTACAAATTAACAAAGCGCCGTTGAAATAAAAATTTAATAATAGAATACTTCATCTTTAAAACAGCATAAATTTTAAAAGTGTGAATTTGAAATTTTTGTACAGACATGTTTATAAATATAAAAACGTTCCAGTAATAAAATTATTTGATATGAGGTGGTATGTTAGAATCTCAAAGGTTAAATTAATAATAGAAGTGAAATGGAACTTTATGAGGAGTACAATATGTAACTAAGACAATGGAAAACGAAAGAAAAAAGCACTATCAAAAGATTTATGCGATTGTTTTTTCAACATAAGTTTTTGAAATATAAATAGAAAATCATAAGATAAAAATACACACGTAATGCATTTTTTATCCATCTAAACACATGTAAGTTTTAGCGAGCTATATTTTTTTATATCTTTTACTTTGAATCTAATAAAATATAATCTTACTTAAATTGGGAAAATTGAATGGAAAATGAGGATCCAACTGAAAAGAATAAAATTAGATTGAGGGAACAGGAGATAGAGTTCAAATGTGTATTTTTTTTCATGATAGAGGAATTTGAGAACTATTAAAGGCTCTTAATCAAGCAGAAGTTTCGATTAGTGTTTCATTCTCCCATTCAATCATAAACACAAGTAAAAAAAGTATATTTTAAAAAGGGCACATTTTATTACAAAATCTTATTCATTATCTGCTTTTTCCGAAACTCAATTTTATAAGACTAGATGATATAAATATAGGTTAACGTAATATCTTATAGATATAGTTTAATATTATAGCTTAACATTATAGCTCGAGATTAAGGCACTTACATCGTGTCATTATTTCTCTTGAAGTAAAATGACACATTCAAAATAGGGCAAACAGTTGTAATTTTATAGCGTGAAACGAATTTTTTTTAAAGCTTTAACTGTCACGCACTCAAGGAGGGCATCCAACGAAATGAATGGTTCGGTGGGAGCGCAAAATAACACGGTACGGGAGAGCGGCACCGAACCATCCAAGCCCAACCACGAGATATTCACCAATTCACACCTGTAGGAAGCAAAAACTCCGCTATCCAAGCAAGGCAGGCACATGTTGGCGCCCGAGGCCATGACGTCTCAGGTACCAGTAGCATCGCACCAAAGAGCTGCTGTCCAACGATATATAGACTGGAAGGTGTGCATGTCAATATCCGCAAACTACTATTTATTCAACTCAAGGCAAAGTTCTATAGTAATAATAATACAAACATAATGAACAAACGTATAGTAACAATAGTATTAGTATAGACAATATTAGAAATAACAATACTAGAAATAACAATATTTACAATAGTATTAATTTAAGATAAATTTACACGTCTATTATTTACATGTCTGATTCAATGATTGCAGAAAATTGGCTTCTTAAGGTTTACATAGTTGATATTTACGGGTAGGTATTGTTTTCTGATGTCTTCATATATTCTAGATTTAAGAGCGAAGTCTTCCAAGAATTCTCAGGTTGGGATATTTAATGATATTTATTTAATATTCTATGTTCAGATATGACTTGGTTTAATTGAAAATCACTGCTCTGGAAATTTAGGTTGAAAATGTTAAATAGGTTAATCTATTTCCAGAATTCTTGCAGAGTAAGTTCATTTTTCCTCCTAACAATAGATAGTTTTTTTTTTTTTTTTTCAATTTGTATTTTTGAAATGGGGAAGAATTCAGTGATTTCAACATTTTTTTAAATAATTTTTTACATTTCCGATGGCTCTTAATTATGTGACTCCTAGCCCTAAATTAACTAAGAGTTTCTGTTCATGAAGAGATTTCTTATACAGGGTCATGAAACTTTTTGAGTCTATCTAACCATTTATGTTATTAATTTTAATCTATCTTTATTATTTTATGAATTATTAAACATCAAAATTGGTCAGGGACTTTATAAACACCCTGTATTACTAGTAAGTTTGTACTTGTCCATTGGACTTTCTGATGCCTGCAGTGATGATTTGCTGTCTGAAAATATTCAATTCCTTATTCTTTGTTCCACGAGGCAAATTAACTCAGTAAAAATTGCGTACGGTTAAGCGTAGAAGATTGTGTTAATTTCCAGTTCTTCTTCGAATAGTATGACATAGATTGGAGTCTTTATAAATCGCAATGCCGCATTCTGTTCTCGTTTCTTCGTGATAATTCATTTTGCTCCTGTCTGTAAACTGTTTCAAGTCAGCATTGATCAGTTCTTCAAATTTTCAATGAAAAAAGATTTTTTCTGAGGGATGTTTCCATGATAATTTTTCTAAAGTGTCCTAATGTTATTTACATAAAGTTTTTGGCCTAAAGTGGTTGCTCTGGCTATCTCCGACTCAATTGACGCTTTCAGATTTAGCGGTAAAACTCTCGCTATTATTGATAGACCTATGGGTGAAATTTAGTTATATGACACGTTTAAGTTCAATTAAGGTATTCGCTGAATTTGGAGTAATTTATTTGTAGTTTTAACTTTTTCTTTGTACAAATTTCACAAACATATAAATGTATTATTTTCGTGATTATTAAGTAGATTTCTTAGTAAATATAAAAATCACGCATAAGGAAATTTCACTCTAGCTTTCTGAGTAGATATTAAAGCTACAGCTTGCTCTAGCAATGCTCTTAATATTTTCTTGAAATTTTTCAATATTAATTATACTGAATTCTAGGTGAGGAATCCAAGTCAAATGTGGGTCAATCATCACTCTCGAGAACTATTGTGGGGCAGTGTTTTGTATTTTTTTCTACCTGGGTGGAGAGTTTTTAATTCTAATTGGTGTGTTTTTTTAGGTTGTAATCATTTCAATTTTCTATTAATTTGTTTGAAATCTCACTGGAATGGCTGTTTAGGCTTCTCGTGGTGTTCCAATTCTTTGGTATAGAAGACGAAGTTCTACTTTTTTGGTCCTGATCGTTAACCAGTCTAAATTTCTTATTTTTATATTTGGCATTTGATTATTTCCCAGTTGTGTGGTTATAGGTGTACTTATTTTAAGTAAATTGTGGTCGGATGAAAATAGGTTGTGTTAAATATGATTTATTTTTTTTCTTACAGCCAAATTTTAACGGTCGTTATGTCGATCCAGATTTGTCCTACTATTGAGGAGAAGGTAGGTGAGTCGTCTGCGTGGTTTAATATTTTAAGATCAAGTAAATCCAAGAACTCAAGCAAGTGTTCGTCTCTAAGACCATTAGTGGATCCCCTGCTAAAGAGTTGCTATTAAATTCCCCATATATAAACCATATTTTATCATTGTATTTTTGTATTAAATGCCCTCAGTAGCCCAGTGTATAATCTAAAAAATTCGAAGGAGGCACCTACTCCGATGCAAAGACAAAATTTGTATTTTTATATGAGCAGCCCACAACAATCAAGTTTCTGTTACAAAATAATTGGAATTCGTTCATTTCTGAGGATTGGATGATTATTCCTGTTCTTATTCTTTCATATTGCGTGTATGTCATCCCGCTGCGAGGGAAGTCAACTATAACATTTTTCTCATTGTATTATGGTTCATTGATCGAAATTAATGAGGAAGGAATTCTTCAGAATGTCTTTTTCGTGATGAATGTTGGCAATTCTGTCATGATTTAAATTCATATGAGAAATATTCAAAATATTATTTTTCTGTTTCCAAGCTCTATTTGCTTAGTTAAAATATCTATTTCTCTTTGGTAGATTTGACATTGAGGATCGTAGGTTGAATGCTTAATCTAGTAGACGGTTTTACATTTTAGGTTGTTTGTGCCGCGGTTAATACATTTTAGGGTTGAACTTTGCCTCGTTATTTTTCTTGTTTAAATTACCACTTTTTAAGGTCTTCTTGGCATTATTCACCTATGTTACATATTTTTCACATCTGTAGTCCTGAATAGTTCAAAGGTGGAGTCTAAAGTACAGTGACTGCCCTCCTGGCCTCATAAAGGGAATTTACAAGCGAGTTCATCTCTGTTCAATTGTTCTTTTCTGCTCACACATCAATTAGATGTCTTATTTTTAACTATATCCATCGGTAGAGCCGGAATAGCCTGGTTGGTAGGGCACTGGGCTCATGTCCAAGTGGTCTTGGGTTCGATTCCTGCCGGCCGAAGATTCCCCGTGTAGTAAATGGTGACTGATGCACGTTAAATCTGTCGAGTCTCAAAGTCCTCCATGTTCCCGTAACAAATCATACCCTGGGGGTACTGATCCAGGAGTTTCCTTGTCTTCCGGATTGGTTCAAAATTATACGGCTACGGAGTTGAACATTAGTAGTCGTAAATCCAAAATTGGGTCAGCTGTTCAACAACGGTTAGAATAATAAAATGTATCTATCGGTACAGCCGTGTTGACTTAGTCACAGAGCTCTCGCCTCAGAATGCATTTTTTACAGCATTGGTCGATATGATTTCTGCACTCACCTTACATCGAGCACGATGCTGACGAAAAATATCCTCAGTGGTAGACAGATTTTGAAATAGATACCATGTAGCGTCAAGCTAACCATAGTTCCATCATAGTTAGTTCCTTCAAACCATAGTTATTTCCACCAAATGGCTTTCCAGGAAGGCAAATTTCTCCCAATACTTGATCCAGGAGTTCCCTTGACATCTGGATTGGATTCATAATTAAATGGCTATTGAGTTGAGTATTAGTTGTCGCAAATTCAAAAGGGGGTTGGTCGTTCAACAATGATTGTAAAATAAAATAAAGTATCGATAGGTACGTTATATATTACAATCTGGGGTTTTCTTTTTGCATAATTTCATGATATTGAACTCCTAAGGACAGTCAAGAGCCTTTACATACTAAATATTTTTTTCCAAATCATTTTCGGTGTCCTTTTATATAGTCCTTCCTTTTAATGTTCCAGAATTAACGTTTCTTCCCGAGTCGTCACTGGTCGTATCTAAACTCACTGTCTCGTCTTTGGGATAAACAAAAAGAATGTGCACTTTTTTTGTCCTCTAGTCAAGAATCTTTTTCTTTTTTCTGGGTGAGCCACGTTTAGAACATTACAGTAAAAAAGGTCTTGCCTCTTGAATTTCTTTCAGGTTCTCTACTCGCGCCATTGTTCTAGCACTCAGCGTTTTGATTCTTGTATTCTGGTCTATAATTATTTCTTTTTTATAAAATTGTCTGAATCAAAAGTATTGTGCCCTCGACATTCTTCTGGATCCTTTCACCTTTTCTGTTATTTAATAGTTCTTTGATTTTCCTCGCTGTTCTAATGTTTGGGTAACTGCCTGTGATGTTTAAACCAAGTTTTGCAATAAGTAATCTGAAATAAGAGACCTATTCTGTTCCTCTGCTTCTGATTCGCTGTCTGACATCTTCAAATTGCGAAGAGACCAGTCTCAAAACAATGTCAGAATTTGTCATGTGTGTAGAAATTGGAGAACAAAAACGTTCTGGAAAATTAGTTTTATGTCTCTATAAAGGATCTTTTGCCTTCCATCTTCTGCCTCCGTTAGTCAATGTCCATCCAAGACCTTGAAGAGAAGGATGGTTAGCATTGTTGCTTGCTGAGGAACAATTAAGCGAGCCTCAAGACGGGATAGACCTTTAGCTATAGTACTGTCGTAGTATGTATTTTGCCGAAAATAGATCAAATAAATGCTTGTAAATTTATAGTTAATTTTCGCAAATTAATAGATAAATAATTACTGGCAAACTAACTAAGTTAGTTGTGATTGGGCACATCGTGTAGCAAACAATAATGAGTAGGAAGAGAAACAATATAGTATTTTAAAATGCATGTTATCAAAAGTAGCATTTTTAATTCCTTTAAAGTATAATAATAAAATTCTGCAGATATTTGTGAATAGATATTCTTGAGATATTGTATCGATATAATAAAAGTGAAAAATGATAAAAACTACATAAAAAAAGAACTAAAATAAATATATTTGAAAAATAAACATTCTATTCAGAATTCTTTTTTTTTAAACATATTAAATAAAGAGGGTGTTGTATATCTTTCTATTGCCAAACCTTTCCTTGGGATGTTTCTATTTTTGTTGGAGTTGTGGATTCCAATGATTCTTATTGGAGATACTCTACTACAACGAAATATTTCCATCGATTTCCGAAATGCATTTTCAAAAATTTATTGGTTTCGAAACATATTGTAGAAATATTTCGAAAGGAATAACAAAGCTCTTTCAGAACAATTCATCTTGTTCCATTGCTTTTGTCACTTCCTAAAATATCTGAATTTGACGTATTTTTTGTGGACGGATGGAAAATTTGGATATGTACAACCAATATTCCGCTTTTTGCTTGGAAATTTGCAACTTGAAATTTAATACATTAAAAAATATTACTGTTAATATAATAGACAATAATACTTTAAACATTTTTAGAATAATTGTAATATAATTATTGCTGCAGTTTTAAAAAAACTAACTAATGTACCTCCAAAGATTTTATTTATTTATTTCTTACTTTTTCGTTACTCTTTTGATATTATTGTATAAATGTTATTTACTAAAAATAATTGAATAAATTTTTATAAATATATTTATTCATTTATGTTTCAAAATACAATTTTATTATGCACTAATAATTAAAATAAAAAATAGTACTTAACAGAAATTTTCATTTACTCACAAAAAGTAAATTACTAAAAATAATTTGCATAAAATTATTAAAGAAAAATATTGTAATATTTTTCTAAAATACAACTATTTTATCATACAGTTCTTAATGAAAAATGTTTTACTTATTTTCGGATTAATTAATTTTACAATATTTTTTTTAATTCAATTCATTTCCGCACATGTTAGTTATCACTGTTTTACATTTCTAATTTGTTTTACCGTATCTATGTTTCGCTATTTGCACGTTAACTTTCCACAATATCCACAGTAGTAGGATAATAGGGCTTCAACATCAGGGATTTCGGGGATTTTCGGGGATTCCACCAGCTCAACTATAAGAGAGGGGTTTTTTGTTGATTTTTTGGGAGGTCCCGTCATAGTCCCTCTCTGCTTCTTCCCTTATCCTGAGGCATGGATAGTGACGTCACCCCTGAACCTGAGAGAAAGTGGTCAACTGCATCTTCCTTTTTTTCTTCTTTTTTTTGTTGAAATCGAAACTTCGTCTGCAACGTCATGGGGAGCTTATTTCTTTTTTCTTTATTATGCCTAAATTCCTATTCTTTCTAATGCTTATTTCTATATTTGAAATTGTTTACTTCTGCCCTAATATGATTTAAGTGTTGATTTTAATATTTTCTGTGAATGCCATCCATATATGAAATAAAAATTTTAAAATTTAAACTTACGGAAGAAAATAAAATAAATTAAAATAATAATTGAATAATTATATAATAGAACTAATATTGATTTTATTAGTGATATTAATTTAAAATTAGTGAATCTCAATTGAAAAAGGTTTGAATATTAAATTAATCTTTAGTTATATGATTTTGAAACAAATTAAAATAAATTTATAATATATTTAAATAATAAGCTGTTATTTTTATAACATTAGCTATGATTCATGAAATATGTAATTTTATATGCATTAATAGCCGGATTGATTAAATTTATTTATAGTTACATGAATTAAAAATAAATTAAGCTTATTAACATAATAAAAAGGTGCTCATATTAATTAATCTTTAGTAACGTGATTTAAATGAAATTCAAATAAATTTGAATTTTATTGAAACTGTCATTCATCAATTTAATTCATCTCTAGTAACATGATTTAAATGAAATTAAAATAAATTTGAATTATATTTAAACTGACATTTTTATGATATTAGATATGATTTATTTATAATTTAATATATGTTAGTAACCGAATTAATTAATTTTTAGTTACATGATTTAAAAATAAATTAAAATTATTAACATAATAAAAATGTTTTTTTAATATGAATTAAAATACTCCTTTGTACTATGTTTTAAAAATAAAATAAATACATCTAAATATTAAGCTATTATTTTTATATTATTATTAGATTTTATTCATATATGGAATTGCATTAGTAAATAATTTTTAATTGAATTATTGAATAATTAGAATGAAATGATATTTTAGTCTCGAGTGGGGATCGAACCTACGCGAGTTAAAAGTATCCATGAGAAGTAGTTGGTAATCTAAACCATATGCTAGGGGATGTACCGTATCTGTCTTGACGTCGAAGCGGATACTACAAGTCTGGCTTGAACAAGATTAAACAAGGGAGGGCTCAATCTCTGACGTATACGGATTGAATTAAACTAACTTCACTCAAGTTATAGTACTTCACTTACTCGCATGCATTTTGGTGAATAGCGTGTCTTCTAATTCTGTTTAGTTTTAAAAATTATTAAGTTTATAGTAAGAGTTTTTAATTTCTAAGTCTTCTATTTTCACTAATTCGTTAGTCCTTTTTGATTCTTCTCTTCGTTATGGATAGAAACGCAATGCTGAAGCGAAAGCATGATGATATTCAAGTAAGTACTAATTTTTTTAATTAAAATTTTATAACTATGTTATTTTATTATATTGATGATAAAATGTATATTGATAATGTTAAATAGTATTATTTATAAAGCTGCTGAGCTGTGTTAATCTGTATCTTTAATTAACCAAGAGAAAGTAAATTGTTTTTTTTCATTTTAATTAATTATTTTTATTTTGTTAATAATAAAAAAATTATTCATCTTCTTTGTTACAAATTAGGAATAGTTATTTTTTTATTATTACGAAATCTAAATAAAGCTAATATTTGTTAAATTAACTTTCCATTTGATAAATTAACTTTCTTATTTGTTTTTTGTAAAAAGATTTATTTTAGACAGAATTCAGGAGGTAAAGACTTTCACTTTGCAAATAAATTCTTCATCGTAGTAATCGAAAGGAGTTATGATCATTATCATAAACATTTTAACTGTATGTTGTTAATTATTTTCCTTGGTGACCCAAAATTTTCTTTTTTTTTTTATCGTAGGACGGAAACAGAAAAGGATTATCAGCTTTAGTCTTTGATTTTGAAGGTTTTTAACTTTCATCAGCACAGCAGAAAATGCAATATTCTTGAATAGTTAGGAATATTCATCAAATAGATTGGAACCAAGGAGAATTACCCTACATTAAATTTAATACTATGTTGACTTTTTTGTGTGATATGTATTCACATATCTATGTGAAAGGACTGAACGGAAATTTTTAGAAACTCTAACCGGCAGAGTGTGTTACAGTTTAGAAGATTTTGGCTGTCCTAAAGTAGATGAACTGATAACAACTTTTTCTTCATGCTCTTTACGTTCACCAGATTTTAAACATTGTGCTCTCGTTAAGGCGAAAGTATTTGGACGATTTCTACAAGACCTATAAATAGGACAAACACTCGGAATTCAAGATAAAGCTGTTCCTGGAAGTAATATAGTAGATCTTATAAATGACTTTTTGTAAAATAGAAAATCAGTTCCAGTGGGGAGAAATGTATTTGTAAAAACATTAAATGATGTTTAATTACCAGCACATTTAGATGTAAATAAAAAATTGCATAGTAAAATTAAACTTTTTAAGAAAACTGTAATGTATCGTCGCAGAGGTGCTTGGGTGACACTTTGAATAAAATGTTATTTATTTTATTTAAATATATTTTGTCTTTGTTGATCATTTTCACAGGTGAAAAAGTTTATATTATCAAGAAAAAATGACACCCTTTAATAATTAATACAAAAAGTTTCAGAAAAATATTTAGAATTTTTTGAAAAACTAGAAAATTATTACAAAAATTAAAATATCTTCTGAAAAAACTAGAAAAATTTGTTAAAAAGTTTGAAATATTTTTCAAAACTAGCAAATTTTTAACAAAAAGTAAAAATATTTTCTTGAAAGAGAAAATTTTTTGTAAAAACATAAATATTTTATTAAAAGATAGTAAATTTTGCTAAAAAGTTTGAAATATTTCTATAAAACTAGCAAATTTTTAACAAAAATTAAAAATATTTTCATAAAAAAGAAATTTTTTTTGTAAAAACATAAATATTTTCTTAAAAGATAGAAAATTTTTAACAAAAAGTAAAAATATTTTCTTAAAAGAGAAACTTTTTTGTAAAAACATGAATATTTTCTGATAAAATAGAAAATTTTGAAACATTTTTACATTCATATTTTCTGAAAGTTTGAAATATTTTTATAAAACTAGCAAATTTTTAACAAAATATTTATATTTTTACAAAAAACTTTCTCTTTTAAGGAAATATTTTTACACTTTGTTAAAAATAGCAAATTTTATTTTTGAAATTTCTCTAGTTAAATTTTGTATAACTTTAAATTACTTGTTGAATATTTACGTATCAAGGATTTTTGAAAACTTATGATGATTTAAATATGCGCATATAGTTAAAATCGTTGCTGTTTCTGATATAAAATTGATCTTTGAAGGAAAGATCATATATTTATTTTGTTGTAAGTAATAATGGAGAACCAAGGAAAAAATCGATATTAACTTTAAGAACTTAGGAATTTAAAAAAAAAAAAAAAACCTTTTCTGTAGAATACTTTTTTATTAATAATTAATTCAGTTAATTTAGTATTATATTCAAATAGCGTTCATTTTAATTTGTAGATTTGTGAAATATGAGGAAAATATTCACGCATAAAAAGAATATGGTTCAACTTTTGAAAATTCACTCTAATGAAAAAAGACTTTAAGTGTCGTTTATGTGATAAGGTGTTTGATCGAAATTGTAACTTGAATAGACATTTAAAAACTCATGAAAAATCGAGAAACTTTTGATTGTGAAGAATGCAAAAATACCTTTTTTCGAAAAATGATAATTTTAAGAGGCACTTACTGATTCATTTAGTTTCGCATAAATTTAATTCGTGTAGTGAATCTTTTAAGTTAAAATCTGATTTACTCTATCATATCCGATCCATTCACACATCGTCTTGTTCGAAAAAAAGAAGATAGATCATTCCACAAATAACAATAAAAAGATGAAAAATAATTGTGTAAATGCAATGGAAGTGTTTAAGAAAGAGATTCTTATTCCAAGTGAGGTAGCATCAGATTTACTTATATTCTTTGATGAAACGCATCCAAAACTTAAACAGATAATTGAAAGTGATTTAATGGAAAATCGATCTATCAAATGGTATGTGATATGCAAAGTCAATTTTTTTCGTACAAGCGTTGATGGAGATGAGAAAACTACTGGTCATTTCCGTAGCTTGTGTGAACGAGAATTCGGAAACTATGAAGGTGTGATCGAGTCCCACATATCTCAAGCTTTTTGAAAAGTTCGAAGTTCTTTCGACGAATTCATAGAGCGGGTCAGGATGGAGATGAACTTAGTGGAAAGTATGGAGATTTTTACAGCAAGATATAATCCTAGCAGCAAAAAAAGCAGTATTAAGTATTCACAATGAAAAAGTGATTCATATTTTTTAATAAAATTTTCTATTTTTTTTTAATAAAATATTTGTTTTTACAAATTATTTTTACTTTTTGTTAAAATTTTGCTAGTTTTATAAACATATTTCAAACTTTTTAACAAATAGAACAGATAGAATTTTAACAGATAGAAATTTATTTTAACAAATATTAGCTTTATTTAGATTTCGTAATAAAAAAAAATAACTATTCCTAATTTGTAACAAAGAAGAGGAATAATTTTTTTTATTATTAACAAAATAAAAATAATTAATTAAAATGAAAAAATAATGTAATTCCATATATGAAGCAAATCTAATAATAATATAAAAATAATAGCTTAAAATTTATATGTATTTATTTTATTTTTAAAAAATATTACAAATGATTATTTTAATTAATATTAAAAAACTTTTTTATTATGTTAATAAGTTTAATTTGTTTTTAATTCATGTAACTAAAAATTAATTAATTTGGTTACTAACACATATTAATATCATAATCATATCTCATATCATACAAATGACATGAAAACCTTTTTTTATGTTAATAGGGTTAATGTATTTTAAATTCATGTAACTATAAATAAATTTAATCAATCCGGCTATTAATACATATAAAATCATATATTTCATTATTCATAGCTAATGTTATAAAAATGAGAGTTTATTTTTCATATAATATATTATAAATTATATAATATATTATAAGTTTATTTTAATTTATTTCAAAATCATGTTACTAAAGATTAATTTAATATTAAAACCTTTTTTAATTGAGATTCACTAATTTTAAATTAATATCACTAATAAAATAAATATTAGTTATGTTAGATAATTATTCAATTATTATTTTAATTTATTTAATTTTCTTCCGTAAGTTTAAATTTAAAAATTTTTATTTCTTGCATTCACATATAGATGGCACCATTGATACTCTACCAAACCAAGCAAGAGTTGTTGCCACCTCTAAAAAATATTAAAACATGTTAGACGGACAAAAATAATTATTTAATAACTCGCAAAGATTAAATAAAAATATATCGATGAAACTGTAGGAAGATATCAATATCAAATCCTTTTCATTTATACACGTGTTCAGAATACAAAGGTTTGACTTATTTACACATATCGTACCAAACATTCGTAGGTCAGTGCTTATGATATCCAACTAATGACACACGAATGCCTTTTGATAGGCATGAGTTTGATCCTCAGCCTTAATTATATTTAATAAAATGGATTTAAATAATGAAATAGATTTAAAATTATTTTATTTCTAACATTCCCACATAGATGTCGACTCTAGAGTGATAGCATGATTACATTTATTTATTATGTAATAAAAGATGACGTCATTACTTCATAATATATGATTTCTCCCAAATAGCAAAGCTGATAAGTATTGCCACCCTAAATAAGTAAAATAATATTAATAAGTGTTGCCACCACAAAAAATATTAAAATCAACACTAAAATCATATTAGGGCAGAAGTAAACAATCTCAAAACTACTCTAGGCATAAGAAAAAAAAAAAAAAAAAGAATTAAGCTCCCCATGACGTTGCAGACGAAGTTCCGATTTCAAAAAAAAAATAAAGAAAGAAAGAAATAAGCTACTGACCACTTTCTCTCAGGTTCAGGTTCAGGGGGTTCGTCACTATCCATGCCTCACGATGAGGGAAGAATCAGAGAGGGACTATGACGTCACTTCCACGGGATCTCCCAAAAAAATCAACAAAAAATCCCTCTGTTATAGTTGAGCTGGTGGAATCCCCGAAAATCCACACAATCCCTGATGCTGAAGCCCTATTATCGAACTGCTATCCTCAATATTCTTCCTTTGCGCTTTTACTAACTTTAATGCGTTTTAAAATTTTTAAATATTAATTATAATTTTTCTCTTTGTATAACTGAAAAAACATTAACTAGCTAATTGTAATTACAGTTGAAATATGTTTACCAAGTCCTTTTTATAAACTTTGTTGGTTACATTTTCCAATAGTAAAAGAATGGAGTGAAAAATTTAAAAAAAATTTATTTGTTCTTTATTTTAATTATTCGAAATCAAAATTTTCCAAACCAAAATTTTCGTAACTTATTTATTTGAAATATTGTCACCGTATTATTATTATTTTTATTAATAACTTTAAACATCAAAGAATTTGAATTTCTTATTGGCTTATTTATTCGAGTCAGACTAGCATCTGTTATACGTATTAAGTTTTTTTCCATTCTATTTTTCAAATATTGATACCTTGAAATCTAATATCATATTCTAAATAATAAACTTCGTATTTTTCATTGTCTTTCTTCTTACATTATCTTGAATTTTATTAAAAATGCAAATATATTATGAAAATTTATAAAGTTCGCTTTCCGAAAAAATTACTTAAAGCTCATAACAAGTATTAAAACAACAAACCAAAGATATCAAGAAAACTCGAATTAAACTTACACAAGTTGATAAATTTTAGCTACCAAATTAAAGTGGAAATATTAAGGAATTTACATTTATAGTATGTATTTTTTATAGTTATAATTTTTATAGTTATATTTTTTATAGTTTATATTTTAACACATCTAGAATTGTTTTAGTAATACAAAGATAATATAAAAATTTATAGCAGCTCATTTTCGAAAACAAAATTAACAAAACTCATTAAAAGTATTAAAACAATAGAGCTAGGGAAGTTAACAAAATCGAATTAAACATACTGTGGTAACTAAATTCTAACTTCCAAATTAACGTGGAAATATTAAAGAACTTATTATCAAATAAATGGAGAAAGTATTAGTGAAACAAGGCTTGATTGACTAAGACTTTAATTTCCCTTTTCCTATTAATTCCTAGGCAGAAAATTAATCGCTCTTTTTCTTTACAATTGACAATAAAATGCTGAAGTGCTATTAAAAGACTTTATTGTTCTTCTAGAGGAAATAAATGCTGAAGACGAAATGACTGAAGGATGGACTTCAGTTAGATACAGGATCGTTTCATCCAAAAGAGAATCTAGTCTTTGTGGTAATAAAGTTAACATTTCACTGATTGGATTTCTAAATGCGTGTTCACTATATTCTAAGCAAAAATTAATACAAACGCAATGAAATAATTTATTCGAATGAGTTATTCTATATTGTCTAAGATATGGATAATTAGAGTTTGAAAATTCTTCTTTCAGAAAGATTTAATTTGTACGTTTTCATTGAATAATTTCTGGAAAGAAATTATTACAACACTTCTGCCATTAATAACTGGTTCTTCTCGTAGTCAGATTGTTTGTTAGATTTAATATTTCTTTGGTTAATTTAATTCACGCATAAGTAATTAAAGTATTTGAAAAATTATAATTCGGTTTTATGTAATTTTCATGAGAAAGTTTGATAGAATAATTTGTATGATGCACTAAATAACTTTATTTAAAGACTAAAACTGAAGTTTTCGAGTATATGTAACGCGTATTTCAACTTAGCTTACTGGTTTCGTTTTTAATATCAATAAGCATTAAATGAGAGCAGACAATTATGACTGATTTCATATTTATTAAGTTATTTTATTTATTTATTTATTTACTTATTTATTTGATTTAGGGGTTATACTTTTATACAACGAGTATTTGGTCTTATGTAGGTTGGGCGATGTTGAAATCTAAAAATAGTTTTCCGAAAAGTACCTGATTCTGACTATATTATTCAATCGCATTAAAACTGTAGCTTGTAGAGAGAAACCAATTGCACATTTGAAAAAAGAGACCAGAAAGTATCTAAGATTCATTCAGAAATCACTACAGAATTTTTTTTTTCCCCGTAGTGTTATAGCTATTGTTATTTTCCTTTCTCAACATTATTTAAAAATCTTATCAAAGATCTTACGAATGATATGTATAAGATCTGCAAATGTATGAGGTATTTGTCTGTAAAAGACCTTTCTTTATCTTGCAAAATACGTATAAGATATATACTTATTTATTTAGAAGTATCGTTAAAATATTTAAACTATTGTTGAAGATAATGATTCTTAATTAATGCTAATAATGCATGTTTATTGAAATTAAAAACAATAGCCTCTCTACTGGAAACCAAAGTTAATGGAAAAAAGATACTTACTTGTTTTTGGGATAATATTATTCACAATATTTTTATTGATACTACCGCATAATTAAAATTGGTAATATGTATTACTTGAAATAAAAAAATAAGCTACGTGCACAAAAGCTTATTTAAAGGAAAAAAAAAAGGTTTATGAAACAATCGTTATACGCAGATGATGCTTCATATATATATATATATATATATATATATATATATATATATATATATATATATATATATATATATATATATATATATACACTGCTGGCCTCCCAAATTGCAGCACCAAGAAAGACAAGAGATATCACAGCAAAATTTATTTTGTAGATAATATGTTGACCAAGTATGAAATTATTAAATTTATAGACTTCTGTGAAATGTGGTTCCTGCCAAAATCAGTAGCCAGAGTAGCCGCAATTGTTGGAGAACACCGCTGCCACACGCCTCGGCATTCATTCAAAGAGAATTTGGATGTGTTCTTAGGGTACAGCACACCAAGCAGCTTTCACACGTTACCAAAATTCATTTGGTGTGGCAGCTGGGGATGTAATCTGGGCCAATCGTTGAGCAATCACGGACCACTTGTTTTCTATCGGCGAAAGATCCGGAGAGCGAGTTGGCCAGGGAAGCAACTCAATCTGGCGATTGACGAAGAACACTTGGACAATGCGTGCCACATGTGGTCGCACATTATCCTGTTGAAATATGGCTGTGAGCAAGCTCTGAAGGTAAGGAGGGATAAATGGCTCCAGCACCTCGGAGATGTAGCGCTGGCTGTTTAAAGTACCGGCAATACGTGCTAGAGGAGTGCGAGAATGATATCCAATACCGCCCCATACCATAACACCTAGTGCAGGACCAGTGTGACCGTGCATAACGCTGCTGTTCAGCATCCGCTCTCCATGGTGTCTCCAACGTTGAAAACCAGCGTGGTGTTGAAAACAGAAGCGTTACTCGTCAGTAAAGACAATTTCATTCCGTCCACATCCGTCCACATCCTTCTTTCATCACACCATTGGCGGCGGAGAGACGTCTATGGTTCTGCGTCAAGGGTAGACGAAGCAATGGACGTCTTGCGGATAGATCATTTTGCTGTAAGCGGCGTCGAATGTTACACGCAGACACTGGATGATGCCTTACAGACTAAATGCGCTGTGCTATGGCTTGTAATGTGACTGAGCGATCAGTCACTGCCATGCGCACAATTCGCCTGTCATCAACAGAAATGATACACTGAGGTGAAGCAATCGAACACGTCGATCCGTCGTACCCTCCTGCATCCAACGATCACATATCCGTATTACAGTTGTTTGGTTTCGTCCAACACGACTACTGATTTCCCTGAAAGATAATCCACAATCTCGGTAGGCCACTTTCCTTCCTCTGTCGAATTTGGATACTTTATCAAAAGATGATCGCTGTTTTCTAAGAGACAAATTCAAATGACAAATTTCATGTTATTGGCCTGCTTCCTTCAGGGTGTTACATTTACGGTGGCCAGCAGAATGTATATATATATATATATATATATATATATATATATATATATATATATATATATATATATATATATATATATATATATATATATATATATATATATATATATATATATATATATATATATATATATATATATATATATATATATATATATATATATATATATATATATACATGTTACGGCCAAAGCCCGAAGTCGGGCCAATTCGCGATCTGGCCGGGCAGATCACCAAGTGGCCGAGGATGGCTGGCCAAAGTCAAAAATAATTGAAACGATCAGTGAATATTTTACTTTGGCGGTCTTCTATAATTATTTAAATAATTCTTATAAATCTTCTAATTTAAAAATATAAAAAATAGAAGTTTTTAAATTGTCTATTAAATAATCATCAATTTAATAATCATTATTAAATTGTCGATTTAATTATCTAGTCATACTAGTACATACACCAAAGGTCTAGTCGTACTAGGTCTAGTTAAGTGCCACCGCCCGATATACATTTGCCCGGTATATCCTACGATGATGTTTTTTAAGGTCAAGTGCCACTGCCCGGTATACATTTGCTCGTTATACTTAACACTAATGATTTTTTAAGGTTCAGTGCCACTGCCCGGTATACATTTGCCCTGTATATCCCACATTGATGTTCTTTTAAATTTCAGTGCGACTGCCCGGTATACATTTGCCCGGTTTGCCTGGTACAATGATTTTTTCTTTCAAGTTTGGCCAATCATCCTCGGCCAATTCGCGAATTAGCCGTAACATATATAAATAAATATATATATATATATATATATATATATATATATATATATATATATATATATATATATATATATATATATATATATATATATATAGATAGATAGATAGATAGATAGATACACTCAAGAGCCAAAACATTATTACCACCTCTTAATCACGAGTTGGCCCACCTATAGCCCACAACACAGCTGCAACCCGCCATGGCATGGATGCCACAAGTCCTTGGTAGATGGCCGGAGACAGATTGTACCAGATGCTTAAGCAACAGTCACGCAAGTCCGAGATATTGCGACTTAGTGGTCTTTGAACTCTGAGCTGCCGTTCCATGACATCCCAAATGTGTTCTATCGGATTGAGATCCGGTGAGTTAGGCGGCCAGATCATTAACTGGAGTTCAGCATCATGTTCCTCGAACCACTCCAACACATTTTTAGCCTTGTGACTCGGGGCGTTGTCCTGTTAGAAATTTCCATTTCCAGCTGGAAAAACAGAGGCCATGTAAGGGTGCAACTGGTCCGCAACGATGTTCAGATACCATGTAACATTCATGGTCTGATTAGATAATTAAATTTTTAATTATCTGAATTAGATAATTAAAAAAACACCCAAAATAATTTTTTACAAGTAGTATCAACGAAACATTTAAGTAGCTATGTTAGTGGGATGATTGTACTTAATGGTTCAGGTAGCAACTCCTTAAAGCTCGGTTCAATACTTTTAGTGAGATGAGGACACAATTATCCTCGTTGCACAATTTCGAGTCGATTTCTCCTTTTTGTGACAAGATCCGTCACAGCACTGAATCCACGTTCGACAAGTTAGGAGGAAGGGAAGGCAATTAAAAAAATTTTAACGATTGTCTACAGTCTAGGATAGAGACGACTGATGTTACATTTTAGCAAAAATTCTATGAGACGATCACCATTTTAAAGTTTCAATAGTTTCCATTTTATTAGTTTCCATGAGACGATCACCATTTTAAAATTTCGTTCGACCAATTCCTCGTAAATCTGAAACTCTGCTGTTTCAATATTTACAAAAGGGTTCATAGCCCCATAAACCCATTGAGGGACTTCCAGAGAACAAAACGTCTTTAAAATGGTCAGAAAAGTTAATGTGCAAAGAGTCAAGGTGTTGAAAATATTATTATGCATCATCAGAGAGAATTTCGCCTTCTTGGCTGAACTCATTACTACTTTATTTCTGCTTCCACAACATGAGTTTTTTTAGAAAGGCAGAAATAACTGATTTTGAAGGGATCAAATTGAGTTCATCACTTTGAAGTTGTAAATTAACCGCCATTAAATTTTGCAAATATATCAGCCAAAATCTTTCTTAAATTCTTGCAATCTGTCTCTCAGAGCTACAATGCTTTTTTCGAGGAACTCAAGCACAGAGTCAAAAGATTCCAATGCCTATTGAGACAGAAGCTTTTGGAAAGCCAGTGAATCTCGGTGTATAGTAACAAGAGTCTGAATAATCAATTGTAGAGAGCATTACTGTGAACTTTGTTCACAGCAGATATGGAATATTGCAATGATAGATGCAAACGGTCACTGAGAGTTTTTCCTACTAAATGCTGTCTGTGAATCACGCAGTGAACAGCTAAAATATCTGGTACCACCCTTTTCAAAACGGCGATAAAGCCCACCATTGCAGGAGCCTATCAGTGGCAATGGACATGATATTCGCAAGAGAATGGTTTTTCTCTTTAAAATAATCTTCGACAGTATTAAAAATAAATTTACCTTTGATATCTACATAATAAGGCTTCTTGCAAAAAGCATCTCTTGAATAATTTTTCCTTTTACAAACCGTACCTATGCCTACAGTAAAGCCCACATTACCTGGCAAGGTTGATTCATCAACTTGAAGGGAAAATTTGTTGGATATCAAAAATTTGCATAAAGAAATTTTAACGTCTTTGGCCATCTCATCATTTCGTCACCGCATTGAATCGTTGCTTATGGGATATTTTTTTTATTACATTGAATGTGGCTGGGTGGTGTAAAACTGTTTCTAAAACTTGCTTGACAACCGGCAGTATCAACTCTACTCCGATGGTATGAGCTTTACCAAATTTAGCAATAAATTTTGATATATTATAAGAAACTATCAAACCATCGTCGCATTTTTGTGATGATGTTGCTAGTAACTCCGAAAGGGAGTTGCTAGTAACTCCGAGACCGAAGGGCGTTCAGAAACGTGAAAAAACATGTTAGTGAAAAATGACAAATCTATATTTTGTTTGTCAGGATAAGTTTTTTGCAAATACTCCGGCGAAAGGTAAGATTTCTTAGATAAAACTTTATTACAAAAGAAACACATGGGTAATTGAGACTTTCTGAGACAGAGAAATACTTCAAGCACGTGTCACTGTATTGATTACGCTTCTTTTTGTCAACCGACATTGTTGGTTTCAGCAAAATACAAACGATGAAAAAAAATCAACTATTTCTCAAAATTAATAAATAATTTATGATAAAGAACGAATTCTCACACTTACCTGGCCAAATAAACTATGAGATCTAATCGAAACAGGGGAAAAAACCCGTAAGGAAGCTAACGAAAACCATTTTCTAAGAAACACGGGTCCAATCAAACATTCTAACTGAAAGCGCGTGCACTTCAATTTCCACCAAATGGCTTGAATGAGTCAGAGGCAAAAACTACTGACTCTTGCGCTTAGCTGTGTTGGTTCGGATCGAGGAATAGGTGCCTTATAAGTTCGTTTTATTGCTGGTACAAATGGTGTATCGGAAAATCTTTATTTATTATATTAATTTAATCTTTTTTTTCTTTAAGCTTAATTTTAGATTAATTTTATTTATTAAAGAAATCTTAATTTGATAATTTTATTTGTAAGTTTTAAAATTAAATTTGAATGACAAAACATGCTCATCGCCCCCCTACCGCCCAAAACATATCCAACGCCCCCCTACCATCCAAAACAAGTTCACCGCCCCTCAGCATACTCTCACCGCCCCCGTTGAGAACCAATGAACTAAAGCATCAAACATCATGCTACTGCTTTGACATTTTAAAGAATTTTATTCATTTATTTCAATCTTGAGCAAAGCTTAAATTGATTTTTCAACCTCCGCTCTTGCAGAGTAAAACCGCAATAAACAATTCACCAATTTTTAACAGATGAGTTTAATTTATGTTATTTTCTACGAAATGAAATAAGGAACATATTTGCTGAAAGTATCACTCAGCTTTATTGTTGTGAAAATATTTAAAATGCTAGCTATATTTAAAAAAAATTGATTAGCTAGTTATACGTATTAGTATCTGCTTTTGAACTCATTTTAAAAGAAAAGAAATGAGTTCAATGAAAATATAAAGCAATCTCCTTTTTTACTTTCATTAACTAATTCCTAAGCTGATTTTGATATTGGTAACTAATAAACTCTTTCAAATATAAAAGCTAACTATATTGTATATAAAAAAGATGCCGTTAATTATAAAAGTATCATAGTCAAATATTTGCTATCTAACAAACACGCATATAACGTTTAAAATTATTTCTCAAAACTTCATTAAAATATTAATGTGAACAAGTGATCAAAGACCCACTCAATTTGCTTTGTGTATTTCTTCTAAATAAAATAAACACAATGCATGCTAATAACAGCTTCTAACAAGCTTTGAAATTTCAAATTAATGGGTATTTTTATTATTTTGCACAAAGCAAATATAACTAAAGTCTTTAATTAAGACACTTAGTTTACTTAAGAGCAAAAGGCCTTCCATTGAGATATCTTTGCTTCACGTAATAAAACATTTTCTTCCATTTACTGTCAAAATATATTACAGTTTAATAGAAAATATGCTATTTATTTTACCTAAATTTTTTTTACAAATTTTATGAAACTTGAAGTACACAAGTAAAAAAAAAAAGCGCTTTTCGAGCTGACAACACTGGTCTTTTATATTCTTAATAATTTTAATTGAAATGCCAAAGTGAAGGAAAGTAGTGTTATAAATTTTTTTTTTTAAAATCATCTTATTCGTGATTACCTAAAACATACACTAGATAGTTCGTAACCGACTTAAAATTAAGTAAAAATAAGAATAATTTATACATGTCTAAAACTAACTATGTATTTGTGTTTATTGAAGAAGAAAATGATTTTTCAATAACTTCCAATCAAGTTTTAGCTTCTAAACCAGATTTTGCTTCATTTTTTCAAAAACAAATTCTTACTTAGTACAATTGTAACGAACAAAAGTTAGCCGCAAACATATATTTTTCTTTCCATTTTCTAATTATTAACTTTAGTTTATAGAAGATGTCTGCATTATTTACTCTGTAGAAATTTTGCAATTAGTGTTCTATACTCTGTGTACTATCAGTACTTTGTCTCCGTCCACCACCACAATGTTTGCGAACGTGAGTTATTGTAATACTATTTTGAAGTAGCAAAGAACATGAAGATTTCCCAATTAAAATAAATAAGTTAAATTTTAATGTTAATTCAAACAAGAAAAACATGATTATTAAGTGTACTGGCCCAGTTGAAAATGAGTTTAAGACTAGTTGAATACAATATAATGAAGCTAATGAGTTTACATAGAATATCATTTAAATTTTCAAATACAATGCAATCTCTTTCCTTTCATTATAAATGCCTCAAACGTAATCATAATTCACAATTTCTCAGCAAGGAACACCATCCCATTCTTTCTTTTTCACTGTAAAAAAATTTCGTATATCTTAACTCTATACACGGTGGCAACACGGTTAAACGTCAAGTGACGTTCTGATACATCAGTAATGCTTCTTCACACAATTTGGTGCAAAGTAGTTACCACTATATTTTGGTATAAACTAAAACTAACATTTATTTTATAATTACATTATGATAAGATACACTTAAGAAAGTTATTTTTACATTACAATTTTAATAAGAATCATTGATTTAGGACGTATACACACACTGAGTCTTCTAATAAAAGTAATTTGTAAATGAAACATATGCGTACACTCTAAAAAGTTTTGGTGCTATATTTCTCCGAATATGATGTTGAATTTCCCAAAATATTGCATAAAAGAATACTTTATTGGGGGTTAACAGCAAATCGAGAATTCATGTGCGATTTAATGGATGTTATTTAAATGTAAGCACGTAAAATTGAATAATCTTACACCAAATTATCACGCTTTAAATCCATATGAAAATTATTTTATCTTTCAAAAACAGCAATGTTGGGGCGTTTTATAAGTATCAATAATATAAGAAACACTAAGTTGAATATCGTGAGTAGTTTGTTTACTGTCTAGAACGAGCTGACAAGATTGTTTTTATTTAAAACGCTGATATTTATCTACAGAAAAATCACTCGCCGTTAAATATATCAATGTATGTTTTTAGCTTTGTAATAAGGATAATTACTTTTTAATTTTTAAATCTCTGAGAACTGAATTAACTAATTTTACAATGTATAATTTCTCTTCCATTCTTTTAGGCCTTTTTCGAATTCGCTTCAATATTCTCTCAGTGCTACGTATGTGTTTGAATTACAAACTGATTTTATTCGAATAATTAGTTTTTGTATGCATTCTAAATTAATAATTCTTACTCTATATTGTATTGTAAAACTAACATTATCGACACTTATGTGTTTCTTATCCTACTGTAATTATATATTTTAGTGTTACTGAATAATAATAAAAAACTGGCAACTACTTTACACCACGAAGTGTAAAAGAAAATTGATGCACTAGATCCAAGAGTTATTTATTGCGTTTTACTACACCTGTCTGGAGTAAACTAATTGCTTCCATTTTTGGCATCGAGATAATTGTAAAACTTTTTATAGTGTAGCACAGAGAGAATGTCAAGATGATTTGAAACAAAGTTTAGCAGAATGAAAGCTGATATAAATTATTCATGATAAAGCACTTAATACAGTTCACGAAGATCTAAAAATTAAAATATAATTAGCCTTAAGCATGCGTGTAGCGTCCTCCACCGACCTACACTAACTCATGACAACTCATTCTGATATTGCAGACAAATTACTGGCAATATTCAAGTTTACAAATCTCAAAATTTTCTGAAATGAAAATAATGAGCTATATATCGGTGTAATCAGATTCTATTATGAAAGTGTTTATATTTAAATGGCACCCTTTAAATTGTGCATGGAATCTCGGTTTCATATTAACCTGAAACAAGATGTTCCTTCCCACGTTATTTTCATATTCGGTGAGATGTTAAGCACATTTTCTACAGTGTTCAAATTAAAGCTATTAGAAAAGATTCATTCACATACTCAAAAATGTTTTGTGGTGAGAATAATGTCGCGTAACTACCACTAAGATTATTAAATACCAATTTCCTAGTATTTAAGACATGTTAACTTGATTTTAACTGAAGGTACCTCAAGATAGAAGCAAGTTAACACGCATTATATACTAGGGGACTGGTATATAATAATCTTAGTGGTAGTTACGCTACAATTTCACAAAAATTTAATATCTGCATGCAGCAGGCAACTTTTCATACTGACCTCATGATTGCAACCTCTTGATATATATCTGTGATAGTATTTTTTACTGATCTGATTTTCCTACCCTATCCAAAACAAATTTAAAATCAAAGTAAAAAATATATGGCGGAAGTTTAAATGGCTTAAGACTTGGAGACTTGAATTTTAATACACATAATTGCCATTTGAGGTGGCCATAGAGGAAACATGCAGTGTTGTAACCGCACATATGTTTCAAGAATATCTAATTATCATCCAGAGTTCCAAATCTTCAGACAAACTTTAGATATTTTTACTCAGGATGCCACCAGAGTATTTGGCATTGCATTAGTTTGGAATTAATCAAGGTTTTTGGATGCATAAGATTTGTAATATGTTACTATTTCAGATATAATGTTTGCATTCTATCTGAGTTGTAGTTTTTAGAACACGGTGTTTGAGTAATTAAATCATTCATTCCATTTCTTTTGAATGAATCATTTCGTTGTATAATTTTTCTTTACTTGCAATTTTTGTCTCTGCAGTAGAAGGGTCCATTAACAAGAAGAAAAAAATCGAAGCCATAAGCAAATTTAAAATAGCTACCTATCATATCTTAATGTTTATTTATGCAAGTGCTTGCTAGTGTTATCTGGACCAGAAATACTAGTTGTATTATACTTCTATTAAAGTCTTTTATAAATATGGAATTCCAAAATTTAAGTTTAAAAAATATATTTTTCAACCGTAACAACTTTAAATCCTAAGGATATGCGAAAAATCAAAACGAGCTGCTTTAAATGGAATAAAACTCTTTCAAAAGTTAAAAGAGAATTCGATTTCCTTTTACATTGATGTGTGAAAAATCGTTTTATAAAACGTGTCAAAAACTTATGTAAGAAAATAAGTCAGTTTAAAACAGAATGTGCCCCATATTATATGTTAACTAAAAATGAATATATTCGTATTTTAAATACATTACAGATTTTTTTCACCCAAGATTAATTGATTCAGTTTTTTTATTACTTTGCATTGAAAAAGAACTAAAAATAGAACTACTACTACAAAAAAAGTTAAATACGCAACTGAAACTAGGAAAACAAATCAGGTCTAAGTTTAAACAAACAAATCTTATAAATTAAAGCCAACATAAGCAAATATATTGTACTCTTAATCCATTATTTTAAAACGCTTCTTTGTTCTTGAAACTTTTTGACTTTTAATGTTTCATGATATATCAGTTTTTTCACAATTCACAAATGTAAATTGATTGCTTGTTTTTTATAAAACTAATAAACGAATAGATGAATTATGAAGTTCTATACCAAAACATAAGCTCAAATGGGGAAAAAAATTAAAAGAATTTTTTTTTTTAAAAATTCAGAAATTTCAAAAAAAGGAAACGATATAATCTCGTTATCAGCTCGCACGATTATATCCGAAAAAATGCTTTCCAATATTGTATTAATTAAGACAAAGGAAAGTACATCAATACAATATTGTGAGAAGCACAAGAAGGCAAAAGATGTAAAAAAATGCAAAATAAAGCAATCTAGCAGAGAATGGAAAATAAAAAAAATTATATATATATATATATTCAATAAATAGTAAATTTATTTCTGTTTGATTTATTCCATTTAACATAAATTCCTTTTTGTAAGTAGCTTATAAATCTAATCTTCATTTATTTAAAATAACACCAGTTGGTACAGTGCGTAAAATAAAAAAAGGACCACTTTTAATGACTTTTGATCTATTATTTGAATTTTCATGGTTCTAGGATTCTTTCTGAATGGTTCGAGAAGGTGACCTCAACTATGCCAATTAATAAGTAGAGATGATATTTTAAGTTACGAAATTAGACACAAAAACGCACTTTCTCTGAATAAACATACCTTTATTTCGATTGATTCAGGTTTCTTACCCCCAAGATATAAAAGATATCTGTAATCTAAGATATATGGCCCCAATAGTTTGATCAGGAGAGCGGTCCAAAATTTGAGCCCCTTAATGTTAATATTACTTTTTGCGCATTTTGATATATCTGAAAAAAATTTTTAAGCGATTTGAAAACTTTTTTCACACAATTGTACAATTAACAAGACCCAATCCAAAAATAATTCCATGCAAACCATAACTTTTAACGAATATTTATAATTTTTTATTATTTTTTTAATATTAATCGAAAAAAAAAATTAAATAGTAAGTTATGCAAATTTGTGCATTACTTGAAAGGATGTAATTTTTTAGGGTTAACGGTCTAGTTGTTTAAACAGTCTAATAGTTCCTGAGAAATGTAATTACAACATTAAAATAGAAAATTTTTCAAACTCGATTTCTCGAAAACTATTCGATCGATTTCACAAAAATTTTGTATTTTGCCATGCACAATTATATTCTTTAGAATGATGTAAAAATTGTTTCGTATTTTACAATTTCAAATGTTTTCGACTAAGATTAAATAAAATAACAAATACACGCTAAAAGTTATTTTTTGTATGGAATTATCTTTTGATAAATGAATTTTTTACTTGCGTGCGAAATTTTTTAAATTTGCTTACAAAGTTCTCGTGATATAGCAAAATACGCAAGAAGTAAAATTAACATAAAAGAGTCCAAATTTTGGACCGCTCTCCTGACCAAGCTATTGGGACCGTATTACACAGATTGAGACTACTTCCTATACTTTGAGGATCAGAAATCCGTCGTTTAAAGGTATGTTTATTCAGAGAAAGTACGTTTTTGTGCCATATTTCTTAACTTAAAATATCGTCTGCACTAATTATTCAGCCTATTTGAGATCACCCTTTTGAACTTTTAAGAATGAGTTCCTGAGCGCGAAGATCCGATGATAAAATCAAACATTATTTAGGGTGGTCCGTTTTTTATATTGCCCACTTTTTGTAAGATAAATGGGAAAAAATAAGAGATATTTAACATTATTATTTTTTTCTGTAAACGGGAGTGAAACGTAAGATATTTAAGATCGTTCCTCTCATTTGTTCTATTTTATGTCATTTCTCTTTTGCACGTTGAATGATATTAATAATGAAAATAATAATAGTGGTTTTTTATCAATAATTCAGAAAATCTGTCATCGGCTTAAACAAATTTAACAAAAGCATTTATTTAATAACGAAAAATAATGAATACAACATCTTGACACTTCCGTGTCTGCAAGTTCTCTACTAGTTCTATACAGTAAGGGGGTTTTACCATTTTCCCCACTTAAATTTCGATGAAAGTCACCAATCAAATAATTTAACAACAATTAAAAATTAACAAATTCTACTGAATAAAAAACAATATTTAAATCTTACTTTATTTATAGTATTGAATTTTAAAATTAGCAAAAATAAAAAAAGGAATTTAAAAAAAGAAAAAGGAGTTCAAAATGGAATTAAAGTTCAAAATTAATCAAGTTTAAATAGTTAGTTCATAGTTGTTCAATAAGTTCCTGTATCTGCAGGGCAGGGTCACAGCGCCCTCTCAGTAAGGGGATTTTGCCTATATATATATATATATATATATATATATATATATTTGTTTGATTGTTTCTGTTTAATATAAATTTAATATAAATTCACTTGTGTAAGTAATTTATAAAACTGAGCTTTAGTTATTTAAAAACAACAGTATGTGTAGATGATAAATGGGAAGGAAAAAATTAGGTACGTAACATTAGCGACATTGTTTTTGGATACGGAGTGAAACGTAGGGTATTCAAGACCGTTCTTCTCCTTTCCTCCACTTCGTGCCATTTTTCTTTTAGAATGTCACTTAATAAGGAGAATAGATATTCTTTCGTTTCTGGTTTCAAATCACGTCAGTAAACAAGCTAGATAAACATTTCCTTCTCGAATTCTGATTGAATTATTCGAAATTGGTTGAAATTAAGTAGAAAAAAGTTATAAGCATTTAAAACAAACTATTTGAAGCAGAGTTTATGATAAAATCCCAAAATTTCTGTTTACAATTGTGCTACCATATTTTTCCCCACAATGTTTTTGGCATGACCTTAAGAATAAATATTAAAGTATGAAATGAAACATTAGTTCAAAATATATAACTTAGATTTTTTTTTAAAATTCGCAGTAAAAACAATGTATAGCGGAGAGTAGGGAATTATAAGTTTATTTGCATAAACTCCGAAAACGAACCTTAAATAATGTTATTAAATATATATGAAATAGCGAATTGAATCAACCCACATACCTTCAAAATGATTTAGTAAAATAATTAACTATATTTCGAACAAAAGAAAGGAATATAAGTTATCCTTATTTAATGCATAACAGAACTTTAGATATAATGGCATTAGCTTAATACCGAAAATGTTTATTAATATAATTAATTATAAATATATGAATTTACGCTGAAATTATTTCTACTTTATGCCAAGATCACGATAAAACTTTTGCCTTTTCTAATAATATGTTTCTTATAACAGGTTATGGTTGCATATGGTTATATGCTTGTCTATTTGGCAAATAGTAAAATATTAAAGCTTTTCATTTCCTTAAAATTTAATCGTATCTTCAATTTGAAATTTAAATTTTTCTATTTAAAACTATATATAATAATGCTTTGAAACGTTCAAGACAAAAAAAAATTAAAAAATTGATACTTACTTATAAAAATTCTGACATTAACTACTAAACAAATATTTTCATAAATTAAATATCTTTTACCATTGCTCATAAAACGTTTGTTCATTAAAATGCTGTTATTAATGTTTAACAATAAAATATATTTCGCTCACTAAATCTTTGAACTGATTATGCAAAGTTTGTTAAATGACTAATGATAAAAACATAAAATAAATCAAAAATCATTTCTTTTTCAAGAATCTTATTTCTCCCATGTAATTATCTTCAAAGAAAATAATGGTAGTTAGTCATGCCTTATAATTTTGCAATAAACTCCAACTGAGAGAGAACCTTACTTGTCTAAACTCTTATTGTTGCTAATTTCTATTAATTTCATTTTAGAAAAATAGAGTAATTTTGTTTTACTCTATATTATTGTAAATATATTTTCCAAATTCATAATTCGAACTTAAGGTTTTGATTTTTATGCTGCTTACATTTTCGAAATCAATGCATTACATTCCCTACATCACTGCTATTTTACATTTGAATAGAGTTTAAACAATTCAGAATATAAAACGTTGGAGAGTCAAATTAGAAAATAGAATTTTAAGCTAAAATAATATGAGTAAAAAAAAACGTATGTCATATAGTAATAGAAAGTAAATAAACTTGTATTGTTAGCTTTAATTTTCTGCTTTGAGAAACCGAATAATAGAATAAATAAACAGCAAGAACATTTCCAAATAGTGTTTTTACTAACTCATCATTAATTCGAAAATGATTGATAATAAAGCAATATTCCCTCACCAACAACCTTCACCAACAACAAATCAACCTACGCTACAAAAAAACGCAATATTTCATTAATGAATTTTGACTGTCAAAACTATAGATTTCAAAAACAGTTACGTTCTTATTCATTTAAATATCAAAATATTTAAAGCTCAACTTTTCATAATATTGTTTTTAAAAATTATATGTTTAATCTGAAATGCTTGCGAAAAACATCTGTACTATGCGAGCTGTTTCATTTTTGTTCCAAATTCATCATTTTCAATAATTTTACTGTTACTTAATTTGTAGTAATTTTTAAAATAAAAGATTTGTATAATATTTAGAATAATATAAAATTATCCATTAAGATTAAAATTGTAAGTTATCATAATGCAGCATAATTTTATTTTGCTAATAATATTAATATGTTCTAGATGTACTTGATTTTTTTTTTATTTTAAATAATAGTTTTTCGAGTTTCAAACTCGAAAGGTTTCGCATTAAGTAGGCATTAATATTCTTTCACACTTTTAAGAATGGGTTGAAATAGTTACCAAGTTATTAAATCTTATATTATTTTTTTTTTACTTAATTTCAAAATGAATAATATATAAACAGTGTAGAAGAAATTTTTGAAACGACTAAAGCTATAAAATTTTTCAGTGCAACGTTCGTTTGCTTTAGAGTTTGTTAATATCTATATTAACTGATAAAATGATGTCAAAATTTTCTCACATAGGATAACAACTTAAAAGAGATAAAATAAATTTTTGAAACTTCTAGTATTCAGTGTTACTAAATATCTAATTTCCATCGTTAAAATAAATTTCAAAAGTAATCCCTACAAATATAAAAAATTGCGATTTAGTTTTGTTATTTAATTTTACTATATAAAGTATTTTGTCTTGCAGAAATTAATTCAATACTTTTAATCTATTTTAATCTATTTCAATACTATAAAAAAAAATTCCAAATCTAATAATCATTTTCTCATTGATTTTTTTTAAAATAAAGATCATTCTTTTTTTTTTATTTATTTATTTATTTATTTATTTTTTTTTGATATGATATCACTTGTTCCTTAAACTTGAAGATGGCTACTTAAAAAGAAACATGCAAGAGATGTTTTACAGAAAGGGAACGGGTCAGTTTAAATGTATTGGGAAAACTTCCAAAAGAACAACAATTTTCTCTAAGGAATAAAAGCTGTGATATCGATCAACAGTCTGTCCAGGAAACCAAATGTCAGCTAAAGATCGGAGATTGAGGGAACACGGATGCAGAAATGTATGGTCCCCTCAGAATAAAAGCTCGAAATAAATCCAAAACATTATGTTTTCGTTTGTTTCTTTTAGATATACATCTATTATTAAAGGCAGCAATAAATTCTTTTTTGTTCACTAAAAAATGTTATTTTCTCATTTTTTATTCCTATCCAATATTCATTTTTTTATTCCTTAACAATAAAAGGTCACTGAACAAAAGTTTCTATTGAATGGGTTTGTTATTCAATTCAAATATTTATTTTAATAAAATAATAGAAAAGTGTTTTGTATTGTCCAAACCAGGATGTTAAATGCATTTTTTTCATTCTTTAAAGTGAAACAAGTAATGATTTTTTACTAAACAAATACTGAAAAAGTATTCTGTTTAGGGTATTAAAAACAAATAGACATGAACACGTCGCACTTTAAATGTCATATTTTGAAATTAATGTGGTTATATTTTTAAAATTAGCAAAGCAATCGTTAATGATTTTGTAAAATGCTTACATTAAACTGCAGATACTCAACATTGATGGTCGAATCATTTTTAATAGTCTCCTTTACAATATAAATTATTTCTTCATTTTAAATAAGTAAATATTTATTCATAAATAAGCAACATAATAAGTTAAACTAAATACTTCTTTATATTTAGCTACAGAGAATCTACATAAATATTAATAATTGCTAGTTATAAAAGTTATAATTTAATGGAATTATGTTGAAATAAACCAGTTTATTAATTCTTCTTTCTGTAGGAACTTATTCTAAGCGAAGGAAATAAAAACGAGTAAATACGAGTTTTTTTTTATTTTTTTTTTTTTAAATACAATCTTCGGGTCGTATCAACCAGTGCAGTAAATGTAGTAATGCAGTAAATGTAGAGTGTGTATTAAATGTAGATAAATCAGGTGATAAACATTTTATTTGTGTTGAATAAATTTCTGAAGACATTTAATGATCAAAGAATTATTATTTTAGCAAGTGGTATTGATTTAATATTTAAATTAATATTGAAGTTAAAGTAGTAGCTTAATTATAAAACGAAATAATACTTTAGTATATATTGGAATTAATCTTTCAAGATAGGAAATAAAACGAATTGGAAAGATTTTAGGCCTTGCAATAATTTATTCAAAATGTTTAACTATTAATCGAAATGGTCAAATAGCGTAAATAATAAAATGTTAGTAAAGAAGAATTAAAAACTTGAACCACAATAATCAATTTTTAAAGTAATATGTCAATACAATTATCTATTAAATTTTTGTTATCTTCCAAAAAAATCATGAAAATTAGTGTTAACATATAAATATTTATTTAATTAGAAAATTTCTATAGAGAAGAAATCATAAATCACAGTTATTAGTTTTTATAAAAAAAAATTAAAAAAATTTACTTAATTCAATTAGAGCAAAGACAAAAATAATAAAATGTGAAAATTGGAAATACCTTTCAAATAAAAATGTATAGCAGGTAAAAAAATGTTTCATTAAAAAAATAAATAAATAAATAAATAAAAAAAATAATAATATCAATTTAAAATGCGTTTACCTTGCGTTCACTTACATTTAATTACATTAATATTAAACTACTAGTTGTAGCTTTAAAGATAAATATGAATATTATTATTCTACTTTATAATTTCTACTTTAATTTTTGGTTGTTATTTCTGTTCATGCCAACTTAAAAGGAATTTAATTTGCTATCATGATATGGAAAAAAAAAGAATTTAGCGTTTTCGATTGCCAAACAATATTCATGTAGCTAACATGCGTAGATGTTGCTATTTAAATCAGCTGAAATTTTCATATGACGTGAAACCAGCTAACCTGTTACATTAATGTAAAAATCTTATTAAATTCAGCAAAGTGATAATAAATTAATTTTCTCTAAATTTCAGGATTTGTCTTATTTTAAATTTAAAATAAATTGAATAAATAAAAGAATTGTATGGTATGTTTACAAAACAAATTTTTAACAGAATGTTTCAGTTCCGTGCCAAAAAAATTAATTCGACGAGAGAAGTGGAATTTCCAGAAGAAAGATGCACCCGACTTACAATTAATCGCCCAAACAATGTGATTTAGTTTGCCAAGCAATCAAATTAGAAAAGAAGAAAAAGGCTTACAATTGATCAGCAATGTGATTTGAGGTATCAATGAAACACACAATAAAAGAGATGGAAAAATTATAGTTAAATGCTTGTGCGTTGTGATTCAGAAGGCCAATGGAGTGGCTGAGGAGAGAAACAGTACGCTGACAATTAGCTACCAACGAGATTTTACTGTCTGTGAGTGAATATTAATTTATTAAATAATGCTTAATCGATTTTCAAATGTTTGCTGGAGTCACGCAACCTAGTAATGGCAAAAATCTTCAGTTTGTTGTTTTAATCAATTAAACTATGAAAACGCTTTGATTGTGTACTAAGAAAATGTAATTCTTGAATCGGGTAGTTATGACCAAGAGGATATTTCTATATGTAAATGGAAATTGATTATTTTACGCTAATATAAAACATTAACTTCGATTATGATAATAGCAAATCAGTCATCGATTCTGATAATGAGAAACGAAATTCATATTTATTGGACCGCGTATTTTTACTGGACAAGTATTTTTTGTCAGAATGGGGTGAAATAAAAATAGATTCGCACCATCTTGCCTTTTCACTATTATTTAGGTAATACTTCATTTGTAAGAAATTCATTCAACACATTCGCTGTTGCTATAACGCATTCCAGGTAACATTATTTGGCGATAATATAAAAGAATCGGGACATACGCCAACTCTCATTGGCAGGATTATCATAAAATCGGAAAATAGCCACATGCTACTTCAGGTGTAGTTTATTGCTTAATATGATAATCAGGCCTATTGCTAGACAGTGATAGTCTTAATGAATATTTAATTGTTCTGTTGAAGGTATGTTGAATAATGCATTAGAAGCACTTGAATCATTCTTCATAATTTATCTAATTTTAAATGAATTTTATATATTACATAAAAATAAAACTACTACCATCATTTTTGAGGCCAGTGCATTGTTCAACGCGTCGATCATTTAGCGTGAGGGTGAGATTGAGAAGCTCTTTGTTGTAGAAGAACAATAATATTTTGCAGAGAATCCTCTAAAATTATCTTCGCGTCAGAATAATTCTTAAATCTGAATAATTTTTTTTCAATTATATTTACTTTTTGTCATCCATCAGATCATGTCTTCGTTTGAACAAATCACAGAGACAATATGCTTTGATGTTCTTCAAGTTATTTTTCTAGGTGTTATAAGGAAACTATCTCATGAGAGACATGAATTTTAATATAATAAAATACATTATGATGCCATTAAAGATTGCTGTTGTTGTAGTTCATTTCGTCGCACTAGAGCTGCACAATATGGCTGGATGACACTGCTAAATATCTAAAAGTGTTAAAGATAAACAACTGGAAAAAAGTCGCCATGGACAGGAGACGTTGGAGGCTACGTGTGGTTGAGGCAGCCAAGGCCTGTAAGGCAGCGTTTCGCAACCTTTCAGTATTTGCGGCCCAGTTTTCAATCATAGTTTTCATCACGCCCCCCACTTATAGTAAAATGTATGCAACAATAATGTATATTGAGTATTTTGAATTCTGTCTTTAAATTATTTTTAACTAACAGCCAAAACAAAACTAAAGTAAAAACCAGCAGCAATTGAGATTGTAGAAGCTATGTTTGGAGTTAATTTTTCAAAACAATTACAGTCCATACCTCTTTCAAATGATACAGTTGCTCGTCGAATTGGTGATACAGCTGAAAATGTAGTGTCAGTTTTTCTCAATGTTGCGTGACAAAATGTTTTCAATACAGTTTGATGAAGCAACAGATATTAATAAAGAGGCTCATTCAATTGCCTATGTTTGATTTTGTGATAATATGTCAGTAGTAGAAGAACTACTTTTCTGCAAATCAATAGAACTCAAAACAGCAGCGCTAGCATTATTTGCTATTTTAAATGATGTTGTGAATGGAGCAAACATAGAATGCAAAAATTGCATCGGAATATGCACCGATGGTGCTCGTTCAATATCCGGAAGGTTCGAAAATATACCAGCGAAAGAAATGCGTCCTGGTTTAAATATTGTGTGAACTACGGTTGTAACCGTTGCAAATTATATAAAAATAAGAACCCTGAGATCGAGTATCTTTTCCGCTCTTTGTAATGACATGGGTGCAATACATTCAGAGTTACTATTTAAATGCGAGGCAAAATGTTTATCACGTGAGAAATTTTTGCAGCGTGTTTATGAATTAAGAGAAAAAATCGTCATTTTCTTAGAAGAAGATAACAGACCGGAAACCGAGAATTTTCACTATTGTTTACTTGTGATGAAATTGAGCTACTTGGTCGTCATATTCGAGAAATTAAAGAACTTGAATCTTCAACTCCAAGGAACAAATACACATATGTTGGATACGAGTGATAAGGTTAATGCTTTTTGCAAAAAATTGGAATTGTGGGTCAGAAATTTCAAGCAAAAAAACTTAACAATGTTTGCAAATGTGGATAATTGTACTTAAACTTATAAGACTGAAGAAGAATACGTAAAAGTTGTTTTTGTAACCATTGAAAATCATTTAGCCATGCTGGCAATGAATTTTAAAAAGTATTTTCCTGCTGACGACAATCTGATAGCAAGTTACGAGTGGGTTAGGAATCTATTTCATAAGACTCCCAAATGACTCTCAATTGATGAGGAAGAAATATTCATAGACATCAGGACAAGTGGCGAAACCAAAATACAATTTAGTAATAAATCACTATTTGAATTTTGGGCAGGAGGATGATTTTTCTGTACTGAAAACAAGGGCATTTCGCATTCTATTACCAAGGGCATTACGCATAGATCGATTCTGGTATTTTCTTGTAAATTTGGGAATTTTTATACTAGTTATGGGTTAGGTTAGTTAACTCTTGTATGATTTTTTAACTCTTACTTGTAAGTTAATCCTTTTGAAAAAATTAACTCAGTAATTATTGATTAATTCTAATAAGTTAACTCAAAAGAATCGCCAGTGACTTCACACAAGAACTATCAAAATGTAAAATCAATAAACAAATTATACACTCTAAAAACAAATATCTTTTTTAAAGTCGGGAAACTTGTTCCTACCAGCAAGACACTTAAAATGCCTTTTTAAAAGACGATTGCCAGTGCAAGTGTTTTTTTAAAGATAATTTGAGTAAGTGAAAAAGTGATTTAAATATGTGGCTCACCTTTGGAACCTGTGGGAAACCTTAGGCGCAGTAGCTACAATTTTGAAATTGTACTATAAAATAAATGAAACTTCATTTTACAATTAAAAGTATACGTGGCATATATTAGAGATAGGTGTAAGATATTACAGAAAAAAATTCGGCCACACAGACTTAATCAGAAAATTAGGAAAAATCCTCAAAGCCAAGCTACCCTATGGCTCCCCATCTTAAGTTTTGATTTAATAAGTTGTTTCAATTTAATAAGTTATTAAATATGTCGATATGTATTTTGTTTTCTATGTGTATGTGCGCCTTCCTTTAATCCAGTTAATCAATTTTTTTAAATAATATTTTCTGTTGAATATTCTCGCGCCACCCCTCTAGTGTGCTGCCGGATGTTTGGTTTTCTTCTTCTTTTAATTATGTACTTAGTAGCAGATCAGTCATTGAAAATAAGATGGAACACTAGGGATGGGGTCCAAAGTTACTGTTGATAACAAAACGGCATATTAAGCAGATGCAGAAGCATATGTCTTGAAATTAGAAGCATCGTGTCTGAGATTTCCAATGAAAAAACTAGAGTTGATCACACATGGTGTTTACCTGTTAGTGAACTGTATTCCATGATCTTGTTCCTTAGAGCATTAGTTATTCAGCTTTAGTATTTTTTTGAATTTCTTGTTTTGAAGCCAAGAGGATGAATATGGATTTCTGAAGTGATTGATTTGATATAGTGAGCCAACGAGTATTGCTTACCTTTTGTTTTAGTGTACTACTTCAGCGACTAGTGTTTACTTCTAATCTGTTCTATTTGAAACGTTTGTCCGAGTTGTGAACTTGAGATCCCTTGATACTGATAAAAAAAAATGGATATGTACCTGTTATTTAGTGTTCTGATAAATTATATTCATCTGGATGTGTACTGTATCATTAAGCCATGTGCGTCAAAAGTTTAATAATAGCAATTACAAATAGTAACTAAGTTCTATTTATCTTGCAATAGCAATGCAATAGCGTAACTAGCAATTACAAGTAGGGATTAGATTTGTTTTCTTAGCTAATTTGTTCCTGAATAGTTCACTGGACCATTTGATTCTTGTTAAAATGAATTAAATATTAGAAAAAAATTAAAACTGAATTTACTTATAGAATCTGAATTTTGCCCCTCCGACATAAACTTCAATTAATTCAAACTTATATGAAAACTACCAAATCTATTATCCTTCTGCATTTAAAACTTTCATAAATTCTCCCAACATATTCATAACTTACTTCCAGCATAGATCTATATTTGAACCACTCTCAGGATGCTTAAGTTACGAAATAATATAATAGAAACGCGAACAATATAATCGGATGATCGAATTGGTGAAAAAGTTTTTGCTCCCTTTTCCCCCTTCATTCAAATAGAAACATAGATGAATTTGATACGTTTTGTAAAAAAAAACTTTTCTCCTTGGTAACAAAATTTATATTTTAATGTTTGTGTCTTGGTATAGTAAGGTTGATATAAAGTTAATTTAGACACCAAGATGTATAAATAATATAAGCATCTATATAAATTTTACTTTGTTCGAGTTATCTCGCATTCACTATGTATGAAGTATTTTCAAAATTAAAAAATGTTTTCTATTTAATATTTATTGTTCAATTTCCTTCCATTTTACAAAATCATTATAGAAAGTAGAAAAGTTGACAATTGCAATAGTTGTTTCAAGAAACTGCGATATCTGATCAGTTATTTTTTTACTCAAAGCCCCGAAGCACTTTTTATCTTATTCGTTTTTTATCTCTTACTTGGATCATAAATATTAATTTAATAAAGTTTCAGGTTATTTAAATTTATTAAATTTTAGTGATCGAAGTAAGCATATTTTAACTATATTCAACATATTTTAAGTTATGCAATTTAAATCAATTTCTCCAAAAAGAAGTCTTAATAAACTTTATAAAAATATCTATTCTCTTAAAAGATAATAAGATAACAAATAGCATTTAGTATTATGTAGGTTTTAAAACTAAAAATGTATCATCTGACTTTTATGCTGACTTAATTGAAATTGAAATATAGATATATAGTAAAATATATCAATATTACTCTTAAAAATTTTCATTTTATGGAAATTCATTTTATGCTTCTTGAGAAATATATAAAAGGGATGGGATTATAAATATATAAAAATTTACAAATTTGAAACTCATTTTAACTACAAAAGTATAAACTGTTATAAGATTTATAAACTGCATCTAGAACATATGACAAAACATTATAAATATAATGTTTATATTTAAAATATGTAGATTAAAAAGACACAAACGAAAGGACTGAAAAATTGCAAATGATATAATCTTTATGTTTTGATGCGGGGTACTTAAAACCATAAAATGGAGAATGTTAAGATTTTAGAATTTTCACTCTATAATTAAAACGTCAAAAAAGTCTTTGGAATATAGCAAAAACATATTGCTAGCAAACCATTTAATTAACAAAATATCATATGTTATAGGATTTCACTGCAGGAAATTTTAATGAAGTACCTTATAAGTCAGGTTATTTGATTCTAATTTCTTTTACAAACCTGTATGTGCTAAATTGAACGTGGTGAAAAATAACGAAATTTTGAATTTATATATACAAAACAATATTATGAATTCTTAAGCTTGAACATATTTTATGAACTGATAATTATAAATTCTATATATGATTACATAATTGTTAGACTTTACAAAATATCGTGATTAGCCTAACTCTTTCAAATTGTGATGATTTTATTTTTAATAAAAAATTTTTTTTGTTTGCATTAAACAGTTCTTTTACATTATTTTCACAGATTCTTTAGAAGTTTTTGGTATTACCACTAGATGGTTGATTAATTTATGAAAAGATCTTATTGACTGCATAAAAATCATGGTTCTTTCGGGTCTAAAACTATTTAGCAAAACATGTTTTTTTTTTAAATTAAGCTATTACTTATTTTCCGAAATTCTTCAATTTAATATAACTATAATTTTATAAATGCAAGACCGAAAAATTTAATCGCATGTGGAATAAAATATTTAAATTAGTATTTTTAGCGTGATTATAAAAAAAAATCTTGAAATGTTAAAAAAAAAATTATCCTGAAACCTAGAATAAAACTAGCAACAAAAAAATAAAATATACCTTTTTTTTATAGTAATTGCATTTAAAATCTAAATGATGTAATAAAATATGTCAAAATGCACCATATAAATAAATATGTTTCCTCTCAATACCCATGCCTTGAGTGGCCATTTGGAGATAATATCTCGTTCACAATTGTTAGGAATTCTCATTATTCAAAAACTCTTTTCATATCTAGCATACCAAGGAAAAAATCTAAAACTTTTCAACCATTTGGGAAAACGCAGATAAGCTTCTGGCAGCGGGTCAAGAATGATTAATGGTAGGAATTCTTTACTTTTCTCTATTCGCATTATTCTCTCTCTCTCTCTCTCTCTTACTTGCAGGGGCTAGTTATTCTTACAGAAAAGTGTCTGTACTCCTTCCGGCGCTCAAAAAAACTAATCTCGACTTATCTTGTTCAAAAGTTTTAGAAATCGGATTCTGCTTCATGTTACATTTCTGAAAAGAAAAACCGATCTCGTGGGAAGAATGCTTTGTAAATGCGCTATTGTTCTTTGAAATCTTTCCGGGTGCTTTTAAATGAAATTTTGTTTTGAGTAAAACAAATTAGGTGCCTTAGTTATTTGTTTTAAATATATCTTAAGATAAAACCATCAATTTAGCCTCGAATACATTAAATGAAAAGTATTTTGCTTAATTATTATTTTTATATCTCCAACAAAATATTTTTAGGAAAATCACTACTGTTATTGGTTCATTAATCTAAGTTTTTTTTTTTACAACATATTTTGTAAAACCTAAAATTAATAAGCACCATATATATTCACCAAAAAAATATTTAATAGAACGTAATAAAAATTGAACTTTAATCTATTCAAATGTCAATCTACTGTGTTCTTTATGACTCCCAAATACATACTCCCTGTCCAAAGAAGGATTTTGATATTTTGAAAGGTATGTGAAACTGGGTGAATGGAAGAAAAAAACACAGAAAAAAATCTACGGGTTAAGCAGTTCGGAAGAAAGGTACTAGCACTTTAGCTGCATCATCCTTAACTACCATTTATAACGTAAAATATTCCCAAGCAGCCCGCCCGTATGAGCCAACATGGTTTAGAAGTGGATTATCAATGATTACCCACATGATTTATCCATATGTGGCCTAGATAGATTGCCCAATTCTATCTGCATTATGTGGGAATACCCATATGGGACCCTAACAGATTGCCAACTTCTACATCATGTGAGAAAGTCTATAAGAGACCCATGTTAATTATCTAGTTGAATACCATGTGCGAAAATACATATAGGTCCCATACAGATTACAGGTACCATACAGATTCGGGACCCAAGTAGGTATTCCACTTTTATACCATATGATGTCCTGGCGAAAATTTTTATACGGGACTCACCTGGCTTACTGATATAATTACGTGGGGGAAAAAAACATGTGTTCCGATAATACACATATGCTTTACTAATATGGGTTATATATTTAGGTACCGCTTCATACTTGTAGATTTACGATAATCTGAGTTAGAAATTCAAATCAATAAAATAAAAATTAACTATGCATATAATATTAAAAATGTTATATTCAGAATATACCATAATTTTTCCATTTTTTCTTTGATCATTTTTAATTTTATTTCATTAGCTCTTATTGAGTTTCCAATAATTATGTTTAAAGAAACATGCTTTAAAATCTTAAGTGCCAATATAAGTGGTTCATATACCCTTTAAATACGAATTTGATGATTTCATCACACACCCTGATATAATTAATGTTGACTTAACTTGTGACTACCAAACGTAGGAAACCAATTTTAAATAATTTCTACAAGCATGCGATAAAAGAAATTTTTGATTGGGTAGAGCTGCAAGCTAGCAATTTGCTCATATTATAAAATTTTAATTAAATCCTATGGAAAACACTCGACGCCAAAGAATTGCAAATTTGTTTAATGTACAGTGTGAAAAAAAAAGGACCATCCTGAATAACTTTTGATCTAATTCTCGGATCTTCACGTTCTAGGACTCAATCTAATAGTTCGAAAGGGTGACCTCAAATATGCTAACTAATACGATATTAATTAATACGTGCGGACAATATTTTAAGTTATGAAATCAGACACAAAAACGTACTTTCTCTAAATAAAATAACTTTTTTCCGACAAATTCGAATTTTTGACCCTCAAACTATAGGGAGTAGTCGCAATCTGGGAAACATGGTGCCAATAGTTTGGTCAGGAGAGCGCTCCAAAATTTGGACCTGTTTAATGTTAATTTAAATACTTTCGTATCTCCCTATATCTCGAGAACTTGTTGGCAAAGAAAAGTTTTTTTGCACATTTATGAAATTCGTTTACCGAAAGATAATTCCTTGCAAAAAATTAAATTTAGTAAATATTTTTTTTTAATTATTTTATTTGAACAAGGTCGAAAGAATTTTGAATAGTAAGGTAAACAGTTTTTTTGCATCTTTTAAAAGAATTTAATTTTTCATGATAAAAGACAAAATATATAAAAAAAGTTTAGTGATAATTCTCTAATTGAAATACGTAAAAGAACGTTTATTCTGTTCATGCTCAGTGAGTTTAAGTTGAGTTATGTGAGTCTCATAATTTTGCTTTCTCAAAAGCAAAGGAATGTTACAACTCGTTAAAGGCTTTTTATATTGCACATATATATGAGAAATGTTTATAAAAATTATTTTATATTTATGAAGAAAGTAATTTTTCATAAATATAAAATAATTTTTATAAATTTGAGAAAGTAAGATATTTATAAAATAAAATTTGATTTATAAAATAAAAATAAAATATTTTTGTATATAAAAATATATAATACATAATTTTGTATATAAAAGTAATATATTGAAATTTATAAAATAAAATAATGATTAAATTGTCAAACATTATTCTAGCCATTTTTCTTTTTCTTTTACATACCTGCACATTTAAAAATAGCTGCAGACAAATGTGAAAATTTTATTAAGGCTTTTTGACTATATGAAGTTTTTGAAATCACCGCAACTAAACTTAACGCTAGATTCTGCAAGGAACTCGAAAATTGAACAATCAAGTTCATATTTTTAATAAAAGTTAAGCTATTTTGCTAATTTTTCAACAAAATATTAAGTTATCTTAATATAATCTTAAACAATATATCTAATTTAATAATCGAATAAGCATGACATTCATTTTAGAGTAATTACGGCCTATATTTACTCGTGTTAAAAAATCTCGGGAACCACTCACCACAGCATTATGAAAGTTCATTTATGCTATTTCGGTTATCAGAATGAGAACTTGATTGGTGAAAGATATTTTTTTTTACAAAAAAACTTACCAATCAGATTCTTGTCTGCATCATGAAATTTGCTAAAGCGTTTTTTTTTTTTTTTTTTTTTTTTTTTTTTTTTTTTTTGCATGCAACGTGACTGGCCCTATTGACCACGTGGGGAAAAATCTAGCTAAATTTTTACATGTTGCATAGCCTATTGGCTTTATAAACATTTAACTATATTATTTATTAATAAATCAATTCGCGTGACGTTAAAATATGCATGATTTATGTTATAAAAATAACCAAGGCATTTGTGTAGGTATTTATAAAAATTTACAGACGGATTAAGATCAGCATCCCATTCAAATCATAATGAACTTACGCACAAATATTCTTATGGAATCAAATAAGGAGTGCTTATAAATCTATATGAAACATTCTAATAATATTCATATGGTCTCAAATGGGAAACCCATAAAAATCTATATAAGCATCCCAATTAAATAATCCCATGGGGTCAAATGGGTGACTCATATAATTCCACATAGACTTCGCATATAAATAGTCTTCATATAGTCCCCAGTGAGCTACCCATAAAATTCTTATATGGGCTTCCACTATAATAACATCTTAAGGGTTCAAATAGGCAACCCATATAAATCTATATAGGTTTTCTAAGTGAATAATCTCAAGATAGGAAAACATGGACGATCCATATAAATATATATATAGGCTTCCAATGTAAAAATATCCGTATGGATTGAAATGAGCAAATCATAAAATTCAATATGGGCTACCCATCTACAGGATAGATGGGCGTAGGTAGATCTACCCGGGTAGATCTGCATGGATGTGAATCTCATTTAGATGGATGTGGATTTTCCATGTGTATGGAAAGAAACACAAATTACTTTTTAATCAGGATTTTAATTTTGTTTTGTATCAATATGCTTTGTATTCGTTTATTTAATAAAAAAACAATAAAAATTTTAACTTGAGCACAGAATTTCATCTATATGAAAATATGGGTGTGATGTGGGCTAGTGATGGGGAAACGGGGCCATTAAGAGCCCCACAAACCCATATTGGTACCATACGGGCCATTTCTCTTAGTTGTTAGTGTTATACCGCAAGTGTTGCAGTAATATTTATTTAAAGTAATTCAGGGATTTTACGGTAATTATTATTGTAAAAATTACGGTATATCAGATCTTTTGTTTCCTAACATGTACCGGTAAAAACAAATCTTACTATTAGTAGTACAGGTAACGTGAGTACCGGTACTTTTTTGCAGTGTAGTTTGCGTAACACTCACGATATAGCTACCTCACATTAAAACGTTATAATCACAGGGGTGGTATCATCGATTGTAGATTGTACAATAAAAATATTATTACTGCAGAAAAATTAGCTTATAGCACTAAGAAAAGAAGATGAATTCAGTAAAAAAGAATATATATTTTTGTTGAAAAAACACATTAACACGAAATAAATAAACGCTGAAATTCAATTTTTACAATTATTTTTTTCTAGTTTAAAACAAAAATATTATAGTACATAAAATGAAAATAATTAAACCAATATACAACTTCGAAAAATATTAACAGTTAAAATATTTTTATACTTTTCTAATTTATAATTTTAAAAAAAACAGAGATTTATTTTTGTAGTTTAAAGCTTTATTTTTAAAAATTGAAATTTAAATTACATCTCACAATAAAAAAAAACTGAATAAAAATTCTAATAAGTTTTTTTTTTAAAGTGTGCTAGAATATGTCTCATATTTTTTTAACTGCTATGCGGTTTTTAATATCTCCATACTTATTTATTGCTGATACATTCATAAACTTCAATAAGTATTGGTTATTTTTCCTTTTACAAATAAACAAATTTTTTGAGAAAATTGCTTTTATCCGTTATTTATCCTTGTTAGTTCAATTTTTTGATGAGAAATTCACATCTCGATTACTCCTAACACGATTACGAACTTAAATTTTAAAGCTTATAAAGTAAGTTTCAAAAATAATTTTCTGCATCGAGGCTTTTATAGAATAACTAGATAGAAAATATTTTTGAAATATTCGCAGAAACACATGCCTAGTATTTTTATTTTATCGTAAAACAGTAGTATTGAGGTAATTAAAATACTATGTAATAAGATTTTTTAAAGAATATATAAATTTCGAATTATTTGATATTCTACAAAGACATTATTGATAGTACTTATTTAATATTGCAGATTCTCGAATCATATGTAACATTATATTAAATATTGTTTAGAATATTGAATGGAGATATTATTTCTATTATTATATTAATATATTATTGAAGATACAAAAAAAGCGATACGGAGAGATTCTGGAAAGAAAAATACTTATTTAATCTAACTAACAAATTTGGAAAGAAAAATTTATTTATACAGTTAAAGTATGGAAACATATGATTGTAAGAGAGAATAAAATTTTGGCAAAAGAAAAACTGAATCGAGCATTAAAGCCTTCTTTATCTTCTCAAACATTCTAAACATAATCTTCAAAGTGTATGCAGATTGTTAAAATGTGTTGAATGTTTGTAGTTAAGGTGTTTATAGTTACTAGTGCAAAAACATGATTTTAGGCAAAATTTTCGTAATTGGGTGTATTATAAATTTAGAAAGTATGTACAGGCTAATTTTTCAACTGATTTTTCAGGCCACCACTGCTACTGTGATCTAGAAAAAATATAACTGTAAACAATAAGAAATACAAGGAAATGGGACACTATATTGCCAGCCGTTCGAGCCGTAATGCTTTGAGTTTAAAATTATTTGTTTTGAGAGACAGTATTGAATTTTCAAAGGAGAATAAGAGAAATACTAAATTATTTTATTTCAGTGCTTTGCATGTTATGAAATTTATTCATTTATTGGAACACGTATATGCAGACTTGTGTACTCAATTACTTAAGTATGCCCTATAAGACTTTGCTAAGTAGGATATGATAGTGCATCACTAAGATACATCCAGGGTAATGGCTGGATTCAAACTCGCTACCTAAACGCTACAGAGCGTTTGCGGGCGATACCGCTCTACCAGGAAGGCCCTTTGTAGTAATATTCCCCGTTAAATGAAATATTGCTAACATTTGTAAACTATTTATGCTATGTTATTTAGTCATGTTATGCTATTTAATCATGTATTTAATCCGAATAATATTTCAAACTTTCTCGTTTTTTTATTATTTTTTCTCAATTAGTTTCAATGAGTGGCGAGCAAACGATATCACCCCGGTAGTGAAGTTAGTAAGCAGCAAATAATCTCTAGTATGTTAAAATTATATAAATATAACGCAGTCAATAAAGTATTGTAAGTGAAAGTCTCTACAAAATTAACTTAATATTACATATCAGGTTGTCGCACAGAGAGATTTCGCAATTATCATTGTTTCGTATAGTTATTATAACGCATGCACCGAACTTAAAATATAAGAAGAAAAAAAACTGCCCATGCGAAATGTGGTGTCGGTGAAGTGTGCAATACTATCCTACGGAACCAGAAGGAAATGATTTTGTAATTTTGTAAAAACCCGTAAGTTTCTTTTAATTCATAAATGTTTATGTGCATACATTACAATATATTTAATAAGTATATATATATATATATATATATATATATATATATATATATATATATATATATATATATATATATATATATATATATATATATATATATATATATATATATATATATATATATATATATATATATATATATATATATATATATATATATATATATATATATATATACTTATTTAATATATTGCAATGTATGCTCATAAACATTTATGAATTTTAAAAAAAAGCGGTACATTTTAGGGCCCAATGGATGTTGCATGGTAGTTTCTTTATTAAATAGTGATTTAAAGAAATATTAATTAGTATGTTACATTTGCTAAACAAACGTTAACGATAAGTTTTCTTTAAGGAGATATTCTTTTTACACATAAACTACCTATAAAAATAATATTAAGAAAATATATTATACTGCAAATATACAGTAAGAAAACATTTTTAAACTACTACAAATAAAAACTACTACAAATACTTTTCAAAACTTGAATACGGGAGCCTGCAGAATGATATGTAAAATTGCGAAATCTCCCTTCTATGCATATATAGACAGTTACAAATTCAATATTACTTTATTATTTTTGTTAGGTAGATAGCCATCTCGATTATGAAAACAAAAGTTTGAAAGTCTCTGATACGCTTAGTAAATTATCCTGATTATATCTGCTGGATATAGCCAATTTATGAAATAAGACATTTGCTTTAAAATATAATAAATAATTTATCAGGTTTAAAAATTCCTGGACAATTTAATACTTAAACCGTTAAGAGTCCCGTATATTAGAGATGATTTTAAATAATCACTTAATAATCCTTCAATCCTTACCTTAATAATAACTTAATAACAATCATTTGCCTTAATAATCACTTTATCATCACTTAATAATGACTTACCTTAATAATCCTTACACTTGCCTTAATAATTAATCCAACCTTTATTTTTATTGCAAGGTGCTCTTGAAAATTATCTAGGCATCTATATTTCTCTATTAAAATAATAAAATTAATGAAAACATTTAAAGTAATAAAACAGTAGTAAAAATTTTTGTTTGTTTAAATAAAGTAACTGTTTCCAATTTGAAACAAATATTATTTTTCTTAAAGACTAATTACAGGGAGTTACTTAATATTTTTAAAGGCACAATACCATAGGCTACTATATTAAATTCCAGTTTGTTTATTCTAGGCTGCTATAAAAGCTAAATATCTGATTTTAATATGGTCTAGACCTTTGTATTTACAAAATAAATAACAGTTGTTTTTCCACAAAAAGGCAGACCAAACATACAGTAAAAGCAACATTCATCGAATTATTACATTATCATTTAAGTTCAATATCTAACAATAATTCTTCTTCTTCTTGTGATGCCATGGTAACGATAACGCATTTTTTATTTTATATTTTGATATGTTGTGTAACGTAAGCGATAAGTTGATTTTGTTCTGTTGGTTACAAGAAGTGTAGATTATATTTTACTGCAGAAATTTATTAAATAGTTTTTTTTACAATTTGTTTCGTAACCATAAATACTGAAATCTATATGACGTTTATAATAAGATGAAGCAGAAAGAGAAAAAGTAGTTCTTAACAAGATCCATAAACAAGAGAATTATTTTCTCTTCTCACTGTCAATCAAAAATCCTTAAAAAGTTCTAAAAAGTTAAATATAACATTTTCTACAAACTTATGTACTTCTTAATCCATTCAGCATCATAAAAAAAGACAGATGGTAAAAGTTCTCTTTCCAAAGTCAGACTTATTTTGGTTAAGTCTTGCTACTCGCAATACAAATCCCAGACTAATTTAATTATATTTCTCAGACAAACCTTTCTTTTCTCATGTGACCAAGCCAAACCTGTTTCTGTCACTTCAAACTTTCTATATAATCTCTTTCTTGAGCTGTTAGTAAATCGGGTTCCCAGCTCATCCTTTCTTTCTGGCAAACTTTCGTTTATGATGTGGAGACACATAAAATTCCCATTATCCGCTTCCAGCATTTTCTGATTCTTGATCGATCAAGGCTGAGTAGTGGGTTATCCAATAATAGGAAGTAGCATATAAGTGTTCTAGTGTCTGAAAATATAAAAGGTCAAGGGAACGATTAAGGAGATTTTCTTCAGAACTCACAAGCTTCTAAATAAGATTGCTATAAATAGGTCATTTATTGCCTTTAATTTTTTGCTCTTTGCTTAGAGTATGAAAAGAAAAATGTTTTATGCAACATTTCTGTTCTCGAAATACGCAGTAAATAAAAAAAAAAAGATATTAACTTATAAAAACACTTTGTTACAGTGATCAGAACAGTGCGATATGGTTGCAATTTTCATTAATTGAAAATATCCACTTAAAACATCTATAAATATTAATAATACACTATACCTACTTTGAGAAGATGTTTTTCCTAGTAGGTTTACAGTTACCTTCCTTTAATTGCGGTTTGAAGCCTTGGTTCCAGGTAAGGTGATGCAGTAAAAGCAAAAAATATTTAGGACTAATCGGTATAATGTGAAAGTATGGAATCTTTTGTGCTATTTTGATGTTATAACAAACTATATCCACCCCCTGCTCGCTTTGCTCAATAGCCCACGTGGTTGCTTTTCATCCATCATTGAAAATCAAGAAGGAAGAGTGGTTTATATCCTGTTTTTTACAAAAAAAAATCGCTTGGATTGAAATCGGTTGCGTATCGGTTTTCTGTAACATTTGACGTTATATAAAAAAATACAAGAAAAATAAATTTTTCTACACCAGTAGATAAATAGTTATAGTTTAAATAGTTATACTTGAAACAAAAATTATGTTAATATGGTCATAGTTAAAGCAAAAATTGAAATGGCAATAAATTTCTAACAAATAAGAATTTCGAAGAAAAACTCTCAATAAAGTTATAATTTAAAATGGTACTTCGAGCACGTCATATTTTAACTCTGTAGTTGCATTTCCGTAGACACTAGATCGTCCAACTTGTTTTTTTATTTATTTATTTTTTTAACATAAGTCTAAAAGTTAATAATTCTCGATCTAAAAGTTAACGTGTTACTTTAAGGAAAAATTAGCAAAGTAAAATGGTGCTTGATATTTGTGGCTATACTTCGATGGCTGCAAAAATGATACGATTGCAGTTCTTGTTGGAATTATCAAATTGAAACATTTGAAGAATCAGGCTCCATGTTGGAAGGCCTTTGCAATGAGTAATTTGTCCAATGATCTTAAATGAATTACTTTTAAATCATTAGCCAACATTTTGATAGAAGCAGAACCAAATTAATCTGATGAAATACACAGAATATAAACTGCACGTCACAGAATATGAATGGCAGCGAACTAAGTCAAGAAGGGCCGGATTAGCCTGGTTAGTAGGACACTGGGTCCATGTTCAAGACGTCGCGGGTTTGATCCTCACCGGCCGAAGTCTCCCCGCGTAGTAAATGGTGACTGATGCACGTTAAATCTGTCGAGTCTCAAAGTCCTCCATGTTTCCATAACAAATCATATTTCTGGGGGTACTTATCCAGGAGTTTCCTTGTCTTCTGGATTAGTTCAAAATTACAAGGCTACGGAATTGAACATTAGTAGTCGTAAACCCAAAAAATTGGGTCGGCTGTTCAACGACGGTTATAAAGTAAGAACTAAGTAAAGATAAAAGCAAATTATAAGTGAAGCTGCTCAAACTGGATCATGCCCGTCGAATCATAAGAAAAATTGCTAAATATGGCTTGCTACGGTACACGTCATTTTGATTTTACATCAAAAATAATATATTCTTTTAGCCAGACTGGAATATGCGTTATATCTCATTCAGTCATGAAGTTAAGTGCTGGCAGGCTTTCCGGCTAGTATAAATCGACAAAGCTGTTTAGCATAATATCATAATAAATGTATATTTAATTTAATTTCCTGCTGTTTAGGAGAATCTGTAGATTTATTTTTTGGATATTAATTCAAAGATTTCTTTCCAGATTCTTTAATATTGCAGTTTTACTTTCCTGATAATGTCAAATTAAATTAAAATGCGACCATCATGATACTTTCATTTTGCAGCAATTCTACTCCCCAATCAGTAATCTTTACAATAACGATTTTTGTATTGCAGACGAAACCTATGATTTTTATTAAGTAAAACTAAAAAAGAAAATAATATTCTTCTTTATTACTTGTTTTCTATGTATCACGCTTATACACCGAAGAGCCATTACATTATGACCACCCTCCCTCTATAACAATGGGCTATAATCCAGTGGCGGGGGTAGTATGGTGAGGGCAATGTTTTCATGGGGCACATTAGGACCCATAATCCTCATAGAACAATCCCTGACGTCTGTAAGCTACTTGGGCATTATTGCAGACCAGGTTCACCCATTCATGGCAACAGTTTTTTTTTGCGGGGGATGGTGTTTACCAACAGGATAATGCACCATGTCATAAGGGTCGAATCGTCATTATTGGTTCGAGGAACATTCCAGTAACTTACAAGTCATGTCATGGCCCCAAAATTCACCTGGCCTTAATCCAATAGAGCATTTTTGGTCCTACTTGGAAACCAAATTCGTGCTGCCACGCTATCCCCTCGCAATGTTAGGGTATTGCAGGACCAGTTGGTGAGCGCTTGGTACCAGATACCTCAGACTATCTATCAGCACCTTGTGGAATCAATGTCACGGCGGGTGCCAGCAGTTATGAGGGCTAAAGGTGGTCCTACATGTTATTAGCAGGGTGGTCATAATGTCATGGCTCTTCGGTGTAAAATATATAGTGAATCTACATAAATAGTGACTCAGAAGTCCTAATATTTTTTTTCTCTTTTTTTAATTATTTTTTTTATAAATTTAGATCCATATTAGTGAAGAATATACCTTAAAAAATAAAATCTTCCAAACACGCCTCACTTTGAAACAGTTTTTTTTTTTAAATTTGTACTTATTTGCAGATATTTAAATCTAAGAGATATTATATATATATATATATATATATATATATATATATATATATATATATATATATATATATATATATATATATATATATATATATATATATATATATATATATATATATATATATATATATAAAAGGAACACCACTGATAGATATTATTGATATATATTACGTCTTTTTCAAACAAAAACTTGCTACTTGATAAATACTACAGTAATTTACGTTACATCTCACAAATGTCTTGTCATCTAACTCAAATCTATATAAATTGAGAAATGTGTATACATTTTCTTATTTCTTCAAAGAAAATTGATCCTCTAGAAAGAAAAAAAAATGTGATAAGTCTAAGCAAATTTATGCATATATTTATCAGTCTGTAAATGTTAGTGATAAGTGTTGTTCATTCCTCCGATAAAAATTTTTACGTATTGTATGCGAAATTAAAAATCGTCATTAAAACAAAAATTTAATTTATATGAGGAACAGATATTGGGCAACTAGTTGAATGAGAATTGGAATAGATTCGCTAAACTTACTATTTAGGTCACTTCAACCAGCAAAGGATTAATATTAATGGTAGTCTAGTTGTGACATATTGTGCACAGAATTTCTACATTCTAGCAGCGGCTCGTCATTGTAGGTTCCAAAGCAAGGAATAATAGATTTTCAAACATCACAACTATATGTTAAATGATGATAGATTAGGCAAGAAATCCTTTAGATTAATCTGAAAACGCTATATAATTGTTGGGAATATTAGTTGTTACAAATTGCATTTTCTTTTTAATTTTTATTCTGGGAAACATCTCAATTTAAAGGACACTATACGTATTATTAATTGAATGAACCATTGCTGCAGTTCAAACAAATAGGAATATTTTTTATAAAATTTTAATTCTTTCTTTTAAATCCTTTTTTTATCTACTGTACTTTATTTAATTACAATTTTGTTAATTAAATCTGCAGTGAACAATAACAAAATGTGATGAATTTAAATGTTTTGTATACTATAGCTAAGTAGAATTTAGTAAAAGTAAGTTTTATTATTACTATTTTCTTTTATAGTATAAAATTTTTTTAAAAACAAATATCGGCTGTTGTAAAAAACTGTTTTAAAACTGTTAAGTGGAAGGAAAATCAAACTGTTGCAATTTGTACCAATTATTGCTTATACCATAAAAAAATTTTCTCAATTTATCATGTGCATGCGATTATCAAATTCATTTATAATATTAGATGTAAAATGTTATTTCCTTTAATATTATTACAATAATTATTTTTTTAAAAAAGCTAGTTTAAATCCTTTATTTGGAGGGAACAAAATATGTAAAAAAAAGTTTTAATTAGCGGAAAATCTAGTTTCAATCAGATTGATAATTTTTGTGAAGTATCTAAAATTAAAAGCATAAGTGCTCTTTTCTTTCGATCATTTTGAAGTTTTTTATATTATAAAAAAGATCTAATTTCTACTTGAAAAATCAGCTCTTAATGAAGACATTCTAAATATTCATCAATGTAATAAATATATCAATAGTAATTAATTTGCATAAATTTTAAAAATATCAACTATTCATTAATGTTTTCTAAATATTTATTGTAGCAAAGCAAGTAATTGTAGGTTTGAGCTATTTTTGATATCTTTAGAAGTAAAATTGTTTTTATTTTAGTAAAATTTAAAAATTAAAATAATAAAATTAAATTAAAAGTAAAAGAAAAAAATGCTAAAGCCTTCAAAAAACGACGATTCATAATGTAAAGGCGTAATAGAAAAAAAAAACTACTATTATTTTCTAAACATTCACTCATATAAGAAATAAATATTTAAAATTTAAAAATAACATCTGTATCATTTATTAACATTTTTGTCACATTAGTACTTTTGATATATATTTTGGTAGATAAATTAAGCATAAAATAATTAGTTCGAAAACTGCACTTGTACATTATTATTATAAAAATATAAAGAAAAATTATAAAATTTTACTTTTCATCCTACAAGTTTCTTTACAGAGACATTTTCTATAAATTTTAAATAATAAATTTCAGTAGACCCTGAATCGTCCGCAGTTAGACATAGTCTGCTAAAGAATCTCAAAAGTTAAACATGTTCAAGATTGCATGTTAAACTTTTTACATGAAACGTAAAATAGACAAGAAAACTTTTACATAAAACTAGCGAATATTTGAAGTATAAGGAATGAAATGAATAGAACCAAAGTGCTTCGAAATTTCCCCGAAATAAAATACTGACTTAAGTATCTTCGTTTCAAGTTCTTTTCTTTTATTTCTTTGGTTATATCACAAACAGAGTCTCTTTGCTTGATTTAGTTTTTTCTTTTAAATAAAAAGATAGGGGAGTTCTACTTCTCTATTCTGCAAATAGTCTAACATTTTATATTTATCGCCCATGTAGCAGTCTCGTTACTAAGAACTTAAATACAATGATAAAAAAATCCTTACAACAGAAGAAAATTTGTGAAACTTTGAATGAGTAAATTCGAATTTAAGGCATAGTAATGTGTCACAAAAACGTGAAAAATATGAAACTTATTATTTTTTTTTAAATAAGGACACTTAATTTAATTTTTAGTGGAGAAAAAAAATGTCCTATTCACTCAGAATGCATACATTACTGATATTAAAAATTTTGTAAATACAAATAATCAATTAATTTATTAATTTGCTATAGATAACAATGTCTTTCGTGATAATTTCCCTACCCAAACAATGCATTTCTTTAAACACCACAGCAATTATACATTTACATAAAAACAAGATTAATTGTTTTGAAAGTAAAAAGATTGGCTGGGTGGGTGCAAATACCCATTTAATTTCATTTTATTTTGCAACTATAGAAACATAACTATTCTTAACATAAAAGAGTGAGTGAAATATTTTTTCCCTCAAAATGATGTCACTCGATGGGATAACTGGCGTATATTTGCTTGACAAGACTTTTGTCTTTTAAATTTATAGCAAAGGAAAAAAAAAGTATTTTCTTTTAAAAAAATTCACAGAAGCGTGTTAAATTTTTTCACTCTTATTAACTTAACAAATTAATCAGCTTTATTTTTTCAAATGTTTGGTACGCGACGTAATTATTCTTGCCATTTAGCACATGCTTAGTTAAAGCTTTTGTCTCTGGATGTTATGATATTGGAAAAAAATATGTAAAGTTAAATATTTTTAAATACACAAAAGTGCCTTTAAGTTGTTTTCTAACCATTCAGGTTCTTACTTAATAATAGATTTCGATGTTTTTGCTAAAATTGTATCCTTGCGTAGTGCATTTTTTTTTATTTTATTTCAATGAAGAGAGTTTGAACAAGAAAAATAATAGTTACAGTTTGAAAAAAAGAATTCTAAAAAACTCGATTGACTGAACTTTTTTTTATATTTACAATAAAAAAAAGTTTAATAAATCTATTTTCTATTTATTTCGCGGTAAATAATTTCAGCTTTGAGTTGAGCACAATTTCATTTTCAAAGAAAATAAAAATGCATATATTTCATGCAGCCTAACAGTGTGCAATTTTGTTTTCATATATAAGACAACTTATTAGTGTTTTCTTACAATATCAGATCTTTGTTTATTTAATCTAATTCAATAATAAATACAATATAATTTTCAATAGTGCACTTTTTTAAAGGGCTAAGTTTTATAGAAAACTTATAAATATTGCCAATTTTTTGTCTGAAATACATTGATAGAAAATTCATTAATTAATACTACTTTATTTTATGTAATATTAGGATTTACATATTTATTTAGTTGAATTCTACTTTTATAATTGCTTATCTCTTTGTATAAACTATATGAAAAACAAAGAATTACAAATATTTTTAGTTTCTACCAATGTGAACTAAGAGTTTTATCTTATACTATAATACGAGGAATGGTTGCCAAGTCGAAAATCGCCCCAGAATTAATAAACTCCGGTAAACTTGGGGGTCTGGGGTTTTTGGCCACGAGGAATCGATTGGCGCCGGTTTTGAAGCGCTACGGTCGAGCAGTTCGGGGTTACAGATAGGATATTTTCAAACTTTATTAGTTCTGTATTAGTCTGTTTGTAATCACAATATATCGCCCCAGAAGCCTCGCCCAGGCACGAAAATTGTGTTTTGACATAATGAAGAAGTATTTTTTTTCTTTTTCAAAAATTTGGATTAATTTTTTAGTTATCAGTCATTTTGTAAGAAAATCTATACTTTTTCGTCTTCCAAGTGCCGTATTAAAAAAACTTATTAAAAAAATACATATCTCTTATAAATGTATGCTAATGCGAACCTTACAATTGAAATATTAACTATATAATATATAATATAATATAATATATAATCGAAATATAAATATATAATCGACAACTTAAACCAATAATATACGAAGGAATTAATAATTTAATTGTAAGGTTCGCATTAGTTTACATTTATCAAAGTGGAGAAATGTTTAACTTTTGTATTAAAAATGTGGCAACATATTAGATATGTAAATAGAACGCTTAGCTGTCGTTGTTCATAATTGTTATAATAAGTCTTTCCACGATTTAAATTCTTAAAATTTTCTTTGTCTATTGCCTAATAAGTTTCAAGCGGTAACGTGCTGCCATCTATAGCCAATATGTCGAACTAATAAAGTTTGATGACCACACGATTATTTTTAAATCACAAAATTAAGGTAAAACAAATATAAAAGAAAAAAAATAAGGATAACTTTGATATTTTTACTAAATTTTCTTTTGAAAAAGTACGATTCTAATTCCACTGTTTTTTATTAAGGGAAATTTGTTAATGAAATTTTGAATTTAGCGCTCGTTCGTTAACTAAAAAGATTCGTTCTTTTTGATTCGTTCAAAATTCCAATTTCCAAATATTCGAATTTCCAAAAAAGCATTTAAGGAACTGATTTCGATTTCAAATCACCGTCCACAAAGTCCGACATTTCAACATTCATCAGATTTCAAGCTACATTTTCAACATTCATATTTACAACTCGCATCAACTCGCGGTATTTTCAGCTACTGTTTTCTCCGAGCCGAGCTCGGTAACCCGCTGGTTTATTTTAATGAAACTTAAAACAAAACGTGTTTTTTTCTGATTTTAATATTTTAGACACATATTACATTAATAATAAGTATTATGATGTTATGAGCATATGTATTCAGTAAGTAAATTAAAGGGAAGAAATGGAATTAATGCTCGGTTATATAAGCTTTTATTTACATAAAAAAAATTAAGTTATATCATTGTTCAGTTACTAAATAAAAAAGTATGGTCAAGAAATTTAAAACACGGTAAAATTTAAGGTGTTTCAATGTCTATGGGAACACCAAGAAGCTCGGTAATTTTGACCAAAGAGCTTTGGTAATAATTCTGGAAAAAATATCTATCAATTATAGTTTTATGATGTGTGATAAAATTTGGCAAATGTGGTAATATTTGGTCACAATATTATGGTATCACAGGACATAGCATCAGAACCATATATAAGTTTTATTAACGAATAATTTCGTTAATAAAACTAATTATATTAGTTTTTTTAACGAAATATACTTGATCCTGAATATCGGTTTGGTGAACACATCAAGAATTGTGGAAACAAAGCTCTAAAGAGGCTAAAAATCCTAAAGAGGTTGTGTGGCACTAACTGGGGAGCAAACCCTAAACCCTTCGGACAACCTATACAGCCCTGGTAAGACCAGATCTTGAGTATGCAACCCCCATTTGGGTTAAAAAAATGAGAGTTTTATATAACACTAAAGGCTACGTTTTCTTGCGAGCTAGTTTTTTTTAATATAGATTTCGTTAAAAATATTACTCCAATTAACCTATATAAAATGTGATTTACACTATTTTGAGGACAATCTACGAAATATTTTAAAATTGGTTCGTTGTTTGCCATTGCTCATTTTTGTGGTTTGAAATATTTTAAAAGAAACTAAGCTTTTATTAGAAAAGTACGCGTTTTAAGTAAATCATTTTATACACAGCAATTATGAAGCACCTTTATCCAAAATTCCAAACATAGGTAACTGTTGAATGAAAAGTATAGTTTTATATTTTTTTCAACTTATCATTTTTCAATCCTTTACACAAAAAAAAAAAAAAAAAAAAAAAAAAAATATTATTCTTTAATTCAAATAAAATATCACTCAGTATTTTTACAATTGATTAAATAAGTTTGTTGGATACCGATGTTGGATAAAAGCTGACATGTTTGGAATGCAGAGTCCATCCAAATTTCATTCAATTCTTACCTTTATTCACAAAATAGGTTTTCCCTCTTTCTCAGATGAACATAAAACACAGAGAAATGGAAAAAACTACTTGCCCAGAATTTTTATTTCCTCTTACATCTTAGTGATGGAAGCAGTGATCCGTTAGACATATATGGTACTTCAGTTCAACTTACGCGTTCTGTGATAAATGTAGCATTAAAAAGGAAACATTGTACCGTAACAATATTTTTCAGCCAGATTCCCTTTTTTGTCAGGATTCTAGCTATTTAAGCATTAACAAGTAAATGTTATAAAGTGCACCATATTTCCACCTTTTTTTATTTTCTTCCTTTTTTATACTTTGTTTTTATACTTTTCCTTTTTTATACACTAAGCTTCTTCATATTTTTAGTTTGGACAGTTTTTCGTGATTTTTTTATATATTTTACTCATAGTATATGAATACCTAAATGATGAAAAACATCATCTATCTATTACTTATTAAATCTCATAAAATTTACGCAAATTTTTTAAATAAATTTTCTATAATTACATGTTATTCTAAATTAAATAAAATAGTCTTATTAAAACAAATTACGATAATATAATTGGATGTTAAATGTCGATAAAACTCATGTCTTTTATTTTTATTCTTCCTTATATTGTTCTACATTAATTTTCTACTGTTTACATGCCTACAAATGAAATTTTCAGAGGATTACATTCAAATATAGACATTTAAAATATACAGTTTGTCAGTAAAGTCTGCGTACGGACTGATTATTAAATTAAAAAAGCACTTTAAACATCAAAGAAACATTTTAATCTGTATGATTTTTTTCCTGTAATAGCTACAATTGTAAGCTACAATAAAGAGCAAAAATAAAAGTGCAATATTTTAAAAACTTTTACAAAATGAATTTTTACGTAAAAAACACAGCAATACACTCCAATAAAGTCTGCGTACACTTAAGAAAAAAATGAAAAATAAAAGTTTTTAGCGTTATTTTAATATTTTGTTGCGAACCTTTATTTTTTAAAACAGCTTGCAGACGTTTAGGCATTGGCTGGACTAGTTTCTGTGTATCATCTGACGTAAATTTCGCCCATTCTTCGTGCAATTTGCATATTAACTCATTTCAGGAAGTAATATTGAGTTTTCAAATTCGTTTGTCCAATTTTGCCCACAAATGTTCAATCGGGTTAAGGTCTGGTGACTGTGGAGGAGTTGGTAATTGTCGCGGAGTGTGATAGAGAAGATATTCTTTCACAATTTTAGCAATATGTTTAGGGTCGTTGTCTTGTTGGAAAATAAAGATATTAGAAAGGTTCAAATTTCGACTACTTTCTGGTAGGATTTCTTTTCAAAATATCCAAATAAACATACCTGTCCATGAATTTATCAATAATATGCAAATTTCAAACTCCATTCGAAGACATACACCCCCATACCATGACTCCACCAGTTCCATGTTAACAGTTGGATTTAAATTTCTCAGATTCATTTCTGTTCCCGGTTTTCTCCATACAATAGGGGGGCCATTGATTTTCCATATTCTGAATTTACTTGCATCTGACCAAATTACACTGTTCCAATAATCTGCCGAGGAGTTCAAATCAGTTTTTGCAAAAGCAATTCTTTTCATTCGATTCATCTTCGAAATATATGGCTTTGACCTAGATTTGCGTCCGTGATAATTTGCCTTTCGCAGTAATTTTCTTACAGTTTCAGGGGAAATTTCCTTATTGCTTGTTAAAAAAATATCTTTTGTTATACTTACAGTAGAAAGTTTAGAATTTTGTTTAATTCGCAAAAGAGGTTTTCTTTCTTCTCTCTGAGTAAGCTTTTCAGGTCTTCCTCATCTTGGTTTTACAGCAAGATTTCCAGTATCAAGGTTGTTCTGAATAACTCTTTGCACACTAGAATGAGGCCTCCCAACTATTTTACCAATATAGCGAAGAGTTTTTCCTTCATCTCTCAATTTTTATAATTAACTGTCTTGTAGCTAAAAGAATTTCCTTATTAAGTGACAGTTTCGTCAAAGAAAATAGCACTAGCAATTTCCCATTAACTCGAAAATAGAGTTGAAGCTCAATGACCTTGAAAGTGTAATCTGATTTGCATTCGCAAGTTTGAAGTTTAAAATTAAGATAAGAAATTCCCCGCCCCTTCTGGCTTGTACGCAAACTTTATTGGCCTTGATTTTTGTCCAATTATCTTTTAAAAATTAGTGTGCATAAATTATTGGGCATGAAAATATTTTTGTCAAATAATTTTAAAGTTACTAACTCACGTTAAGGATTTACAATAATAAAAGTTTTAAAAAAACCCGTTTTTTTCGCTTTTTAAATTCGAGTCTGATATTACTTTTGTCAATGTACGCAGACTTTTTTGACTAAATGTATATTTCAAAAATTATACCTGAACTAATGTATATATTTGTCAACAGTGTTTATGCACCAACTGTATCGATTTCATAATTACTTTTTATTTTGTATATGAATATGCATTGTATATATATATATATATATATATATATATATATATATATATATATATATATATATATATATATTATATATAAATATGTATTATACATAAATATATATTATATATATATATATATATATATATATTATATATAAATATGTATTATACATAAATATATATTATATATAAATATAGATTATATATTTACAATATATATTTATGATACATATTTACTTACAAGTCAAGTGTGCCCAAGTCACTAAAAGACAGATGGTTATGAAAAAACTAATTTTAAGGAATTATTATAATCAAAATAAAAATACATTTTTTTTTTATGAATTCTCACTTTTAGAGATAGATGAATTTTGAGTTGCGTGACACCTATTTCAGAAAAAAAAATTAAATAATGAATAAGCAATTATTTAATGCTTCAATTTGTTGAATGAGTAAAACGTAATTTTTTTAGTTTAAAGATGTGTCATTATCTTTTACGAGGGTTGCGATTTATATTTCTGGCCTAATAATGAAAAAACAAATATGTAGGATCGAAATTGGTTTTATTGTTTTTCAAAATATTCTCCATAATGATCAATACACTTTTGCATGCATTTGAACCAATTTCCAAGCACTTTTTTCCAGTCCGGTTGAGGTAACTCCAAAACATTCGTTTTGAATGCATCAACCGCTTCTTCGGGGATCGAAAATCGTTGTCCACGTAATTTATTTTTGATGTGTGGGAATAAGAAGAAGTCATTGGGTGCCAAATCAGGGCTGTACGGCGGAAGACCCATCAGTTCGATCTTTCGCTCCGTCAGAAATGCCTTTGTTTGAGTCCATGTGTGAGAGCTCGCATTGCCATGATGAAGAATGATTCGCCTGTTCTTCTGCTTTTTTCGAATTTCTCCGATGACTTCTGGCAAACAAATGGTCGTGTACCATTCAGAATTGACCGTCCTGCGTTGCTCTAACGCCACTGTTGCCACATGACCGTTAATGCCGAAGAAACAGGCAATCATTTGTTTCGATGTGCTTCTTCCTCGAACAACTTTTGTTGGTTTTGTCTCGTCTTGGAAGACCCATACAGTTGATTGCTGTTTTGTTTCCGGCTCATATGCATAGATCCTTGATTCGTCACCTGTGTAGATGTTATACACAGCCTTTGATGTACATTGAACGTATTTTTCCATCATTTCATTGCACCAATCGACACGAGTCTTTTTTTGAGCGTTTGTCAGATTATGCGGGATCCAACGCGAAAAAATATTTTTTTACGCTCAAATGTTCATGCAATATTTTATTGATGCTAGTCATACTAATGTCCAAAGACGCCTCTATCTCACGGTATGTCACATGACGATCTTGCTTTATCAGTTCACTCACAGCATCGATCTATTCTGGCACAACAACGGATTTTGGACGACCTGCACGGGATTCGTCCTGGATCGAACATCGACCACGATTAAATTCGTTATACCAATTTTTTACAGTGGTGTAAGATAGCGCTTTATCGCTGAATAAAGAATTAAGTTCATCGAAGCACTCTTGTCTTGACAATCCACGTCGAAAGTTATGAAAAATAATGGCACGAGAATGTTCACGATTCAATTCCATTTTTTTAAAGAGAAGAACTTTACAATTTACTTCAACAACACAAATGAAGCTATAATGGTAAATCATCTGCTGAATTTATGTTTAAAAATATCAAACTTTCGATTAAAATCATCGGCGGTCGCCTAGCAACGCTTACTGTTGCCAAGGCCAGAAATATAAATAGCAACCCTCGTAGTTATGTCATATTCTTAACATGTACTAATGCAATATTTACTTTATATTATATAATAAAAATTATCTTACCTATCTTGTTCTTAAAAACAGAATTTAAGAAAAGAAAATAATGACCTATAGTTTGCTTTATCATTAAAATACAGTAATAATTTAATTCGAATTTTCTTCATCATAAATAACAGTTCAATAACGTTTAAATATAGGATTATATTCCTTTCTTTCTTTTTTTTTAAGCTCGTTATTATTATGCATAAAACAAACCCTGACATTTGCTGAATTATGAAACTTTAAAAACTCTAAATTTTTAACATAAAAAACTTTTCAATTCAATTTAAGCAATTTCATTTCTTATTATTTAGAAAGTTTTAACTTCAGAAAAAAAATTAACCAGTTCTAAGCATTAAAACGCTAAGTGTAATTAGAATTTCTGCCAATTTTTGTTTTAATATTTTTCGGAAAAAATAATTACAGTTGAGAAATATTTAGCAGATATTTAGATTAAAATAGCTTTTAGAGCTTTTAATTGTTGTTATTATTTAACCATCTTTCGATTTAAATTAATTTTCGTTATTTTAAATCAGACATTGGTAATGGTATTTTTTAAAACAGTTTTGCTATCGAAGCTTTTGCAGGGTAATGTAAAATTCATAGGAACTAAACTATAATAAAATCATTCCGATACATAAAAAACCATAAATTCTATTTATAATAAATCTTATGAAAAAAAACTTTTTAATACAATTCATAAGATTAAAATCTCTAATTTAGGTTTTGTCTAAAAAGTCAGGTTAAACATTTTTTTCAAACCTTTTATCGAATTTTCATGGTAAATCGTAGAGAAATTAGACGCAAATGTGCACAATGATTACAAGTGATTGTTTTTAGATACCCTGGAGATTTTTTGTCATTTTAATTTGCATGTGATACAAGTTCATTTTTTTTTTAGTAATTTTCTTGAAATCGATTAAGTAGGTCTGAATAATACACTTGAGAACGAAAATCGATTTCTGAGTAGTTCCTTAAATATCTCTATGGAAGTTTTTTCTTTCAAACTAACTCAATAAGAAAGTATTTCAAGATAAAAGGCCTAAAAGCTTTAAATAAGATGGTTTTTACATACATCAGAAGAAAAACTGAATCAACAATTACAGTGTCCACTTATCTTTCAAGGCACGCTCATCGAAAACAATGAATACAAAGTAGTTTCTAATGATACCAACAGTCTTTTTTCTAATACAGGAAGAACAAAGATCAATTTAAAATTATCATTTTTCTCGTTAAACATGAAAAAAAGAACTACTACTTTACCAATTTAAATTTTTTTATCCGTACTTTTTGTGTCTCAAATTAAAATGTTGCTTTTTTGCGCTTAATTTTATACCCATTTTTTTTTTTTTTTTTTTTTTTTTTTTTTTTTTTTTTTGCATTGCATTGCATTGCATTCTTAAAAGAAATCGCAGCACAAAATATGACTTTGACATAGAAAATATATCAGTTTTTTCAAAGCTAGATACGTCAGAAGACTATTTCTTTTTTCGATTGTGTTCTAGAATTCAACCGACAAATTTAGAGAGGATGATAAAAAGCTTCAGGAGAATGGAAAGCTTACCAGAGAATATAGCCTCGCAAATCACGTTGAGATGGTAAAAATAGTGAAATATGCAAGCAAGCACAGAATCTAGGATAAAAAGAAAATTGAACTATTCGCTATATAATTGTTTTTCCCTAGTTTCATCATCTTAACGTGGTTTGTGTAAGGTTGGCATAAGTTTAATTTTATCACAGCGGAAAAAAGTTTAACATTTATATAAAAAATGTGGCAACAGATTTGATACATAAATAGAACGCTTTGCTTTAAAATATTTGTCGTTGTTTATTATCGTTTATTATAATACTTTTTATCGCGGTTGATCGCCACGTTGGGCGATGTTGAAACCCAATCGTGATTCTGATCGGTTTAGATTTTAGCGTTATTTTTAAATATTAAATGGCATATGTAATTTCAGAAGTCCGTTAGTTCTACGTTGGATACCGGCTTACTTTTGCATCTGGTCAATAAGATCGAATGTATGTGGGTAGTCATAAAAAGGGACTTAAGAGAAAATTGTCACCACCAGTCCGGTACCACAGACGCCATTTTCGATTCGTATTTTGCCAAATTTATGTGGTGATGTGGCTACACAGATTCTATTCATGATAAATTTAGATAGTGTCTAACAGCTATTAGAGAATTCTGTGCACCTAAATCTGAGGATATTCAAGCTTAATGAAGAAGTGAGATGTTTTTTTTTTCCTTTTCTTTCTGTGTTTACTCCATTAATTTTTGTTTCGATTCAAAGTGCATTTTATTGGGTTTATTAATTTTGCTTATATTGGGTTCATTGCAATTTTATAAAGTTTTGGTCGATGTTTTGTTGAAATTTTCCAACGTTTTATTGAAATATAATTATGTTTTGGCCGCCATTCCTGTTACCACGGTGTTCCGCGCAAACAGAAATGGCGCCAAACATAAGTTACCGATTTCGCCAAAGGGTACCCTCAAATATATTTTTACCAACTGTCGCCCAGCTAAAACCAGACATGGGTTTAAGAAATCTTTCGCTCAAAGGAAATAAAAATGACTTAATATCGCATATGGTTAATGATAATATAAAAAGAAAAAATGATGGAACTTTAAACGAACTTTTAACTCTTCGCATGCTATCACCAAATGATGACAACACAATATATTCCGAAAAAAACTGCTTCGATAGTACTGAATTATTGACTAAAATTGAATTACTTCAAAAACAAGTGGAACTTTTAAGCAGTCAACATAATTCTCAGCGTGCCTTTTCGCCTCTTCTCTCGCAAACAGATTCTAATATTGCTGCAATTCTCGTTACATTCATGAAAACTCAAAAACAATTATTGAACAAACAAGTAACTCAACCAAATATCATCCAAATTACATTCGCAAATGATACCGCAAACTCTATTTCAATATTTAAAAGAGATGCTATTGACAATGCTTCTGAATGGATAAAAGAAGTAGATAAAATTGCGACACTAGATTATTGGTTTGATGATCTTCTAATGCTATTTCTAAACTAATGCTATTTCTCGCATCGCTGGATCTTCAAAAATTGGCAAATGACACGAGGTAAAATTTATAATGACTGAACTGCATGGAAAACTGCCCTCGCTGCCAGATTTAAAAGGCGTATTACATAGAAGAAGTTTTAGCTCATTAGAGCGCTCGCCAATTAAAAGATAATGAAAGTTTAGTTCATTATATATATGCTAAGAATATTCTTCTTGAAAAAGCTCCGTTTACTATACCACAAGCTGATCGCATTTCTATGATAATTGGTGATATTACAGAAGAAAAATGGTAGATTGCCTTAGCTATTCAGAATTTGATTACTATCGAAGAATTAATTGACAAAGCTGCCGCACTTGATGCAATTAGAAATTTCAAACAAGAAAATATGTCACGCCAATCAGCAAACAATTTATTTTCAGTATCGAAATCTCAGTCAAAAATTTTCAATTCGCATGTTGAACAAAGACGTAAATATAGCCCTGCTACTGACGATGTTCAAGATATTACTTGCTGGCGATGCGAAGAAAAAGGTCATGCTTCTTTTGTGTGCAGTTTCCCCCTCCTTAACGAAGTTTACCTACAACTCAATAACGAATATCATCACGATACGTTCAAGAATCCAACAAGAAACCTAAAACTCAGCTCCCGTCGACTAGACACTCACTTAGTTCCAGTAATAATGAACCACGTGGCGCCACCAGTTCAAATTATCCAAATTTACGTCATAACACAAATCGCAACATTCCACCCAAAAGATCTGCGCCTCCAAATGAAAATGATCATTATATAATTTGTATTAAAACTCGAATAAATAAGCGTGCCTTAATACCTGTTACTATTAACAATAATACAGAAATTCAAGTCATCTGTGATCCGTGTGCAAACATTACCGTTATTCAACAATCTTGCTTCCCTATTAAGTTGTTATTTACCATGGACTGATGGACATTTTCAAGTCATCGACCATTTAATAAACCCTATTGGATGGATTTCTTTAAACATCAAGGTTGTAAACATTGATTATCTAATGACCAAGGTAAGTAACACCAAGTTCAAGCTAGATGCTCTTACGATTATAACTCTTCACTATGTATTTCTACGCCATCTGCACTCCATCTATACGAATGTATACATTCATCGAAGCATAGCATTAACTGCATTGCTTCCAGTGAACTCTCAGTAGCACCATTTGACGACGTTGTTATACCAAGTAAACATCCTCCTCAAATTTAACTGCAATACTATCTGAGCTTCAGCAAACTCAGCTTGATGCTATAATTGGATAATTTTCAGACATATTTTATTCTGACGATGACAATATTGGACTATGTCCGTATGTGGAATTCAAAATAGAATTTTAACATGGCAAGCCTATTCGTTGTCTGCCATATCGCCTAACAGAACCAGATCGCCAGTTTTTGAACACTCAAAATCAAAAATGGTTGAAACAAGGAATCTGTCGTCCTTCTAACTCGCCTTACGCCGCTCTTCATTCATCGTTGAGCAGCCCTTCCATGAAAGCACTCCAAGACAAGTTGTTGTAGATTTCTCACGTACTATCAACTCCATCACCAAGATTGTCCACACCGAATCGACCAGATGGAAGATGTGATTAAACGAACAGTAGAAAAACGTTTTAAATCTAAAATGGATGTAAAATCAGCATTCGACACCATTGGTGTCAGAGAATCTGACTTCCACAAAATTAGTTTTTTAACCGCTGACGGACATTATGAATATCTTCGAATGCCATTTGGTGTCACTAACGGTTCATTTATGATGACAGCAACACCTTCTGTCTCTCTCGCAGCGCATACAGCCGCACTATATCACAATATCATACTTCGATTTGGGCCGCCCAACATGTACTTATCAGACAGAGGAACTGCATTTACACCGCGATTTTTACAAAATTTTGGAATACAACGGTCCTTGACACCATCATATTCACCACAAGCTAATAGCATCGTTGAACATGTCAATAGTGTCATTGCATCAACTTTGAAAAAAATAATTGATGGACATTCTGAAAAATAGGACGAATTATTACCTAACGCTTTACTAGCAATCAACACCGCGCGGCAAAATTCAACTAAAAGATCCCCATTTTATTTGCTTCATGGATATGAACCACGCCTTCCTTGTGAACTACACATTGCAAGTTTCATCGATGGCACGCCGCGTAAAGATCAACTTGACCTTCTTGCTTTAACCAGGGCCTTATATTTGCAACTCCATTTACAGTAAGTTTTTAGTTATTATTCTCTTGATAACACTTTTTAGAGTTTGCCGGACGATGTTTTTAGTCCATTCTGTTTTTATTTTAATAATTACACATAGCTATCTGCCTAAACCTGATAAACAGTTAAAAAAATATTCACTGAGTTGCAAAAGAGTTAGCCACGACGTTGAAATGTGATATAATTTTCCAGACCAAACAAATTGCATGATACAATGTGGAATCGCAAAGCAAAGAGGAAGTTGAAAAAGAACGCTTCTTCTGGATTTGATGAACCTTCACGTCACCTTAAAAAGAATCCGTCATTCTGCCATTTTTTGTCACCAGATGAAAATCAATATTTGAATGTAGAGAAGACTACTATCCTGTTTTGTACGAGGCTGCAAATGGGAATCTCACAAAAGTAAAAGAATTTTAAACGAGCTATTTCTAAACTCGGAAATCCGATTAGTTCCATCAAAAATTCCTCCACGAAGGCAAATTTCCCCCAATACTTGATTCAGAAGTTCCCTTGTGTTCTGGATTGGGTTCAAAATCACAAGACTACGGGAGTTGAACAATAGTAGTTACAGGCCCAAAAATTTGGCCTGCTGTTCAATGACGGATGTAAATAAGAAATAAAAAAATATGACCTTTAATCACCGTACGGCTTTAAGAATTCAAGAATGTTTTAATTATTAATTTAATACATGCAATTTTTTAATTATTTTTTTATTTTTTATTTCTTAAACTTTAAGCGGATAATGGTGATTAAAAGGATATTTTGTTAAAAAAAAAAATTAAAAAATGTGGATTTTAATATTTTTTTCAAAAACAAAAATATTATTTTATTTTTAGAAAATTTTAAAATTCAGAACCAATTCAAATGCTATGATACTATGATATGAGAATTACGATAAGAGATGATGTGAGAGCTTCAATAAACTAAATAGTTAGTTAGTAATACTTTTACGCCGGCGGCTTTCGTTTATTGTTTATGAATATAAAAATGATTGTGATAGTATAATCTTTTAAAATAATTTTATTGGGGACAAGACAATTAACAACTACGTTATCTTAAATATATATATATATATATATATATGCATAATTTTTGATCCCTTTTAGCAAAAAAATGAAAGTATTTGGAATTACGTTGTTGGAATAAAATTTGGAATTCAAGTCGTTCGACAGCCAATCCGATTTTGAGTTTACAACTACCAATATTTAACTCCATATCCTCGTAATTTTCAAACAAATTCAGAAGACAAGGGAACTACTGGATCAAGTATTGGAAAAAAATTGCCTCTGTGGACGACTTTTTGATGGAACTAACCATCATTTACGTTACAGGGGGAGAAAAGCCACGAAAACCACTCACAATTAGCTTAACGACAAGGGGACACAAACACATGATTCATCTACCAAAGAGGATATTTTTACGATAGCATTGTTGTCGGTGCGAGTCGGGTGCCAAATTCATATTGATCAGCCATCGCTAAGATTCAAACCCAAGTCACCGCATTTACCTTTTCCCGTGAACTGAGACAACAAATGTCTCTTCGGTAGTTTGGGTCTTGTGAGGGGCTTCTGACGCTCTCCACCTAAGAATGGATACAAAATCTTCATCACAATTAAAACAGAGGAGTGTTTAGTTAGTGTTTATACATTTTCTAGGATTAGGAAAGCAAACTATTACATTTAAAAGATGGTTCAGGTGTAGATTTGGAGGTCCCTTACATTAACGATAATTTTCAATCTGTTTTGCTGTATCTAGTTAGCATAATGTTTCTTTATTTTCTGTCTTAGCTTCTAATAACGTAACCTTCGCATTAGCGCTTTTTTTTGTTCATCATTATGTCATTTTGTGATCGTTTCTTGGTTTATTTTCATATATTCTGGTTCAATTACATATCGCCAAATCTAACAGGAGCCCCCAATTGTAAACGAGTACCTCAAAAGATATAGCTCCATTTACTAGTTATTCTCGATTCATAATATTTTTATTATTTTAATTGTGCATATAATATTAGATAACATGATTAAGTTTTTAGATGACATAGTTCACTTTTGTTTTTAATTTTTAAAGAACACAGGCATGAAAATCTCTATTTTCTGTACTAATCATACACTTTTTTCCGATGTCTAGAAATCAAAACGAGCTTTTCTATGTTCACGGGTAATTGCGAAATTTCCGATATATAATTACATGGAAACATATTAAAATAAAGAAATTCTATGTCAAATATCGACCAGCCTGTAAATTGCTTTGACATACCATTTTCACTGAAATGGAAAACGATTGTTCGCGTACAGCAAATGATTTCACGAGGGAAATTCCAGAAATAATCAAACTCTAAGGAAAAGCATTCCTCCACCCCATTTATCTTAGCAATTTCAAGTCCAGTAGTTGAAGGAAGATGTAATTTATGGAAGCCGCAACCCCATTCTTTTACACTAACTTTGTCTCTGTTCAAACAAACAAAAGCAATTGTTTCCTTGAAGAGTTGACACCACGACTATTTTTCATCATCTTTGACTCTTGATACTCATCACTTTGCAGTAATAATGAATCATTTTTATGTTTGCCTCCATTTTTTTTCGAGTGCGTTTTAAAGTACAATAAATCTTAAACAATACTTTTCAAGTACAGCAGATTCCTTAATAATATCATTTTAAGTTCATAACAATGTGTTTACTTTTACATTTAATTTTTTTTCAAAAAAAAATTGGACAATAGCATATACGTATTTAAATATTTAAGACCTCATAACTATACTCTAATTATAATAAAATGCTTGACAATTTCAAAGTTTTTAATTTAAATGAAAACAGTAATTCGCTGTTTAAAAACTTTTGCGGTAATTAATTAGTAAAAAGTACTGTTCATTGAGTGCCCTTTGATTTTTTACAATAAAATTTCAGTTAAAATTAATATCGATCAGCGTCGCTAGAGTGTCAGTTCTCCCATCTGTTTATTAAGTTCGTATGAATTGTAGCAGCTAAGCTAATAGTACATAGAATTTTTATAGTAAAAAATTCATTAAATTAAGAACAATTAGCGTCTATAGAATGTTAGTTCTTCCACCTATTTTTTTTAGATAGTATAGGTAGTTACTCTTAAGCTATCAGTACATCAAAGAGTTAAAAAATGTTGGATAAATCTGCCTTAAAAGGTTTTAATTTCAGTTAAAAATTATTTCTATGTAAAAAAATTTAGAAAACCTTTAAAGTAAATTAATACTATAAAATGAGCTTTTTTAATTTCACGTACAGTTATCAATAAAAGAAATTTTGATTAGTGAAAATAGAATACCAGTTCTTCCACATGCTTTTTTGAGCTAACATGGGATACCATACAAAAATCAACATTACACCAAGAGTTCTTGTAAAAAAAAAAAAAAAAAAAAAAAAATTGAAATTCCTGAGCGAAAGTCTGTACGGCAAGGAGCCTAATAAAATGAAGCCTTTGTCATATGGCCAGTCACTGCCACCATGAAGAGACTTGCTCAAACTGCGACGCACTAGGTTATCATGCAAGCACCTGTAAAGGGCAAGGAAAATGCGTCAACTGTAAAGAAAAAAGCTAAATGTTTGGATAAAATCTGCATGTAGATCATAGTACTTAACATGTGTGTCGCATAAGAGAGCCATCCGTGGGTTACAAAGGTGGACCAAATGCTGGAACTAACCACTGCTTTCCTCAAATCTCAATGGGACTTTCAACCAGAAGTGCTTCAAAAAATTAAGAACTGATGTCTCCAATCTGACTAAATGTAACTCGCCCTGCATACTTGTAATCGTGTCTGTCTATGTTGTGTGAATACTTGTTCTTTTATTATCTGTTCTGTTTGTTTAATAAAAAGCTCGGGAACCTCCCGTATGGAGGGCAGCACGGTGGATCGGGGTGCGCGGGTGTTTTATAGCTGTCGGCCCGGCTTGACTATGGTCTGCAGCCGGTTTGGCGATGCCGAAAATTGGTATTTGACTGGAGCTTGTCTAACCTCATCTGCCTCTCGGCACTGCTTGTGGTGCATTTTGTCTCGCGTGATTCGGGCCCTTGCCTTGTGTCCGCAAATTGCTAGGTATTCTCGTGCTGTGTGTGGTTGCCTTTGCTTCGGCTATGCATCAAAATTTGACACATGGGCCTAGAGGCCTAGGTCACGATAATAATTTTCTTTTATATATATATATATATATATATACCGAAGAGCCATAACATTATGACCACCCTGCTAATAACATGTAGGACCACCTTTAGCCCTAAAAACTTCTAGCACCCGCCGTCGCATTGATTCCGCAAGGTGTTGATATGCAGTCTGAGGTATCTAGTACCAAGCGCTCACAAACTCGTCCTGCAATTCCCTCACATTGCGAGGGGGTAGCGCGGCATCACGAATTTGGTTTTCCAAGTAGGACAACAAATGCTCTATTAGATTAAGGTCAGGTAAATTTGGGGGACAATACATGACTTTAAATTCACTGGAATGTTCCTCGAACAAAGTCATGACGATTCGACACTTATGACATGGTGCATTATCCTGTTGGTGGTTGATGAAAATTGTTTGCTTGGGTGTGTACTATAACTTCCTAAAATTTTGCCCATCTTTTTAGAATCACCCTGTATACATATATATATATATATATATATATATATATATATATATATATATATATATACAGGGTGATTGACGCAGCTTACTAGTACAATAAACAGAAACAAGCGCACTTACTCCTTGATCATCCTTAACGTAAGAAAAAAATCTGGAAATTGAAACAAACTCTACATTGTATTCTACCTTACATTTTTACCTAGTTCTGGATGTCTTACAAACACTATCATTCTATTCATTCATTTGATGTAATAAATTACTATGTATATGTATAGTTATATTTGGTTTTTATAGAAAATTATTTAAGAAAATTAGCTAGATTAACATTAGTAAAACGGATTTTTTTTCTTTCATTAAGGATGATCAAGGAGTAAGTCTGCTTGTTTCTGTTTATTGTACTAGTAAGCTGCGTATTCAATTTACTCCTGACCGTGTATCATGTTCTCTATGGTAGGGTGAAGTATTTGTAGAGTTTGTTTCAACATCCGAAAGAAGATTCAGGCGGAATATTTTCTGCTGGTGTAAATTAAATTACGTAAATTCACATCTCAACGATCTAGTAATTGCATATTAGAATAGGATAATTTCCCTTTTACTTTTTTTAATATCTTTTTCTGATATTTTAAAATATGTAGAACATACTTTTTTTTTGCATTAACATGACACAATTGAATTCAGAACAATTGAATATTCCGAATATATACAAACAAACCCTTAACGTAAAAAAAAGCAATAGTCATGCGAATACTAGGACATCAGAAGAGGACCTCCTGATTTCCGTAAGGGATTGTTTGCCTTTTTAGGTTGGATTGTGAATATAATATAAATAGTATGCATTAAGTACCTGTTATCCTTAGTTGTTATTTTGTTAAGAATGTGATATATTTTGGGCAAGTTTATATGCAGAAGTATTCAATTTTAAACTAAAAATACATCATATGTATAATAATTTTTCTATGTTTTTATATTTAAAGAACCAACCGTTAGATGGCTAAGAAATTTACATGAATAAACGGCATCGAATCTAGTTCTCTTATGCCAAGAAAAAAAAAAGACTTCTTTGAGTCTTCGTAGTTTTCTTATCTCAGCAAGCAAAACTGTTAAATAGAACTTATACTAAATGCAATACTTAAATTGACATATTAGAATATTTTAAAATTTAAATTCAACTAAGTGGAAAAAATCTGATAAAATTTCCGTAAAATATACGTAATGACGTTTCTGGTGAAAAATAAAAATAAAAATAAAAAACAAGTATAATTCTCGTCTTAAAATCAAAATATGCAGTAATTAATCAATTATCTGATTATTTTTCTATTTATATGGTAACGGATTGCTGGTAATAGTGGTTTTCAAAATTATAGTTCTTATTACCACATATTTACTAAAAAAATACAAAACTGAAAAGTAAATTTAAACAAATAAATGGTTTTTATATCATGTTTTAAGGTATTATAATAAAATTACCAAATTGTACCACAAATTTCATTTTTTATCGCAGATTATAAAATTATATTTTACTATTAATTTCACCCAAATAATCGATGTTCCTAAAGGGCCGGGAACACGGTACATTTTACCATATTCTGGCAGTTTTGACGGTTTTTTTTTTCAGTTTAAACATCTTAAAACTTGTAGTTTTTTAAATGAACATGAATAAAATATTAGTTAAGGATCATTTTCTTTGTACAATGATACACTTAAAAATTTATATTAACTAGCAATCACTGGCATTTAAAGTAGGATCCCTTATATTATTAAATATTGAAACTGCTAAAAAAGTATATTAGCACGTTTAGTATTTAATATTTTAAATTTTAATATATCTTTGTTGTACTCAAAGAACATGAAATTCGGCTTAAATCGGCTTAAGCAACTAAAGCTAATTTCATAAAAAAAATGTGTAATTCTTTCTAAAATATGTATTTCAAAATAATTAATTCAGAAAACTTAACTCTCTATATGCTCTTTCCAAAGTAAATGTTCATGCCTATTTTGAGGTATTTTTAAATTGGATATAAAAAAAATAACTCTAGAAGCATTTTTTAGAAAAGACTGAAATATTTAAATCTAGAGTTTATTACTAAATACGTTTTGGTATTTTTCGCGTAACTAAAAAATATTATACTTTTTATCTCTTGAGCCACTGCAATCCTTTTGTTCTTAGTTCTTACTTTTTTTCTTCTTTCTTTTATCCCATCTTCTGAATACAAAAACAACTAACTCTTTTTTTTGGCAGCAACAACTCTAATTAATTGCGATTTCAAAACAGAAAAATCTAAAGTTGATTAAAGAAAAGAGAGCCATTGTTTATTCAGCCATTCCATGCATTAAGGAACATTTTAATGATGCATTTTTCAACACCAATAATCTTATTTCATGATCAGATATATTTTCTCTATGCAAAAATCTAATAAGATAGAGTATTACAAATGGTTGTTTTATATTAAGGCATGTTTGCGTGCATGGTATTAGATTGTATCACCAATCATACTAAAATATTTTGATTTTACAGAATTTTAAGGATATAAGGAAATAGACTATATAATGATTGGGAACAATCGAAGAAGGAAAAATGAAAATAAATTTAAAAATTAATTAGTAATATAAGTACCTTTTCAAAATATTTTAATTTGAAAACTTACTGGTACCAAGGTGATAAAAATGCAGCGGATTTTATATTCTCCGACTTCCAACCATCCGCTGCTTTGAGAAAAACAAAGAAAGTTCAGTTAATACAAGATTAAATAATAAAACAAAGAAGCTCACACTATGCCAGTTGCTTCATGCGTATGCAAAGAGCTTGAATATTTTTCCGGACTTTCATAGCTAGCCAATGTTAGCGGCAAGAAACTAAGTTGCAAAATTGACTCAACTAGCCCTTATTTTTTCATATTTCTGCTGATGATACTGCTATTGTCTACTGCTATTGTCTATTAAAACTGCTTATGATACTGCTATTGTCTACAGAATCAGAAGCTAATTTGGAAAAATCAAATACATGCGCACTAATTCATATTTTTTCTTTCATCAAGAAAGATATTGCTACTATTCAAGAACTTACTCAAAAACTTCAATGATTTCTGGTGATCCAAGTACATCGTTTTTACCCTCTTTCATGCGAATAAGATTCAGCGCTGTTGTAGCATGGTTAAGTAGAAACTTCTTTGGGTGAGACAGACACTGCTCATTTAATCCAGTTTTGAATAAATTGCATCATAAATAGCAATTTATGTAAACATTTTGCAAACATGTAAAATTAGACTTTGTTTCCACCAGCCTTATAACGCTTTGGACATAGAATTACACAAATCAATGAATATATTATTAGAATCAGAAAAGTCAATGAAATGAATGAAACTTACATTTGTTTCGAAATTATAGGTTTCGTGGAGCAAACTGTTTCTTTTAATGGCGAATTTTTTACGTTCGTACGTAAATGTGTAACTTATCTTTACTTTTTTGACAACTATATTGCCACCTAACATTTCAAACAAAGCAAATATGATGTGTACCTATTTCCCCATATGCCTATCTTACCTCAACTGGATGTGAGTCTTTGGTACAAGTTATAACAATGATTGGCGAAGGAAGATCCAAAAGCCAACCTATTAAAAATATATCCTTATTTACACAGTAGTAAAAATTCCCCGACTCTATAGCGGTTAAGTAATTTAGTTAGACAGACTATCTATAGAAAGAATCATTTCAATAATTATAATCTGTCAATAAAAAAAAACTATCGTATAAGTACGCTAGTTGAGCCGTAGTGGCTCAAGGGATAGAACATCTGCTTCAAATGAGGTGAACCGGGCTCAACTCCCAGTGATCGTTGGTCGATACGTATTCCGCTCCCGGCTCACCAAACCACTGTGATGACTTAAAATATCCTCATTGGTAGACGGATCATGGATTAGAGTCCCCTTACCGCCAAGCTAACCGGGGGAGATTATCGTGGTTTTCTTCTCCATGAAACGCAAATGCGGGCTAGTTTCATCAAAAAGTCCTCCATGAAGGGAAATTTCTCCTAAAACTTGTTCCAAGAGTTCCCTTGTCTTCTGTATTGGATTCAAAATTACAAGGCAGTGGAGTTGAACATTAGTGATAGTAAACTCAAAACATTGAATCGGCTGTTCAATGACGGTTATAAAAAATATACATAAAAAAGTACGCTAGCTGCTTATACTGTTGTTAGCCGCACTATCGATAAATGTGGTTACGAGACTTTACAGTTTCGATCAGGGATTTGAGTTAAAAAGTTAGGACAAGTTTTGTCAATGTTTGGTGATAAGAGTATCAAAACCACTACCTTGAAATTGTGTTATTTCTTGTTTTCACAGCATTAGAAAGTACCTGATTCTATGGCGGGATGAGTAATTTAAATAGTTACAATCTCCATGGTGCAACGATGTAAATAAAAAAAATGCACCAATCATTCAATTGGCAAAAAATCTCGTGGCAATAATGAAAGTGCAATGTTTTTTTTTCCAATCTCATTTTTTGTCAATTTCTTCATGGGGCTTTACAATCACTCTCACATTGATTCGGCAGAGAAAGAAATATCCAAAGATTTCGGTTACAAAACTAAATTAATTTTAATATTATTATTTTCTTCTTTTTTGAAATATAAATTTCATTCACGATATTTTTAGAATAAACGTTTATCATAAAATATTTCAGCTTTTTTGACAGATAAGGACAGTCTGTCAAAAGTATTAACATTGCTTAAACGAAAGCTTTAGAGTCATGAGTTCATTTCTTATTTGATTTAGTTATTTATTTTTTTTTTTAATTTTGTTCCTTCTAGAATATCCCTTTATTTTCTCCATCTTGAAAAAAAATATTAAAAGAAATCTCTAGGGGGGAAACAATGTTTTGAAAGATTAATAATTCTTAAATATCTAAATTTTATGAGCAAATTTCTTCGTTCTTCGCAATTTGCAAGTTTTATTATAGAAATAAAATTACAAAAAAGGTTTTTTTTCATTTTTGAATTCAAAATATCTCTACGCTGAGAATTGTATGTCGCTTTCAAAATAACGCACCAGAGCAATGGATATAAAAGTCAAAACTTCACTCAATCATCACCGATTCTCTTACCTATCACTAAGCTGAAATTTATACAATCACAATACTTCACAATAGACAAATTAAATTATTTTAAAAAAAAATTTGTAATTATCAGGGTAATCAGCCTAACTAACAGTAATGCTAAATAATACGTTTTTACCAAGATAGAATTCTCGCAATATGATTAATGGGTCAAGTAAAGGGAGGAATAAAAAAAAATCATTTCGATATTTTGTATTTATCCAGGTAATTGCATTCAATTAAACTAATTCGTTGAAATGCTACAAAACACATTGCTAAGGAGATAGACGTTTCAAATTTCAGACAATGTGATACCTGTCAAACTATAAGGAATATTTATAATCTTCCTAAATGAACCATGATTAAATTCATTTCGATATTGTTTGATTATCGCGTATATTAAGGGAAATTCTTCAATTTTACATTTGATGTGACCTTGAATTAGCAAAAAACGGGAATTTTACACTATTTTCAAGGTATTTCACTGCTTTTGCCCAAACTAGACAAGTATTAAAGTTTCTGGAAAATGAACCTTAATTGTAGCAGAAACAGAGTCAATTCACAGACCTATGATTACTGATTCAACTTATTTTATAATATTTCTCTAGACTTTAAGAAGCATACATGCGTAAGTGAACTCAGGGGCAGTTATCGGAAAGTTATGAATTGCTTTATAAAATGTGATTTATGCCCAATAATATATGTCTGAAGTTAGCACTCTCCCCCGAAGTGAGCTCTCGTCTCGATCTGGAACTTACTGAGGAAGAGGCGGCAAAACATACTTCTTACTATCTGGGCAATAGATATAATGTTTCTGATGGCAGAATACTTTTACGTTGAACTGAATGGAATCGCATCCAAGTCGATATATAGATAAGAAATTATTTAAATTTCGCACAGAAAAAATAAACATTCTCAGTAATTATTTATGCCTCTTATATTGCTACCTAGGCAAGTGAGGAACTTATTCTAATGCATATTTTAGCAATAAATAGAAACTCTTTAGTTCACGATAAGTTTAAAAGCTATAAAAATTTAAAGCTATTAAGTGCAAGAAATTACATAACTGCATCTTTAATACACAAATCCTGTATAATTTTTAAACTCTTAGTAAACTGGAAAGTTCTCGTAGATTGTTTAAAAAGTACATTGGAATCAATACCGCACTTGTCCGGATAGCAATTTCACATTTGGCATTTTTCTATTAATAAATAGCTTAAATAACTTCTTAACTACTACATATAATAGCTTATGTGTGATAAATGCGATTCATACAGCAACGAGTGCATTTTGATCACTTTGCCCCTTTTAATAAATTCTTGATTTATAGGCTAAATCTCAACTCGGTAGTTAGTATCAGACATTCATTTTCAATATTCATATTGTTAAAATACTTATTATCGCGCCTAAATCACATTTTTAAAACAATTTACAGCAATTTAATCGGTATTCAATTACACAGGTTCAGGTCTCTAAGTTCAGGGCCATATTATATAAAAGTTGAATCAGAAACATGTGAGTAGGTTTTGTTACTACTCCACTTAAAGTTTTTCCAACAAATTTCATACATATCTAGTTTTGATGAAGATAATTAATCATCTTGATAGTAGTGGAAACACGAATAGTTCTATTTATTATTCGCTATAAAACAACGTATTTAGTAATATTAATAGTAAAATAACAATTATAAAACATTATTGATAATTTACTTTCCGAACTATTTTTAAATAATCACTTTTGTGAAAACACTTATGGAGTTTATTTTAGTGACCATAAATGAATTACGAATTATAAAAAATGATGAATTTGCTTAGGTAACCGAGCGAAATGATTATGAATAAGTTTTAGCCATAATCATTACCGAACCACGGCCAAGCTCGTAATCCTATTTCAAGAGCGCTAACTTTTAACGATCGTGGTAGGAATGCAGCGTAATTTTAGCCCTGGTAAGACAACATGGTCAGTGCTTGAGCTGGTTCCCTTCTCTCCAAATTTCCACATCACAGCCAACAAGAGGACTTTCTGCCAAGACAAGTTTAACTTGATGCATATCCACGCCAGTTGTTTTGTCGGCGATCAGGATCGAACTCATTACCCTCCGTTTCTCCAACCATCAGTGTTAGCGACGCATAAACCGTCTGTGCCATCAGAGAGTTGTAAGATTAACCTTATACAATCGGGACTTAAATCTTTGAAACAAAATTAGTATTTATCGAAAACATTTTATGAGCTTTCAATCGAATACCTTTTTAATTATGATACAACAATCTGTTTATTGTTAAAGAATAAAAAAGTTGATTGTAGCAACCGTGGGTATTGTTGAACGATGGAAGCACAAAACAGATATCATTACTATTTAATAAAAAGTAATTTAAAAGAAGCGTAAGAAACAAAAAATAATTAAATCTTCAGTTGCGAAAAGGTTCTATTACTCAGGTTACATGACTTTTTCTTTAAATTTAAATTAATCTGTTATTCAATTAATCAATTATTCATCAATTTATTGAAAAATGCAAATTATATATTATAGAAGTGATGAAACAATAAAAGTGACTTAACTTCTGACTTGTTCTTTAGCTAAGAAGATATATAGTTTCTTTTGCAAGTTGCACTAATGAAAATTCAATAATTATTAAGTTAATACTGATAAACTTCCAAAGTGGTAACTATACAAATTAGTGGCTAAATCGGTATATTGAACGGTAAGACAGCTTAAAAGGTAAAAAAATGGTTTCATACTTCTATACGTTTCAAAAGTATCTTCCTATTTTCGTAAATACTTTCGTAATTTATGTTATGAGCTTATGTGAAAGATAGACTTATTTACTCGAGTAAATTTCTTATCAGAAGAATCAGAGGCAATAATACGCATTCATCAAACCAAATAAAATTTTAATATTTTGCAGTGCTTTAAAAGCTTGGAACTTAAAGGGACTTTACTAAACATAAACAATTAAACTATAGATAATATTAAATAATCGCTTGAGTCAACTCTTGAGGAAAATTGTTTTGAAAATGGAATTTTGAGGAGAATGTAATCCGATGAGTGCTTAAAGAAAATGAACTCTTCTCTAAATAATAATTCGATGAATATGGCGTTGTAACAGAAAATAAATACACTGCGTCAAATATTTTATGAATATCAAAATTTTTATTCAGTTTAAAACTTCCCTACTATGCTTTAGGGCTTAAAATAATTGTTTCTAAACCTTCTTCAAAAATTTTAATTTATCAAAACATTAAAAAAAAAACGAAACATGTATTTCTAAATTTTGGTTCTTTGTTATATAACTTTCCCTCTTGTCAGTTATTTTTCCTTTTTAAAAAAAATTGTCTCACATATTTTTTTAACATATGTAAAATTTTTATATTTAAATTAAATGCATAAAGTAAAATAAATTTCACGAGAAGGCTACATGTGTACTTTCATATTTTATTGCTTTGCATGGTCACAGCTTGAGGCATTTTTATCATTTTAAAACGCTTTTCAAAGCAGTTTATAAAAAGCAGTTTATATAGCAGTTTATAAAAAAATAAGCGTACAAAAAGAGTTTATTAAATCTGCATATTATATAAATCGGTATAAAAACAAATCTCAAAGTCAAAAACAATTGTTAAAAAAACTTATATGTTTTGTTTTAAATTGACGTTGTAATTAGAAGTAATACTCTTTTTAAAAATTAAGCTAAGCTAAATTGCATAGTAAAAATAAGAATTAAAATGCTTAAATGAAAGAGATTTCTTTTTATTGGAAAAATAAGATATTCTAGTAAACGTCTTGACGTTCTCTTTCATCTTAATTAAACCTTGTTTTTAAATTTTTTTGTACAAAAGAACTAATTAACAGTATTCAAATTACAATGAAAAGATTTAACTAAAACGAATGTTCTTGATACTGAAACACTAACTCTATAAAAAGAGAAACAATGTTCGTTATTTTGTGGTATAACCAATGTCGAAAAAAAAAAACGATTGTTTTTTTAAATGTCAAAATAACGCTTATACAAATGAAAAATTATCTTAGCAAATCATTTTGAAAATTATGTTTTATGTGTTTGTTAATTTTACATTGTAATACAGATAATTGCAACAATTTTAATACAGTTTTTAAAAAGTATGAAATTAATTTTCTGAAGTATGAAATTTTCAATAAAGCCTATATCATACAAATGAGATATCCTATTTATTGAGCATGAGAAAACTAATCTTTAACAATTAAGAATTTTAACAAATAATGAATATTTTTTTAACTATTTTCATTTCTATGAATGTTTTGTGAATCTTTCAAAATTCTAGGTATTAATTTATTCATTCAAATTCCTCATCCCTTATTCAAAATTGTAGAAACAACAGAAACAGAAAGAACAAAGATGAAAAAGTCGCAAAGGGTAGAAAAATTAAATATTTCACTGGATCCAGCAACATATTTCTTTTTATCTGTAATAAATTGTTTGTTTGCTTCAAATTTTAATTTAAAACCTCTTTTCTTCAAAAAAATCTAATTTTTTTCCACTTATAAATGGAAAGAAGAAAGATTTATATATGGCAAAAAGAAAATTCTTCTTTTCTGTATAAAGAAAAGAAGAATTTTTTTTTGCTTTCATAAGAAACATTTCTAATTATAAATGAAATACTTAATTTCGATGCGACTCATAAAAAATGATGATTATCATTATTTTTCCATATAACAAGTAGCGACGTGAGAAAATCGTTGTATAAATGACAAAGAAACATAAAAGAAGAGGTGCAAAAGTGAGAGGCCACTGTATATGTTTCTGCAAAGCATAAAAATATAGAAAGGAATTCTGTCTTGTTGTAACATTGTCTGGAACATTTTATTTGTTAAAAGAAGTAAAAAAATAGTTTCCTATATACTAATTTTACTGATATAATTAATCATGAATGAATAGTAATTAAATAAGGGTCATAAGCAAATAGTAATTCTACTAAAAATAAAATGTTCAAAGATAAAAAAAAAAGTTGAAAGGAGAATGAAATATAATTAAAAAATCTCTGATAAATTTAGTAATTAAAATAACCTTTATCTAATTTATTTTTTAACATTTTTGCAGAGAATTAAGTAAATATAAATTATAATTTGGATAGATTTTTCGAGCAAAACATTGAAGTACTTCACTAATTTATTAAGGATATAGTTTAATTAGAAAATAGTACTCCTAGAGTTAATATTTTTTGCCTCTGATACCACAATATTTACTAAAAAGTTACTTTAGTAATCAATTTAGTAATCAATTACAAACCATGTGAGAATTCTGAATTTTATTCTGTGATTATTATTTAATGACGGGAAAATAAAGTGTTATGCCAAAAAGAAATTGCCTCATAATTATTAAGGCTTTTGTAAATAATAACTTGGTATTGAATTATGTTTGATTTTAAAAACAAGTAAAGCAAAATAATCGTAAATAAATTTTAAATAAGCTATTTTTATTGTAATTAATTTATCTATAATTCTTTTGTTTCAGTTTACAGAAGTTTTTTTTTTTCAGGTAGGGATTAATTCGAAATTTTGTGAAATAAAATTATAGTGTTATTAACCTACGTTAAAGTGTGTAAACCTAAGTTATTTTTGCAAAAATCAAATTGCTTGAAATTTTTATTTTAAATTTTAATTCGTGAAGCACTGCATATTATCTATTCCAAATTTCTTTGTAGAATTTAAAAAATCCTTTCGAATTCAATTCTCGAAGGATCTGTTTTTCCCCCGTCAAGTTATTACTTATAAGTTTCTTGACATAATAAACTTAAGTGTATGTGAACGTTTCTGTTTCCGTCAATGCCATGGAAAACATGAGTTCTTTATTGTACGCATTGCTGAATTTTCAATATTCTTCAGCGATATATTTCTGTTATAAATTTCAAGTTGAGATTTTTTTAGAGATATTTGTAAATTGGGCAATTAAGATTACATAAAAAGCTTTAATCATAAGTAAGACTACATCAAAATCATCTTTACTGTAAAAAAGGGTTCCACAAAATTACGTAAAAAGGTGTCATCAAAACAAATTAAAATCAGAAAGTTCTTTCATTCAAAATTGATTGAAACAGCATATACTCGTTTTTTAACAAATTATGAATGGAGAAGAAATGTGTGAGAGAAATTCGATACAGAGAACAGCAGGTTCGTAATATGATACTCTACCCACCTCATAAATCATAGTATTCCATTTGCTCCAAAGTCTCAAAAATATAGCAAAATCAGCAAAAAAGCGAAAATTGAAAAAATTGAAATAAATCCTGGCTAAACTATTGAGACCATACTTTCCAAATTGCAACCATTTCAACCATTAAAATTTGAAATTAGTATGACAATATGTGTCATTGCAGTGGCCATAATATAAAACTTCCTAACTCCCCCTAGATAAGGATGTACAATTATTGTGGGAAGAGCATCCTTCAACGAAACCGGAGGTGCCTGGTTCAATACCTGCCGGCAGCTAACGAAGGCTTTTGACACACATTTTCCCCTCCGCATCACTTTCTTGACTATTGCACCGTTATTCTGTATATGCTCGTTCAACATTGAGCATATCACTATACTCTATAAAGAAGGCATGGGGCATTCAAATTCAATTATATTTGTTACAGAGCCATTTAGACACATTTTTGCTTAATTCTGTAAAACGATTTTTAACAAAGTTAGTTTTGTATTTCGAACTTAACGAAAACACTCCATTTGAACTGAAGTTGAACTATTTGAAAAGTCTCATATTTCAATTTCTTTTTTTATTTTGTCAAAAATCCTCCCGTTTTTTATTTTTTCATTTGTGTTTGCGTATGCTTTGATAAAAAATCCTACTGACTGCGTTTTTAAAACTTTTTTTTTTACACATTTTAAATTACATTCTAAAAATACATTATAATTTTTCTATAAACATGATTGCAATTTTTAACTTATATATCTAATCGATTCAGTAACGAAATGTAGATTTTCAAAACTTTATTTTCATACATGTTTACTATGATTTTTTAGTTAGTTGGTTTAAAATTATACACACTTAATAAAAAAAAAAACGAACATTTGAAGACGATAACGATACCGGCATGATTCATTTATCGCTTCAGTTCTACTAATGTTTCTAAGGAAAAATAATCCCTTTAACTCTGAAAATGGTATAAAAGTGTACTTAACTTTTTTCAGAATTTAGGGAATACGATGAAAGGACAAACATTATTTAAGAGACTTTTGCTTTATCAGCTTTACTTAAAGCTACTCAAGGAATCAAGTTCCGATTTAGAAATTTCAGCCTTTATTGATTTATAGCTTTTATAAATTTCTCTAAAAGTTTGATCACAAAATATACTGGTTTTTTGTCGAAATCAATCTCGAATCTTTTAAAACTGTTTCACGTGAAAGTTTTATTTTATTTGTGCTTTACGTATGAAATCAATTTTAGCATTTAAGAAATTACCTAATCCATTCTTTTTAAAACAAATTAAATGTTTTAATGTTATAAAAATTTTGAATAACAGAATGTTAATTTAATTGAATAAACTTTAAATTTCCTTCAATTGATTAATTTGTATTACTTAATAAAAAGAAGGAAATTAACATATCTTTATAAATTTTATAAAATGCGATGAATGTATTTTAAAATCAAGAATGGTTTAACAATGGAATAAATTATGAAATTTTATCTTGCTAAATTTATGGTTTTATAAAATGAGTTAAATTATTTAAAAAATTACTTCATTTTACAGTTGATATGAACTTTCAGTTTACATTATTTTAATTTAAAAACCACCTGGAATTCGCACAAAACTAAAGAACATTTTTTATAGTCGGGAATATCTAGGGAAAAGTGCTGCACAATCCCTAATTACGTCATAATCCCGCGATAAAAAAGGAAAACTTAAAACTTTTAGATGGTTCTCCTCATTGAGATCTAACAATCAGTACTCCCTGAAAAGAAAATCTTTATGGAAATTATTTGTAAGAAATGTAATGGATAAGCACTTGTTAATAGGAAATGAAATCAAATGAGAGGCTTTCAATGTACATTTCCGGGTTGTAATAAAGGACTACTTAACTATGTATCATGTTAGTTCTCATTAACTCCATAGCCTCTCTATAGTGTGGATAAGTAACTAGCGTGGATATAAACAACCTTTAAAAAATGTGGGAAAATTTCAAGAAAATTAACTCAGATATTAACAAAAAGGCAATGAAACCTCCAAATTATTGCTAAAAAATACTTCACGAAATAAAAATTATATTTAATAAAGCATATGAAGACAAATTTGTAAATTATGTCCACACTAGCACCCTCTCCTCTACAAATAAGCAAATAAAATTCATTTTTGTTAATTTCATTCTATCTCTATTCTTTTCTCTATTTAATAATATTAGATCAGAAAAAGAATTAAGTTCGGTGCAACAGTATATATGTGCAAAAAGTAATTTACGTATATAATTACGAATTAAAATGTCTAATGCATTGACTCATTTTCTTTGTTGAAAAAAAACACTAAATATTTTTCTCCGATTTTTAATTTTTATAATTTATAAATAATAACATAAAAACTAACAATAAAGTAAACATGCTTAATTGCGGTTAGTAAAGATTGCTGCTGAAAGAAAAATTACAGGACGTTTAAATTATTTAATAAAAAAAACAAGCATGAGTTTTTGCAAAACTTATGTTAATTTATTTTCCGACAAAAAAAATACTACTTAATAATGAATAATTTTTGTATTTTGAGGAATATAAATTTGCATAAAAACTTTATGAGTTGCATTGCTTTTTTAAGAAAGTACTTAACAATTATATTAATTATTTAGTCTAATTGAAAAGTTAAAGAGAGAAATATTTAAAAAAAACTCTTCGTAGCAAAATTAGTTTTTTTTTAATATTTATTGTTGGCGCATTTAATTTCCAAAATTTTATATAAAATATGAACAAGGTCTTACAAAAAATTCTCTTGTTTTCGTGATTTTAAGTAATATATTAAATAGAATTACTTCAAAACTGGAAGACTAAGTATTTTTATTATACACAAAAATAAATGTACAATAAACTCGCAGTTGAAAAGAAAATATTAAAAGAACACTTAACTAGTTAGAACAATTAACTAGTAATTGTTTGGGCAAGTTAATTACTAGTTAATTGTTTGGGCAAGTTAATTACTACTTAACTACTAGTTAAACTGATGATGTCATTTTCATTCACTAAATTTATGAAGTTCACAGTAATCGTTTGGTTATCTTTATTTATTTAAGTTCTACAAAATTTTCGGAAGTTAATTCTTTAAAAATGTGTTTCAATGAAGACAAAATTACAGATTTTGAAGTAAATTAGTATTTATTTTAAATTTATTTCAACACGTAATAAAATACATATTTATGTAGATAGATAGCACTATGGATAAGTTTTCATCAATAATAGAAATATTGCAAAATTCTAAGAAAAAAACTCTAAGAAACTAGCTAAATTCTAACTAAATTCTAAGAAAAAAATGAGTAATTGATTAGAAAATTGTAAGTTTTCCAACAAATGAACAATGTGAAAAAATACTAAAATAGCAGGCTGACTCCAAGCAACCCAACATTTATTCAATATTTTTTTAAATTTAAATAGTGCATAAAAGCGCGACTTTAAAACTGCAAAACACAAAGTGTCATTATTCATTCGTTATACAAATGTAATCGTACAGGAATATACAGAAATACGGCAGAGAATATTAAACTTCAAGAAAAGCATCGTCAGAATAGACTGATGACGTCAGAATGGACTGTCTTTAAATATTATCGAATGTATTAGACTGTAGATTATTCTTTTTTTCTTCTTCTTCTTTTTTTTCTTCAAATGTTTAAATAATAGCGTAATTGATCACATCACTGTTTAACAAAAATTGCATTATTTAGAAAATGCATGTTTTTAAATAATTATTTATCTTCTATCGACTGTATAGGCGAAAACAACGAGGGGTGATAACGCAGAATTAGTGTTTAAAAAATTTCCTGAAACCACGGATTTATTTTATTTAAACTCGCGCTTTTAGTATTTATTTCCATAAAGTAAAGTTAAGTAAATTGAAATTAAAATAAAAAACAGTTACGTATTCATCCTGAGAGCTTCATTACAAACAATGACATATTTTCAGTGCAGAATGATATTGTGTATACTTAATATTTCTTTTGATTAATTAATCTTTTTTTCTTCACCTTAAAAATAAAATCAATTGAAAATCATCAAATAATTTCAATAAATTGAAATTTGGTTGCTTTTAATTGTAGTTATTGGTTTATGCTCTCTTTCTGTTTTACTCATAAATACGCAGGTTTATCTAATGCAGATTTAGTTATTTATAATTTTTTTTCTGTCTCATACGGAATAAGGTTATTCAGCTTGTAATATACAGTGTCCATGATTGAAAGTTGATAAAACTATCGATTGATTATTGCATAATATTCTCTTCTGGGATACTGATTCAGTTATTAAAGATTATTCTGTTATAGATTATTCTGTTATAGATGTCTTAAAATTAGGTCTTACAGCTTTATTTCTTTTAGAAATACCAACTTATTAAAAAGTAGAAAATGATATTTCTTTTCGGCGTAAAACATTTATTGAATTTTAAAAAGTTTCGAAAATGTTCTTGAGTTAGACTATTAAATATTTCTTGTGTTTCATCTAAACTAAAATTTCTTTCTCAAATTGTTCCGCAAAGTTTTTTTTTTTTATATCATCGTGTATATTAATGAAGGAATAATAAATGATATAATGACTGACCTTGTTCTAAATATTAAAATACACTTATCGAGGTTTAATCTAATAAAAACTTTTAATGTTAATAGAAGCAAATAAATATTTAATAAGAAATAAAAACTTCTCAACTTATTCAATATAGTATTAAGATTACGTTGTGAGACATTTTTGAGCTTGTTAAAATACAATATTGTTGAAACTTGTTGCGATATTAATATGGGTGTTATACTAAACTATATTACTGCATCATAGTATCAAATATTATTATCATAGACCTGCGAAATCAAAATTTGACGATTAATTTTATTTACATTACTTCATTAAAATCAATTTGAATGTAAATCGATATTGTATTATTTGATAACTTCATTTTATTTTAATGTGACAGATGTGAAAAAAGAAGCTTCGTCAAGAAAAGGATTGAAAAATTTCGGTGTACCATGCGCAAAAAAAAAGAAAAGGAAAAGAGAATGAAGGGGAAAAAAGGAAAACGAATCACACTGAATAACTTTTGATCTAATGAATGGATCTTTTCGTGCTAAGACTCTATCTTACAAGTTCGAGGAGTTGACCTCAAATACGATAATTAATTTTTTAGACGATATTTAAAATACGAAATCAATCACAAAACATACTTTCTCTGAGTAAGTGTACCTTTTTTTTCTACGGATTTGAAATTCTCATTTTCAAAATTTAGGGGCAGTCAAAATCTAATAAATATAGTTCCTATATATCAGGAGAGCGGTTCACAGACTCAAACCCTCTTAATGTAAATTTTAAAACGGTTATAATAAAAACGGTTTTGCCCAAATGTATAAAATTTGTTTATGCAAAGATTCTATGCAGAAAATTTTATTTTAATTATTTATTTTAAATTTTATTTCATGATAGTCGAAAAAGTTTTAAATTTAAACGTTGAAATGTAGTTTTCGAAGGCAAAATACAAAATTCGTACGAAATCATGTTTCTAAGAAAAAGTTTCACATTTAAAATTTAATTTCACAGGAACTATTCGACCAATTTCTTTTACATTATTTAATTTGTCTAATTAAATTATATTCTCTAATATAATGTAAAAATTTGTATATCTTACTGGTCAAATGTTTTTCACCTATTATTAATAAACAAAAATATATTTTGCATTAAAAATTATTTCTCTTATCTACGGATAAACGATTTAATAGTTTTGTGCAAAGATAATTCTCGAGATATGGAAAATACATGAAAAGTAAAATTAATATTATGGACTACAAACTTGGATCGCCCTACTGATCAAACTACTAGGACCATATTTCCCAGATTGCTGCAATCACCCGTATTCTAAATGTAAGAAATTCAATTTTCTCAAAAAAGGAATGTCTTTTGTTCAGAGACAGTGCTTTTTTGTGTGTGATTTCGTAACTTAAAATATTGTTTGCACTAATAATTCGCAGATTTGAAATCTCCCCCATTAATATTTAAGATTCAAGCACTAGTACATGAAAAATCTGATCATTAAAGCAGAATTTTTTTCGGAGTGATATACTTTTTTCCTTCTTTTTACTACACATCTTTTGCATATCTTAAAAAGTTTTGTCGTACCTTGTTTAAAATATTTTATTTTGGTTGTAAAATTTTGAGACATGATGTTAAATAGAATAAAAAGTAACGTCAACTAGGGTTACTTTGGCCATCTGTAAAACAAAGTTGAGATGATGAGCTATTTCTCATCAATCTTATATTTTTTTTTTTTTAAATGTGGGCGTTTAACAGTAATCAAGGCTGTTAACTGTGATATTGTCAAAATTAAGCAGAAGCGTTTCCATTTACTTAAAGCTGATGTTTTCAGTCCTTTAATTTATGTACTTATTGAGTAGTTAGGATTTATGACTCCTTAAGTAGTACTATGTTTGAGTAGTTAAGATTGACTTAATTACACTTTTTAAGGATAGAAAAAAAAAGAGATATTAATTGAAATACTACAATTAAAATATTACATAAAATAATTTATTAAGTACTAGCCGCTTAAGGCGGCCATCTGTCCGCCACGCTAAAGGTTTTCACAAATAAAGTTTTTTTAAACATAGCTATGTTTTTTTAAACATAGTTTTGTCCATTCTGTGGTACACTTGTCCCTGAACTTTGAAAGTAGGCATAAAGCCTTGTTCCCGAATTTCACTCCCAGATCCAAATGATGTCATCTGAAAGCATGAGTTGTATTTTCTGATGTTACTTTGAAAATGTACAGTTTCAATTGAAGAATCTGTTAACAATGCTAGTAGAGGTTCAGGAGGTGTTTGAAATTAACAGAACTTAATTTTTCCATTGCTACAACACATACTTGGTGTTTCACCTTTCCATTTTAATGCCTGGCCATTCCACCAATTTTTATCAATGGATCTGATGGATAACATAAAAATGGGTTGTACATAAATGCAGAGTTTTCCTTGTCTTGCCACAAATGCAATCGAGCTTGGGATGTTGAAGCACGATTTTCTTCTAGCCTTCTTCGACGATCCTGGGATGTTTCTCGGGTCCTTGCATTTCTGGTTGAGACACGATTATTTTCTAATCTTCTTCCGCGTTCTTCAGATGTTTCTTGGTCCCTAGCACTGCTAGTAGAGACACGATCCTCTTCCAATCTTCTTTGGCGTTCCTCGGGTGTTTCTCGGGCCCTAACTCTGCTGGTTGAGACACGATCCTCTTCCAGTCTTCTTTGACGTTCCTCAGGTGTTTCTCGGGCCCTAGCACTGCTAGTTGAGACACAATTCTCTTCTAATCTTCTTTGACGTTTCTCTGATACTTCTTGGGCTCTAGAATTGCTTGTCGAAATTCGGTCATGTTCCATCCTTCTTTGACGTTCCACAGACGTTTCTTGGGCCCTTCCTCTTCTTTGAGAATCTCTTAATATCTTTTTCTTTGACAAAATACAAAGTTTTTTGGAAGGCGGTTCTGCCATGTCAGTAATCGGGTTTTTAAGAAGTCAACGAATACTTTAGAACAACAATTACTATGAAAGCAAATCATGAAACTTCAATATTAAAATCTAAGTGCTTACCTGCAAACTGAAACTTTCTGAAAATAACTAATTACGTTTATTAAAAACTGTTAAAATAAATAATAGAAAAACCAAAGAGATCCAAGGTAAGTGTGATCGTTCCTTCCAAGACAATTAAATTCCTATTTTATATATTATATAGCTACAACGCCTAAGAAAAAAAACTAAAATGATAAATCCATGAAAAGAGCACGAAAACGAATTAATTTTTTATGGTATCAATTTCTATTTCTATATAATTTTTTATGGTATCAATTTCTATTTCTATATCGCTACAAAAATTATCGTCTTCGCTTAAGAAAAAAAAATAGAGCAGGGAAAGAAGAACAAAAACTTATTATAACAATTAAGAGCAGCGACAAGTATATCAAAGCGAAGCGTTCTATTTACGTGTCGAATATGTTGCTACATTTTTAATACAAAAGTTAACTTTTCTCCACTTTGATAAATGTAAACTAATGCGAACCTTACAATTAAATTATTAATTCCTTCGTATATTATTGGTTTAAGTTGTCGAAAATTAATATTTCAATTGTAAGGTTCGCATTAGCATACATTTATAAGAGTGGAGAAAAGTATATGCATTTTTTAATAGTTTTTTGTATATGGCTCTTTGAAGACGAAAAAGCATAGATTTTCTTACAAAATGACTGATAACTAAAAAACTAATCCAAATTTTTGAAAAAGAAACAAAATACTTCTTCATTATGTCAAAACACAATTATGTACCGAGTTTCGTGCCTGGGCAAGGCTTCTGGGGCGATATATTGTGATTACAGACCGACACACACACAGCCGCGTTTATTATTATGCATAGAAGAACAAATGCTGCTAAAAAAGTTGTGACTCAAATATTATTAAGGAAAGCGCACATAGAATATTGATTCCAAAACGAAAAACTAAAGCGATTTTAGAAAACATGGAAAATTCATGTAATGAGAACATAAAAAAAGGTGAGTTATTACTAATGGAGCTTAATTTTACATAATCTTTGACTATTTTTTAGAAAAAGAATTTCCTGAAATTTACTTAAAAAACTGTAAACAGAATTTAACCTACCAGACCAGTTTATTTTTCTTCTTCTTTTTTATTAAGCTTAATAAAGAAAACCACCATGTTATGCAAATTGAATGGACATGAAGGAAAAATAGCATTTCAAAACTATTGGCAGCAATAACAAAATAGCAATGACGAATTTCTGGATACGCCATTCTTTGATGAACTTGACGTCGAAAAGCGAAGCCTACCGGGCAATGTGGGCATGAGACCTCAGTTTCTTGAAAGTCTTTTGTGGAAACAGCTTGCAGATGATGATCTATCTTGAATTATACTAGTTAGTAAGCTTATAAATATTAACACATTTTAGTCTCCCTGGTATGATGTTTATTGCATATATCATATTATAGCAACTTTTTCTTTGCTCCAAAAATCTGGAGTGCGTAAAATATTAACTTCATTAGGGAGAACCGGACTTAGAATGAATTAATTTTGTTAAGCGTTTAAGGAGTCAGGTAGAAACTTTATTCTACCTTCCTACGCGTCAAGCAATTAGTTGTTTAGGTATCGCAAGACACTGGATGGGTAGCGCAGGAGCAATTTTTCAACACAGAAATAGTTAAACTCCACGGCAATGAGATTGGAAACGTGTTTTTAATTCTATCAAACGTGGTGACTACCACATCACAAAGAAACTAACACATGTGTATAGTATTCTTGTGGTTAAATATAGAAAGAGTATACATTTATGAGAGAGAGGCAAAAAAAATAAAAATAAATTGCTGGATTTCTCTAAGCAGTTTAGATTACTATAAAAATATGAAAAGAATTTAAATACATATTGCATTTATATTACTATCGTCGAACTTTATTTATCTATCCTTACAATTAAGACAGTTTTTTTCATTATATACTGTATTATAAGCAGTAACAACAAACGGCTCATTTAAATTCCACTCTTTACGTCAAGCAACATACTGAAGATGAAAAATTGACATATTCACAAAAAAGCATTGTAAATGGCAAAATAAAGTTTATGCAGCATCCAAACAAAAATAACAGATCAAAAAACATATGGCTACCAAATCTAAAGAGAATAAAGAAGAAAAAAACCACAAAAATTTTCCATTTCAAAATAATTTACTTAAATAACCAAATTTATTTGGTTTTAATTATTTTCTTGAACCATCGACCACAAAAATAACGCTTTAATAAGTCTTAAAAATAAATGATCCATGGAGTTAAGATATCATAATATTGATTGAACGTTCAGTATTTTCAAATCTGAGCTTCCGTTTAAGCCAGCATTGCATCGAAATTCGATGCCCTGTTGGTTCAAATTAATATAAAAAAAAAAGATCATTAGGTCGAATATTACCTAAAATCTTTCTAGAGCAAAAACAAACGTAGAAAATTTATCCAGACTGAGAATGAAGTTTTTGCTTATAGAACTGGAAATATAGTATGCACGTACAATTATTTGTGCTTTTATACGCATAATTAAACTTCATTATTATTATTTCTTTGCATTCATTGTACCTCATATTCAAATTTAAATATACAAAGAAAACATTTTAATGCATCGATATATATTTAACTGTATTTTTACCGCGCGTAACAATGAAATTACTTAGTATTTTAGCCATAAAAAATAAAAATAAATAAAAAATGAGCCGACGTTTGAAATACCTTAGGACCAAATTTAAATATATTAAAATAATTTTATTTATATTCCTAAAAAAACTTTGTTACGCTGCACTTTCTAATTGTCACGCTGTCATGAAATAATCTATAATTAGAAAAATTTAAATGGATTTAAAGACACGGTTTGTATCTAGCCTAAAGGTTAATTTTTTTAGTAAGTTTAAAAAATAATTCTGAAAGATGTATTTAGATTAAAATACATCTCATTTCATTTTCAAGTAAAGACAGTTGTTTAAGCGTATAGAATAAAGAACTAATTTAACTGTTTTAATTTAGAATGAATGGTGACGAATTAATAAAAAACATTTTCAAATGAAATTCAACTAACTCTAATTTTGAAATTTGCGTCCGTAAAGTTAATTTCTCCTCTATTTAGAGGTAAAAAAAACAGTGAGAAGACTCTATAATAAATTAATAACGTCACTCAATACATATTATTAAATTTTAACGAAGTAATTATAAGAATTGTTTTTAAATAGATTCTTAGTCAGTGCATTCAGTTAACTAAACACTTTACAAACTAAATAAAATATTATACGATTTTGAAAATTAGTTGGTTTAATGTTTGGAATGCATTTTTGACTTTTACAATAGTCTTTAGCAAAACATTTTACTTGTCTGTATAAATTATATAAAATTAAAATTTTACTTTTAAACGTTAAACAGAATTACAAAAGCAATTGAAGGAATCGGTTGCTTCGGTATCATTATTATCAAATAAATGAGTGAATAATTAAAAATAATGTTTTCTGGAAAAATATTAAAAGAAAACCATCTAATTGATATTTGTTCCATTCCTAAAATATATCACTCCTTATAGTTTTGAAATGGTCTACGTTTTCTTGAAATAAACAATTTATTCTAAAAGATTGAAAAATGTAATTTAGTTTGCATGAAACATCTCAATAAAAGAAAACTGTCCAAGTAGAACGCGTTATTACTCTTTATTATAATTGCTTTTCACTTCTCTCTAACTTGTTTGGAATATTATATTAGCTTGTTTCTGTTTTAAAATGCTTTTCGCCAAATTTCTGTTCTAAAACTTCTTTTCGTGAGTAAAATAATAAAGTCAAAAACCATTTTTATTGTACTCGGTTATCTTCTGTCTTGGATATTTAACAAATTATTTTACACATTTGTTTCTAAGTTCGGTATTTAGCAGTATAATTATCCTTTTGGAAATATATCCCAGCAGCAGATGTTTGTGGCTTTTATAATTTTCTTCTACTTTTATTGGTTGCATTATTAATGTTTGTGACACACAAATAGTTTGTGTCAGAGACATATTTTCATGCTTGAAAGGAATCCCCTAGTTTCTCATGCTATTTTCCATCTTTTTATATTATGTTTCGAATAAGTAATTTATTTTTATGATAAATTGTAATTTCATAAGAAAAAAAAATGGTAAAAATGTGTCGGTAAATAAATCATTCCATTCAAAAAACTTGCAGTGATAAATATTTTACGAACTAAAAAAGCATTTATATTCCTTTTAATTTTATTTGTCATGAAAAATATTTCTTTGATTCGAAAATATTTATATATATAAAAAAAAAAAAAAAAAAAAAAAAAACGATTTAATTTTTCCTGCCAACTTACAAAAGTTAAATACAAAAATTAAACGGAAATTTTACTACAATAATAGAAAATTATTAATTATAAAAATAGTAAACATAAAACGGTCTTTAGAGACGAGGGAGAAAAAATATAATAAAAAAAATCATAACAAAGACGAAGTCCACTTCGTTTTTTTGATTTACGTGTGTTAAAAGATAATTACTTTTATCGATTTAGTTCACTTCAATAAATTAACTTTTAATTATTTTTTATTATATTATTTCCATTTATTTAAGTTTGCGTCAAAATTAAAAATTGTTTAATTGATTGTTTAAAAATGTGTGTTTTATTAAAATAGATTTGGTACTGCGTGTTTACTTATCGAATCTAGTGGGAGGAAATTTAAATTTAGTGATTTTTCTCAGTTACTATTATTATTTCTTTCAAAAATTTTTTTTGAATTTCTTATTTAATGTCTTACTGCTTTAAAATCACTTGAAATGTCTATCGCTACATAAAGATATATCGTCTCAACTGAGGACATATTACTCGTATGGACGACAACAGTTCTCTAAAAGAAATTTTTTCAGTTAATTCAATTAATACAAGAAGGGAAGGATGAAGTGGTAAATGACTGTTTTATCCTCGACGCTAAAAATTAGTAGAATTTAGTTGCTACGAGGGTTGCTATTTATATTTCTGGCCTAATAATGAAAAAACAAGTATGTAGGATCGAAATTGGTTTTATTGTTTATCAAAATATTCTCCATGATGATCAATACACTTTTGCATGCGTTTAAACCAATTTTCAAAGCACTTTTTCCAGTCCGATTGAGGTAACTACAAACATGCGTTTTGAATGCATCAACCGCTTCTTCGGGGGTCGAAAATCGTTGTCCACGTAATTTATTTGATGTGTGTTGGTATTTGATGTGTGGGAATAAGAAGAAGTCATTGGGTGCCAAATCAGGGCTGTACGGTAGATGACCCATCAGTTCGATCTTTCCCTCCGTCAGAAATGCCTTTGTTTGAGTCGATGTGTGAGAGCTGGCATTGTCATGATGAAGAATGATTCGCCTGTTCGTCTGCTTTTTTCGAATTTCTCCGATGACTTCTGGCAAACAAATGGTCGTGTACCATTCAGAATTGACCGTCCTGCGTTGCTCTAACGCCACTGTTGCCACATGACCGTTAATGCCGAAGAAACAGGCAATCATTTGTTTCGATGTGCTTCTTCCTCGAACAACTTTTGTTGGTTTTGCCTTGTCTTGGAAGACCCATACAGTTGATTGCTGTTTTGTTTCCGGCTCATATGCATAGATCCATGATTCGTCACCTGTGTAGATGTTATACACAGCCTTTGATGTACCTTGAACGTATTTTTCCAACATTTCTTTGCACCAATCGACACGAGCCTTTTTTTGAGCATTTGTCAGATTATGCGGGATCCAACGCGAAATTTTTTTTTTTTACGCTCAAATGTTCATGCAATATTTTATTGATGCTAGTCATACTAATGTCCAAAGACGCCTATATCTTACGGCATGTCACATGATGATCTTGCTTTATCAGTTCACACACGCATCGATCTTTTCTGGCACAAAAACGGATTTCGGACAACCTACACGGGATTCGTCCCGGATCGAACATCGACCACGATTAAATTCGTTATACCAATTTTTTACAGTGATGTAGGATGGTGCTTTATCGCTGAATAAATAAGTAAGTTCATCGAAGCACTCTTGTCTTGACAATCCACGTCAAAAGTTATGAAAAATAATGGCACGAAAATGTTCACGATTCAATTCCATTTTTTGATAAAATCGAACTTTCGATTAAAATCGTCAGCGGTCGCCTAGCAACACTTACTGTTGCCAAGGCCAGAAATATAAATAGCAACCCTCGTAGTAGAAGTGGTTGGTAACGCCTAGAGTAAAATGTCTTGGCCCTCTTTGATCTGTCATGCTATGATTAAAGAGATGGTGAATTTTAGTTTTAAGCCTTCAATTTAGAACTACAGAAAAACTAAAAAACGTAATAATGAGGCAGAATAATATTTGGAAAGTGTGACAAATAAACATAATTAGAAGCAACTAACAACCAAGTATAATTTTATATTATATCACGGCATGAAAAATAAAATTGATAAAAATTGAGCTCATATTTAGAAGAAAAAAAAATTGAATAAACGATGATAAAGGTAAACTCTAACGTTAAGATTCACAAATTAGCTAATTCAGTCGTTGAACTTGCAAATTATTTCCATGTAAGAACTAGTACTACCTTTTACAACTATAAAAAATACATATTTGTAAAGGCTCAAATGTTTGCACAAGGAAGAACTTAATCAGTATCTTAAATGTTACGTATATGTTTGTCTTAACATTATAAAATGGAAGCGGAGAAGTGGCAGGATCGAACCCCACCAGAATTCTGGATGCATCTATTTATTTATATTAATTTAATAATTGTTTCCTACACATATACAGGCTTGTGCGATCCGTGCAAAGACCAGTTTATAAATCTTTGTCAAGTCGGAGAACAGATAGCACAATATAACGAAAGACATCCCAAACCAGAGACACAGATCCAGGGACACGGATTTGAACTCACTACCAACCAGCTACAATAAACCTACACACATTGCCAAGTTCCTCAACTTTCTCGGATACATTTTTTAAATCTCCCTTTCCAAGACAAAAAATATACCTCAAAAATTAATTTCCACCTTATTCTGGGACTTCATATTTTATTTTATTTTATAACCTATGGTGAACTGCCGACCAATTTTGGGTTTACTACTAAAAAGTTTCAGTTCCATAGCCTCATCATTTTGAGCCCAATCCAGAAGACAAGCCAAATTGTGGATCAAGTATTGGGAGGAAATTTGTCTTCGCGGAAGATTGTTTGAGGGAACTAACCCGCATTTGCATTACATGGAGAGGAAAACCACGAAAAACTCCCTTGGTTATTCTGATAGCAAGGAAGCTCTAAACCAATGATCCGTTTACCACTGAAGATATTTTACGTCAGAACTGTGATTGGTGAGAACCGAGTGCGGAATTTGTATCGACCAGACATCGCTGGGATTCGAACCCGGTTCGCCTCATTGGAAGGCGAGAGCTGCAATAACTGGCCCTACCACATTCTACTTTACACTGACTTTTCCCGGGAATCATTCTAGACAGGTGCGGCAAATTACAATTCCCGCTCTGGTTCAGCTCTATCTGGATCCATGCCTTCTATTTGTTTCATTTCAACAGCTGAAGGTATTGCTATCTTACTGGCGATTCGAAAATGCCTTTTCTCAATATTTTATAGTTTTATCTGACTCACTCTCAATTCTAACAGAAATGAAATTTTCCTTCAACACCTTGGCATTTACATAAGACAACATCATTCAGAGATTTGTTTTTTTCAAGTGTGCACAGTAAAATACATGAACTAATGCCCAAAGAAAGTGATATTTAAAAATATCAGTCAATTAGTCAATGGGGAAGTAGCTAGAATAGTTCAATCTATAACAGTATGTGATGCAAATAATCAATAAACATCACATCTTTCCGTAGAACTGTTTCCTAATAATAAATGGCAAATGATTGCTAAATTAAAACGATTTATTTCTATAACCCCTATCCAAAGTGATTTGTCCGCATCTATCGTAAAACTGGTAGATAGTGGTGTTGTTATTGTCTCTTATGTCACTTGCCACACTTGCAAGCCCGCTTGGTGAAACCGAGCAAATTTAAGGCAGAGGGTGCGCTTCTTGTGTTTTTTCAGTGGCGCCATCTATGGCCTAGAATTCAACCTCTGTAACATCATACGTCATACCTGTTTATAAAGCGGACCCATTCAAACATCCACTTATTCATCCACAGATAGTGATTTTGACCTGAATCAGAGAGTGATCGATCTCCAATCCAGTACCCCCAGAGGTATTGATTTGTTATGATGAAATGAGGACTTTGCGACTCAACAGAATGTTATGTGCTTCTGTCAAAAACTGCATGGGGAGTCTTCTGCCGACGGGGTTCGAACCCACGACCTCTCGGACATGGGCCCAGCAACCTTCCAACTAGGCTATCCCGACCGGTAGATAGTGTAAATAATTGAAATTGAACTTTGATATTTTAGAACAAAAGTTTGAAATTTTTCTGAAATAATATAAGCATATCCATTTCTTCAAAAATTAGATGCAAAGAGCAAACTGTGGTTGGAATGAAAAACTAAAAAAAAAAAAAGGAATAACCAAAACTAACAAAGCTTGTTTCGTATAATAACGTAACAGTTTTGAAGAAAAATAACTACCTAATCATAAATTCACAATAATGACTAGCCTAATTGTTTTTCTCTCTGTATTAAAAACAAATCGTAAGGATCGACACAGCTCTCTTGGGTTTTCAACTTAACGTTATATTTTGTTTTGTTCAGCAAAAACATTAAGACTTTTCAATTTCAATCTACAAAAGTGTGTAGAAAACTGTACAAGGAGTACAATAAAAAAATTAACATTCGATAAATAGTTCCATAACTTTTGAATTTGTATGAAAAAATACCATACCGGTCGCTCTATAGACCACAGAAATGTTACTACAGCGTTGAATTTTGGCATTATGAAAGAGACACTTTTGTTTCTAAATCTTAACACTATTTTTTTTTTTTATTTATTTTTTTTTTTTTAAGTTATTGCAATTTTATGTGCTTTACTCAGAATTTTTACCACTTTCTTACGTTACATTTTTCTTAGAAACGAACTCTATAAGACTAAGAAGTGTGAAATTATGAGGTTATGTAGGTTCAAGGCGGGCAAAAAAAAAAAAAAATAATAATGTTCAACAACATGCTCAAGAATTACTAACTTTGACAAGAATTTTAAACTTTGAAGAAAATACCATGTTTGAACAATTTATTGTCCTCTGAAAAGAGTGCTGTAAAAAAAAAAAAAAAAAAAAAAAAAATTCCTTCACGAAATCTTTATTTTATTATTTTATGAACTAACGCTCGAGTAAATACTCAAAATTAGAAAAATAAATAAAAAATAAGAGAGATTTCACGTCGCCAGTTATAAAACTCATATATAGTGAAATTTTAAAAAAATTAAAAAATAGAGAGAGGCAAAAACCGTTTTGTACTTGATTTTTTATTAGTTTTGTCAACGAATAAAATTATTTCTCATTTATTTCTTCTTATTGAGTAGCATATTTTGTGTTATTTACAAAGCTCATTACTTAAGGTTAAACTTTTTTGTTTTCAAGTTCATATGATTATTTTTCAAATCCAGGTAATCGTCCATTTTGTTATGATTAACATGTTCACAAAATAATATTACACAATGCTACAATGATTGTATATTTTAAAAACGGAATATTCTGCGTTTTCTTGGAAAATATCAGTGTTTAAAGGGGGGAAGACTAATGAATGAGTAGCACTCACGGGGATTTGCGATCGGAATGAGAAGGGGCGGAGCCTCTTTGTCTTATAAAATGAAGTCCATATTTTTATAGAATTTATCTCGCGAGAAAGTATAACTTTTGTTTTAAGTGTTTAGCATCTACTTATCATTCCTCTTTGAATTGTAGATCGTATAACATTTGTCGTAAGTATCATCATAAATTGATACAGATTCAAAAAGAAATAAATAAAAATACAATCGACTGAGATCATAGACACCCCGACTGCAGTCAAGAGATAGAGTGGGGGTAGCAATAAACGGAAATTCGATCCCGTTCCTCTCCCTGCTATTGAAAACGGATCCTTGAATGCAAACACGAAATGTTTTGATTTCGGAAATAATTCTAAAGAATTTGCTGAGACTTTGCTAAATGAATCAAATTCAAAACAAAATATGACTACAACAGTCACTCATATCAGAGATGCTCTTGTAAAAAAAAAAAAAAATCGACTGGTTCTTGTATCAAGCCTCTAAATAAAACTACAATTCTATTCATTTCCTGAATTAAAAAAAACGCTAATTGAATGTTTCACTTTGGTGTTTTAATGGAGTTAAGCTTTCTATAAAATCGAAAGTGTCAACTGCAATTTCAAATAAAGCTGATTATTCTAGAATATTAGATTTTTTTGTTGTTTCGGTGTTTTTGAAATAAATTACCTTTATACAAAGAAATCCTTTTAACTGTTCATTTACACAACTACCAAAAATTTTTATATTGTCTGACCCTCAGTTTAACAAACCAAAAAAGTGGATATTTTTATTAATTGCAGAGTGTTTGATTTATTTATTTATTCATTTATTTAATTGAACTTCTCAAACCACATCAAATCTGTTAAAAAAATATTGCAGAACCATTATTTCGGATAATAAATTGGACAGTCCATTTATAATTCTAAATCAACTAATGTGTCCTATTCTTCTCGCACGGTCAAAGGCACTGACATAAAATATATCCTCAGTGGAAGAAGCATTACGGGTTTGAATCACCCTGCCATTGGACTAACTATGGGCAGTTTTTGTGGTTTCCCTCTTCATGTAACTCCAACGCGGATTAGTTCCATCAAAAACTTTCCACGAATGCTAGTTTGTCCAATGCTTGATCCAGGAGTTCCTTTGTCTTTTGAATGGGATTCAAAATGACAAGGTTACGGGGCTACGGAGATGAATATTGATTGCCGTAAACTCAGAATTAGATCAGCTGCTCAACGCAGGTTATATAATAAAATAAAAAGTACTAAACTGAGAAAAAGAAGAAACAAGGAGGAAATTAATGTTAAAAAACTCTTACGATACCGGAAATCTTTCTCAATACTCTCTAAATGTTTACAAGTATTTTGAATTACAGAGCGCTAAATAGCTATTTTAAACATGTTAAGTATCCAATCAACATGACGAGAATTATTAATACTACAATTAAATTAAACAAAAATAGGAACTATTGAAAAACGCTAAGAAAACAAATATCCCAAATGATTAAGAAAACGCGGTCGTTGGGTACGAAAATGTTTAAAAGATTTGTTTTAGAACAATCCTTAACTTAAATGGGACGGAAAAACAAAAGAACTTAAAAAAGAAAAATAGCGTTTGAAAAACAAAACAAATAAGAAATTAGAAAACAGGATTACGACCCAAAAAAATAATGAGAAAAAACCCTGTAAATTTGCTATTTAACTCGTATAATCTCAGCTCTAGCTTCTGAAGATACCCATGCTGTTAAAAATTTCCATGATTTTGTTTACGAAGTAACATACCTTTCCCCGCCAACAAAACTATGTTCTCTCTTTATGCTGTTTCTCTTTTCTTTAATGTCCCCTTTCCTAGTGCTACTGATTGTTTAAAACTACGATGGCGAGAATTTCGCAACTCTTTTATTGACATTAAAGATATCTTCTTCATCAATTCTTGGGTTCTGGGAACTGCTTTTCAATTCAATGGTAATTTCTTTACAAAACTGAAAGTCAAGCCATGGAAAACCCCATCTTTCCCATTCTAGGTGACGTATTCATGTATTATTCAGAAGCAAAAGATTACAAATGGTTCAAATTCTCTTGGTGGAAAAGATATAGTGACGATACGTTTGTCTTAGTAGACACATATTTTCAAGATTTACTTTCTGTTAGTGAACTAGGTTGACCCCAACATTCTATTTATTTAAGATAAGGAAATTAATTTTACTTTACCATTTTTAGATGCTCTTGTAACTAAACACTCCCATCAGTTTTCCAGCTCTGCTTAACGTAAACATTTTGCCGTTTCTATACCCCTTCATGTTAATTTAAATCACCCTATTTGTCAGAAAATTTCTGCGTTTCATACTTTCGCTTTCCTCGCAAATTACCTTTGTCCTGACACATCTTCTTTAAACTGCGAATTTAATTTCTTCCGCTTGCTTGCTGCTTACCGTGAATTTAACTCCTCTGCAGCTGATTCAGCTCTTGCTATAAAACTCTAGACCCAAACGCCTCTCATCTTTTATTGCTTACAGTAAACTCGTTGCTTTACCATTTTTTCTCCTGTTTGTTATAAAACTGCTAATATTCACTCTCGTTTTGTTGTCTTAATAATAAAATTAAAATGTCTTAAAAATCTTATCAGCTTTAAAAATTGCTGGGGCATTCGCCTCATACCTTGCCAAAACTATCTTTGCTAATCGGACAAAAATTAACTACCTAATAACCAAAAGGAACTTGATAGATATTTTCATTGATAATAATAAGATAAATCATCAACTGCTGCACATTGTTAGAATCTCGGCATAAATTTAATTTCGAGAGTGCCAAAATTACTTTCATCCCTGCCACAGCAGCTCATCTTCGCACCCTGGAATCTTGTTTTATTCATATGGATGCTGATTCCCTGGTTAATGACATCTTTACCACCTCTCCGTAGTGGGTAGATATGCTTTTTATCCTGAGTTTCTCCTCTGGGCCACTGTGGTTTTCTCTATCTGTTTCTTAATCTTCATTTTTGCTTCAATCTGGGTAACTGCAGTTTTTCTAGTTTTGTTTTATATTTCAAATCACTTTTGTTTCTTTTTATTCACGACTGGCATGTCTTGAGAATGGAAACCTATTATTTAGCTCTAGAAACATGTCAAATTTTGTTTTCATCCGCCTATTTTTGAAGCTAATGAAGTTTTTTAATTAAGTAATATCGATACTTAGTTCGAATGCAGTAAAAAGTTTCCAAAATATTATTTACGCCAGTAATACTTGATTAAATGTGGCATTTGTTACCTCTGGTATCACCGATATAGGTACTGAGATTAAGAGGTCTAATTATTACAAGTGCAGGTAATGTGGCGATGAATTTTTATTGTCCTTTGAAACTGATAAATATCTTAAAATCACCATCCTTCGTATTCAATTCACTTAATATACTACATTATTTATTATTATTTAATGTGTATTTAGGTGCCGCTTCATACTAATAGATTTACAATAATCTGAATTAGAAATTTAACTGAATAAAATAAAAATTAACTATACTTGTGCGATTTAAAATTTTATATTCAGAATATACCATAATTTTTCCATTGCAAATTGATATTTTTTAATTTTATTCCATTAGGTCTTAATAAGTTTCCAATAATTATGTTTAAAGAAACACACTTTAAAAGCGTAAGTGCTAATATAAGAAACACGTGGTTCATATACACTTTAAATAAGAATTTGGGGACGTCATCACCACACTTCCCTGATATAACTAATGTTGACTACCAAACGTAAAAAACCAAAAATAAATAATTTATACAAAAAAATCGATAAAACAAATTTCTGATTGATTAAAGCTGCAAGTTGGAATTTGCTCATATTAAAATATTTTAATTAAATCTTATGAAAAACTTTTGACACCAAAGAATTGCAATTTTTTTAATATACAGTGAGCAAAAGAAAAGAAAAAAAAAAAAAAAAAGAAGACAACCCTGAATGACTTTTGATCTAATGATCGGATAATAACATTCTAGTACTCATTCTTAATGGTTCGAGGGGATAACCTCAAATATGGTAACAAATAAATGCAGACGATATTTTAAGTTACGTAATCAGACACAAAAACGTACTTTCTTTGAATACCTTTCTGACCCTCAAAATATAGGGTATATCCCCAATACAGCTGTATTGTACTGGCCCATTACCTGGGTATAGTTTCGACTGAAAATAATCATGGTAATTTTATCGGGATTATTTAGTGCATTGTTTAAAAACTATCTATTCCGTTAAATTTACTTTTCAGTTTTGTATTTTTGCTGAATGTTTTGTAATAAGGTCTATAATGTTGAAAACCATACGTTAAACTTTCGTTAAACTTTTATGAATGGTTTACCGGAATCTTTTAACGAATTATGTTTCTTTTTTATTACTAGAAATATCTTTACCGTACAAGTATGGTAATATTGAAAGAATATTTTCTCTCTGCGTTTATTAGCTAAAAGAGCAAATTAAATCTGAAAGAAAATAGCAATTTATACTAAAAGTTAATTGTAAAAAAATTAGTTTGCTCGAACTGTTCAATATGCTTAAGGGTACTTATATCACAAAAAATAATATAGTTTATTTTTCCTATAGAAAAAAAAACACATCAAAAGATAAAAACCAACATTAAAAATTATAATTACTTTTATTACATTAAAATAGCATTTTTTCTATCATGACAAATTTTATTCTTCGTAAAAATGACAATTTTAATGGATAGAAACGACAAATGCTTAGAAAATTTGCTCGAAGGCACAAAGTAATGTTTCGTATTATCTCACAAAGAGAAATAAAAATAAACGTTCAACATTTGTCAAATACTGAAAGGAATTCTTATATTTAACGGTTCGGACAATATTTTAGTCAAATCTAAACTGAAAAAATGAGACAAAAACTTTAATTAAAATGCATGACTTAAGTTAAGAAAACTTTTCATTTCGGTAAATTTTACTCGTAAATAATTCTTAGGAATGCCATTTAATTTTGAAAGGTTTCCCTTGTTATAACACTAGTAAAAAAATTGAAACGTTAAGTCTTCTGGAGTAGAATGTCAAACATGTCACAGATGGCGCCTTGAAAGGTTAAAAATCGTCAATCATTGTTAAGTAATTTGATGCACTCGGTAAGCTTTTGTGCAATTTATTTTTGTTTCTTATAAGTAAAAAAATAATTTATGCATTTAGAACTGTTTTTGGTGTTTTACCTCTAATTACTTCTAAAATACATACAGTGAATCATTCTTTTTTTTTCTTAAAAACTATTGCTGTAAGATATTGTCGGCTTATAGTATAACATCAACAAAATCAGTTTTGACAGAAAAAATAAAAAAATTAAAGATGTCATTTTTTTAATAAAAAATTTACACCAGAGATATGATAAGAACTTTCCCGATAAACATTACATATATCCTTATTTGTTTATTTTTTCATATCTTTCAAAACTATGTTTATCAATTTGTACTTGTAAACCAGAAGTCGAATAGTCCCTGAGAAATTAAAATTTCAAAAAACTGGAATTTTTAAATTTAGATTATTCAGGAACTATACGGCCGATTTCGCTCAAAGTTTGCCATATTCTGTACATTCTTTAATCTTTTTAAAAAAGTTATGCAACTTAAAATTCCAAAAATGTTGCAACTATTATGAATTAAAATAAAGAAAAAAATTATAAATATGTTTACTAAATTTCTTTTTGCTTGGAATAATCTTTTATAAACCAATTCTACTGTTGTGTGCAAAAATGTTTCATTTCGCTTAAAAAGTTCCCGGAGAAATATTCAAAAAGTTAAATTATCATTAAGGGGCCTACTATAGACCACTCTCCTAATTACACTAATCCATATTTTCCCAATTGTGACTACACCCTATATCACCTGCACTAATTAATTAGCAAATTTGAAGTTACATCCTTGAACCATTAATATTGAGTCAAAAAATCTGAAGATCTGATCATTATTCAGATACATTTATTTTTTGCACTGTGCATTAAACATAATAATAATGTACATTATACTAATTATGTCCCAATTTTAATTTTAATAAAGGGTGTCTCATATTAAGAAGCTTTTTTCCGTTCTTAAATGTTTACGTATAAGAAACGCATGATGAGTACAATAGACACAATCGAATCTCAATTTTAAATATACAATCTGAATATGCGTTCTTCGTACTAGATAAAACAAAAAGTAAATCTATCTATCTATCTATCTATCTATATATATATATATATATATATATATATATATATATATATATATATATATATATATATATATATAGCATAATAAATAAATACAAAAAAACACCAAGAAAATTAAGAAAAACAAACTTTTTACTTTCTGTTTTTACGTGTTATTTTTACTTATTGTATTCTATTTTATTTGTTGTAATTTTTATAAAAAATTTTTGAGTGCTCCTCACACTATTGTATTGATATATTTTGCTTTGGCTATATTAATACAATATTAGAAAGCACTCTTTTCTGCAGATAAAATCGTGTGGGCTGATGAAAAGTTTATTTTTTTTTTCTGGATTTTTTAAAAAGAATTCTATCCTTTTATTTATTTATTTTTATTTTTATAATTTTTTATTTTTTTATTTTTTTATTTTTAATAATTTTCTTTTTTTTCCTTTTTTCATTTGTCTATAATTTTGCTTTGTTTTATCTTCTTTTTGAACTTATATATATATATATATATATATATATATATATATATATATATATATAAATGAATATGCATGTGTTGGTGTGCGTCCTTTACAGACTCCTAAACACCGACCGACAGCTATGAAACTTGGCATACCGATAGTTCAATTTTGATAGTAATTTTTTAGCCTTCATGCGGTCTGGGAGAAAGGCAACGTAAAGTTAACCGAAGCCTTCAAACATAATTTATGAGTTTCCACATGTCTGTTCTTTTCGAAGAGAGTGTCGTTTTTTTCTCTTCTACTGTTTCGTTTTAGATATCGAACAAGAAATTTCCGTTACGAAAAAAAATATTAGTAGCATTTGTTGAAAATTATTCTCATGCAAAAAAGAGTGCAAAGGAGAGAAAAAGATAAAGATTTAAATTGACCCAGTCACTTTGGTATTCTATTACAATAACAAGAAAAGGGTTTATTTTCCGTTATGCAACAAGGGGATGGTTTTTTAGTAGTGTGAGTTAAGTTACAAATATGAGGGTGTACTTGACATAGACTCTTCTCCACTCTATATGGGGGCTGTCAAATCAGAAAGAAATCTACACTCAAAAGAAATCTATAATTAATCTGATAATCAAAAATAAATCCATTTCTTGACCTCTGAAGGAAGAATTGTTGACCCAGAGCGGATTTTTAATCAGGACAATGCTTCTACAGGGAGTCTACAAAATACTGTTACAAATATCGAATGATTTTATTGTACACATATTAAATAGAAAATAATAAATACAAAACTGTAATTAACACTATAAATGGAAGTTTATCTTAAATTTTTTTTATTCGAAACGACCACCAACTTTATCGATTACTAAAGATAATCTCTTATACCATTGTTCGAAGCCCGCATGAATCATTTTGGAGGTAATTTGTTCCATCCACGCAACCAAGAAGCTCTGAGACTGTCCAAACTTCCGTGCTGCTTAGCAATAACTATAGAGTCTAGAATCCTCCAAACACAATTGTCTAAAGGATTTAAATCCGGTGAAAAAGGGGACCACTCTTCTGGCTTAATAAATTTGGAACAATTGACATGGAGCCAATCCAGTTTTGTTTTGGCCCGGTTTCACGGTCCAGAATATCCAATCAACTTGGCTCGATTTGGCTGAAATATCCAATCGATTTTGTGATACAATTTTTCAGCATGTGGCAATAAATGTGTAGCCAATACTTCCTCTCTGTAATATTCAGCATTGATTTTTATCCCTTTATCGATGAATTTCAGAAGAAATTTTCCGCTATTTTACGCTGCAGCCCTAACCATTACATAATTCTTGTTACGAAAGCGTTGCACAGTTCGTACAATTTCAGGTATATCATCAAAGGTTGCTGCATATACAACATTATTTTTAGCATTATAACTTGCGTCTGTGCAAAATATTTTCTCATCCTAAAAAAATATTCAGTCAACACTTTTGTTACCGTACCGGTTTAGCAATTTCATACATTTTTGAAACCTTTTTAATTTTTGTGCAGTTGTCAAACCTCCAACTTTTCTTTTACGATAAGGGCAAAAACCCAGGTCCTCTTTTAAAATAGCTTCCATAGTTCCCCGACACGCGTTCTCTACAGAAGCCATTTTATTAACAGAGCTTTGTGGATTTCTTCGTATTTTTTCACGAATTCTTTTAATGCGCCTTTTGTACGAACTGAGCGTGAACAAGCAGACCTGCGTCAATCTTTACAGCTATTAGTATCGAATTATCGATTTATAGTTCTATATATAGATGTTCTATTATACCGAAGAGATTTTAATTGCTTTAAGATTCAACCTGCTGAAAATAGATAATCGAAAAACTGTTTAATCATCAAACTCTTCGATTCCTACTTTAAATTTATTAATGTTTTGCTTTAAGCAAAAACCGTTTGCACTTATAGAAAGCATCACTCACAGGAATAGTGAAAGACAAATTGTTTTACTAAATGAATAAAATTAAAATCTAATTTTTTTAGTGCCACAGTATTTAGTTGCCACCCTCTATTTCCTCTTCAAAATCTTCACTGTGTTCTTTTTTGGGTAAGAGGGTGCATGGTATAAATCTCCTGCCCTTCTTTCTTGTGACATCAATCCCCGAGAAAACGTAAAGAGCTATCCTCAGCGAAGCTGTAAAGATAAAAAAAAAAGAAGCAGTTCCAGTCTGTGGCAGAATTAAAGACTGCTGTCATCTTTCTGGGATTGGTAAAAAGCACGCAACATCACATATTTTAAGACGTATGAAAAATGGCGGATATTTTGATTATAATCAAAAATAGGTCTATTTCAGCGGGTTACTTTTCTCCCAACCTTTTTACCTACTCGATGTTTTTTCTCGTCTCCATATGGCACAGAAAGTGAGTATAAATAAGTGTTTAGATATAGACTTTCTCTACATAAATATTTGGTTCTCATTGGTTTTCTGCGTATCAAATTATGGCACAAAATCAAGGTGGTTTTATTTTAAAAAGTAGAAGTACACACGTAATTTTATTAATATCGATAAATATTTCTTAAGGCAGAATAACTTATGCATTAAATATCATTTCTAAAGTGAGGCTGAAGTCTAAGATTGCTGTCTGCATTAAAGAAACGAACATCTTATCAGTCTGGTTTTTTGCTCTCACCATAATTAAGTTTTTCTTTCAGTATTTTTTCAGAAATCAATTAACAGATTTTTTTGACACTGAAAAAGACAAACATAGATTTTTGTGTCAGCTACTTAAGCAGGTAAAAAGAAAACATGTTTAAATAGGAACTATGTATAAAAATATTTTTTAAAAAAATCAATGTTAGAACTAGAAATCAGTTTATTTCTACTTTGTTCTTACTTTCCCTGTCTTCTCTAACGACACAAGCTTATTTTCCTGATAATAAGAAGGAAAAAATTGCAAGCAAATAATTATTTTTTTTTCTTTTTATTGCGAAAATGGAACTTTATTGTTATTATGCAAATTTAGCACCGTCGCAAAAACTTATTTATTTGGAAGGCAGGGAAGAAAAGATAAAGAAAAAGTACTCGAGTGCATTTGCATAAAGAATAAAAAAGGTTTTGTGGAAGTCTACTCTTATAGCAAATATTTTTATCACAAGGTGTGAAAGGAGTTTTTTCTGAAAATTATTACACCGAGAATTTCAATTTGTATATATATATATATATATATATATTATATATAGAACGTTTTTCAATGTGTAAAATTTCATGTCGTCGTTTCATTCCAATTTTTACATAGGAATTTCCTCAAAAGGTAGTAGCTTTATTAGAATAAATTACATAAGAACACTACTTGTTAAATGTTTATAAAACAGAACTTTCGTTCGTAAGCTTAATTTTACCGAAAAATCATATATACATGTCAGGAAAAAGGAAAAAGCTCATACAATTCAATTTAAAATGAAGAGTGATGACGAGAAAAGTTTGTTTTAATTAAAAGTCACTAACATCTGTGTTTGGACTGCAAACTTGCATTCAAAACTGTCACAAAAAGTGGTGGTTATTTTTCGAATCAATACAGTTTATAATACGAAATTGTTAAATCAGAAAAACTTATTCTTATCAGAAATAAATTCTTAAATTCTTCTTTTTACCCTTTTGTACGCACCATGACTTTTTATCCAGAAAACTTTGCAAGATTAAAATTCTCTGGTTACATCATTAGAAATTCACAATCTGGAAAGCAAAGAATTCTTTGGAAACGGACGAGACATGGCAACTGCCTGACATAGTTACTTGCTGATATTGTACACACTTCTAAATTGATTGAAATGTGGTTTGCCATATGATTGATACCATTCCATACTTTTGCCATATTTTTAATATTTGAGAGTACATTTCAGTATTCTCTAATTTAAATTTAAGTTGCTATAAAACAACACAATTTTAAATTTATTGAATGTATTCAATAATTATTTTGAAACGTTAACTCAAAAAACCTGTTTTTAATTTTGAAAATATGAAAAATTTTTCTATTAGAAAAAATAATCACGCGCTTGATTCTATTCTTTAAATACAGAGTTCAATTAATTGAATTTTAGCATATCAAAATATTATTAGTAGTGAGCTGAAAACAAATCCTTCTAATAATATATTTGAGACATTGGGTCCCTGAGTTACAATTTGTAATTTCTACTTTCTCTTTTTAGGGGAAGCCACATTAAAATTCTTAGCCTGCCTGTTGCCTTGCATCTGTTTGTCTGCCTCTTTGATCGACACGTGTGAGTTCGTCGGTTAAATTTTACACATTAATTATATTTTTCTATGTTTCTAAAATTAGATGACGCATCTTAAATACAATTATTCGTAGTTTATCTTAAAAATTTTTTAATTTTACATACTATTAAATATTTTTTCTGTATGTGGGTTCTGAACCACCTTTACCTATACGACTAAGTTCAATTATTTGAGTTTTATCTTTAAGTTTTGATTTATTTATTGAATTTAATTTTTATAGTTTAACTGTATATTTGAATGAATAAATTGTTTTTATTTATAAGATCAGATAAGTTATTTTTATGCTACTATTACATATTTCAATTAATAATTTATTTGCGTTTACTTATTATTTTTTATTTATAGCATTAACGAGTTAATTTTTATTGTTTATTTTGATTACTTCCATTTGTTAATTTTATTTTTAAAGACTTTGAAGCAATTTTTATCTTAATTTCATAGTGTGATGATGGAACTGAATTTAATTTCAGTGAACCAGGTTTTGATTTTAACGAATCAGATGATGAGGTAATCATTGTTTTTTTTTGTTTTTTTTTCATCTTTGAGTTAAAAATATTATTTTTATTTATTAAATTTTTTCAACATGTTTAAATATTAAATTTATTCGGCATAATTATTCTTAATCAACAACTACAATCTTTTGTTCTAAGGGGGGTTGCCTCACGAATTTCTTGAAAGTGTAGATGTAATCAGGGAAACTGCGCAAATTTTCTTCGAAGACGATGATTCATTAATGGGTGAAGCTACTCAGGGTTTTGTAGAAGCTACACAAGTTTTTCAGAATTTACCACTTTATTACCAAGTTGGTTCGGGATTTGAGGTAATAATTTCATTTTAGTATTTTAAATCTATTTTCAAATTAAAAATAACTCCCCCCCCTCCTAATATCATCTAATTTATTTTCATTATCAGTCTAAACCAGACCTTTCCAGTAGTGGATCAGTATATGCTGAAGGACTACCGCCTCCTGCACCAATTCATGATGTGATTTTTAACTGGAATTATTCTTTTTCGTCTTTTTATTTGTTTTACGCTTATTTATTTATTATCTCAACTAAATACAGCTTCCACAACTTCCAATGGTTACTTTTATCACTATCTTAAATTAATTATATTATGTTTCTTGTAGTACTGTCTTTTTCCAGATTTTCGTGTTGTACAATCTATATTTAATTCTTAACTTATTAATTTTATTTTTTCTTAGTTGAACCCTGCGATAATCCTTGAATTACGATCTGGAAGGTGGAATGAAAAATATAATACGGATCAAGTATGTTTACGGGCACGGATAGATCCCGAAAAACTGCCAATGAATTTGCGAAGGACACCACTTTCAACAGTTGTTGACGCTGTACGTTACTTATTCGATTTACTAAATTAGAAGGTTTGTAACCCAAATGATGGTTCTCCTCCGTTAAATCCTGGTGATTTAATCCGCTTCTGCATCCAAGCGGAGGGGTTGGACAAACCTATATCAACATGTTTAATGTCAGTTTCAGAACTCACAACTGAGAAAGTTGCGTCTTGTGTTATCAATGTACTACAATCCAAATATTTTATGTTGACATCATTATAATTAGGAGAGACGTTAGCACAGGAAGAAGTGAAAAATAACGTGCAGAGTGGAGGCAACCCATTTGAAAAAGCGTGCATAGTGCAACAGTGTTTTGTGGGTTAGCCAAACGGTATCCTTTTGACATGATCAGTCCACCAAAGAGAGGATTAGGGTTCCTGGTGATTGACCTCTATTAAAAACTTGCGTCTTAACCCATACCCCACTCGGGCGATGAGAAAAATGGGTTCTTTTGTGTCTGCATGAAATATGTGTGTGAGAGCAAGTAAATGAATGTTTTCAGGGAAATGAAAAAAAAAAAAAAAAACTTTCTAATATTTCAGAAAATATTTTTATTTTTATAAAAAAATTTCTATCTTTTAAGATATTATTTTTGTTTTTGTAAAAAATTTCTCTTTTAAGAGAATATTTTTTTGTTTTTGTAAAAATTCTGCCAGTTTTGTGAAAATATTTCAAACTTTTTAACAAAATTTTATAGTTTTTCAGAAAATATTTTTATTATTGAGGGAAACTTTCTTATATTTCAGAAAATATTTTTATTTTTGTTAAAAATTAGCTAGTTTTGTAAAAATATTTCTAATTTTTTAACAAAATTTTCAAGTTTTTTAGAAAGTGTTTTTTTTCATGGGAAATGTAATAATTTTTCAGAAAATATTTTTTATTTTTGTAAAAAAAATTCTATCTTTTAAAATTTTTTCTATCTTTGATGAAATTATTTTTGTTTTTCTAAAAAGTTTTCTTTCTTAAGAAAATATATTTTTTTGTTCTTGTAAAAAATCTGTTAGTTTTGTAAAAATATTTCAAACAACCATCTGTCCAGTTTTCACGAAACCAAGTCCCCTATTTGTCGTCGGACTAAGCATAGGAAGTTTTCCTCTTCATATAACGTCCTCTTCGAAGTCCTCACAAAGTCCTCTTCGAAGACATGTATTGTCTCAAGATCTAGGAGTTCCCTTGTCTTCTGGGTTCAAAAATGACAAGACTACATTGATAGCCGTAAATCTGAACGACAGTCATAAAATAAAATCTACAATTAATAAATAAATAATCTTATAAACTAATATTAATTGATTTAAAATTAATATACCTTTAATTCTATTACTTTTAATATTCACAGTAGACATACTTAATAAATACAATTTTTTTTTTAATATTAAATCTATTTATTTAAAATGTAATAATTAATTTTGATTAGGACAATAAAAATTACCGTCATTTATATCAACTATATTTATGTTAAAAAATAACTAAAATGAAGAGTTATTTATATATTCTCTTTCTAACATTTAAGTATAAATGGCGCCATTAGAGTAAAAGCATGTGCGTGATATCATTTATTTATTATGAAATAAAAATATGACGTCATTACTTCATAATACACGATTTTTCCCAAAACGCGTCAAACTTTAACACGTGTATAGTCAGTACCGTTGCCAGAGAAAGCTATTATAACCTTAACAGGGGCAGAAATAAATATTTAATAACTGTCAAAGGTTAAGTGAAAATATATCGATGAAACTGTAGGATGATATCGATATCAAATCCTTTACATTTATACACGTGTTCAGAATACAAAAGTTTAACTTATTGACTCATATCTTAGCAAGCATTCGTAGGTCAGTGGTTATGATATCCAACTACTGACCCACGGAGGCTTTTTGATGGGCTTGATTTCGATCCTCAGCCTTAATTATATTTAATAAATAATAAAATAGATTTAAATAATAAAATAGATTTAAAGTTATGTTATTTCTATCATTCCCACAAGGATGGCGTCACTAGAGTAAAGGTATGATATCATTTATTTATTATGTAATAAAAGATGACGTCATTACTTCATAATGTACAATTTCTCCCCCAAATTACAAAGCATTTAAGTATTGCAACCCTAAACAAGTAAAATAATATTAACAAGTGTTGCCACCGTCAAGAAAGTAATAAATGAAAATAATATCAAAGACGAAACTATATTACAAAAACCGATACCGTAACTACAGGCGGGTAGAAATAAGCAAGCGGGCAGAAAAAATAAAGCGGGCAGAAATAAGCTTGCTTCCGGTTTACGACAGGGCAGAAATAAGTGCCCCTTGGTTTTCCATGATTACGTCACTTCCGTCCCTTAGATCTCGCGGTATACTACTTACATTTGCATTTAAACACTTATTAATCTGTGATGAATGATTAGATGAATCAGTCAGTTTCATTATTGCTTCGGCTTTTGTTGGAGTGGTCTACGTATATTTTCAATTGTCATTCTACTAGTGGTTGATAAAGTCACTATATTTACTTGTCCAATTAAAAGCAAAATGATTTTCTTGTAGAAGTCCCCCCACGAGATAAGAATCGAAGTAAAAGAACATTTTGCAGATCATCATAAAAATACTATTAAAACCGATATTCCAAATTAACGAGTTTTTTGTTTGTTTGAAAGAAGCATTTTTCCGAAAAATGCCTAAAAAGATAAATATACAATAAAAAAAAAAAATTTAAGAATACTAAGAAGATATACTTGCAATAAAACATAAAATATTAAAATGATATAAAAATAAAATAGTGAAAAAAAGAATGATTTTTAATTATTTGACAACTGTGGTATGTTTCGGATGGTGTAGAAATTCTCCCGGAAATCCAAATCAACGCAGGAAATACATTAGTGATAACTCAAGGAAAATCAATGCTATGTGAAGAATATAGATCTACACCGTTCATCCATATTAAAACATTTCTGAACAGAAGGTCATGGGTTCGATTTTTCTTTCTATATCCATGGATTGGATTTCTTCCGCAATAATATTTCATGCTTTGACCTGGATTTTCGGGGGAGTTTCTACATCATCGAGAACAAAAACTTTATTTTTAATGATCTTGATGCTTTACCACATTTGTCGGTTATTTGGAAATCATTATTTTTGTTTAATATTTTGATTTTCTGTCATTTTTATATTTTACCTTTAGCTGAATATAGATCTATTTAGTATGACTTATCCTCTGTCGTATTAAATCATCTCTGCAGTACCATCCTTGCTATTTATGTTATTGATGAAGGTGTACCATTTTGACACAAACATATAAGTCTTAATAAATAATAATTTTTAATTCAAACGTCGTTTTTAATTTAAAATAATATTATTATCTTAAAGAACTACTTTTGCACTCTTATAAAGATTGTAACACATTTTTAAAAAAATTTATATTTATAATAATTCCCCTTGTACAGATATTAATTATCTTTACAAAAACTGCTGTTTTAATTATAGAAACTCATCCTATTAAACTAATTAAAATCTTCTTTTTAAGTACTTTATAGCCAATGAATTTAAAAAAAGAGTGTTAGATGATGTTTCTTCTTCGGTGAACTTAATTGGTTTTTAAATTAGCAATTATTTCGCGAATAAGTAAAGTATAAAATTTACCGTTCACAATATAATGAAAACATGAGTAACAGTAAATTTTGTTTCGTAGATTACCTTAGCTTTTGACAAGTATTTTTTGTTGTTGATTTTTTTAAATATTTTATTTGTGTTAAGAATTGAGTTATTATATCTTTATTTACTTTTAAATATTTTCTTTTAAATTATAGTGTTAGTTTTAGGCAATCTGGTATAGAAATTATCTAATATTTTTAAATACTTTGTTGCATTAGTACAGTCGTTTAAGCGTATATTATAAATACGTTTTAACATAATTATGTATATTTTAGCTTGCGATAATTTTTTTAATTTTTTATTACGTAAGGGGAAGAAAAATAATAATATAATAACAGTTTATCACGTAATATGTTATTTACATTAAAGTTTTGTACGTGTTTTTGCTAACAAAAGTCTGATACATATAATCAATAGAAGCATTTTAGTGAATAATTTTAATGAGAATTTTTAAAAAATGATCTTATTTCAATAAATTATAAATGCACATTTAATTATATTTATTAAAAAAACAATTTTTAAAAAAAATCACCTAATACATTAAGCTATTTTTTATTTTACTTAGATTTTAATCTTAGGAATCTCATATTCTTCCAATGCTGAGAATAATAAACAGACTTAATATGTATTTGATCATGTTTTAAAATTACCCCACTGCTAATCTCAGGGAAACAAAAGAATTCAATCATCGATTTTTTTTGTTTTTTATTCCTATAACAATGATATAGAGTTGCAGGCATGGTAAGCTTTATAATTGATAAATTTCATCGTAAAAGATGGCGCTTAACTTATAATGTAGGTGCAAAATATGCTACTAAAATCATAACACCTTATACACTAAATATGGTTCTAAAACCATTGTATCTTCATGATACTCCGTGACATAATTGACTGCTCTATATAAATGCAATTTGAGTCTTTTCAACTACCAGACTGATTTACTTGTTACTGATATCATTTTCGAACCCATTTTTCAGATACTGTTGATTACTTGTTTCTGACTGTGCAGATAGGAGATGCCGAGCTGGTAAAGATAGATTGATTGCGAATGTGATTCATGTTCTGGTACAGTAATCGCTAACAGTTCTTACTAGCTGTTGCTACGGAAGTGCGAATGAAAAAAATACTTATTGCAAGAAATAAAAGTAAATAAATAAATAAGACTTTGCAAATGGACATCCAATTGATAGCTTCCAATTTAGTTTTCTGTTGAATATATTATGTTGACAGACTCTACCAAATGAGTTTGTTTTATTGGCATGGTAGATCAGTTGGTATATAGCATTAGAGCACTAGTTCGTTTATGTATGTTTACATTTATATGCAGCAAGATTAATTCTGCAATTTATAATTTCCTCCTCCTTTTATAGATACATTTTGCAATCATTTAAATTATTTACATACTGTTTTGCCTTAATTTTATGATAGAGATTTCCTTTTTTACATTATTGCATCGTTTTAAGGGGATTTCATAAACTTTACGACTTTAAGGTTTAATTTTTAAAATTTGTTATGATTTCATACTGTGTCAAATGTTCTTCGAGGATGAAATTTAACCTCCTATTAATAATCTTAAACATTTCTCAATTGTATGGGGTTTAGTCAATATTTCGAGTTTAAGTTTAAAACGCAGTGCATTTTTATTTTAAGGTTTATTGTTATTATGTATGCATATTCATCAAGTTTAACTTTTACTTTATAAAATATGTGTAGCTAAGAGTTTTTTGTATTATTCATTAATTATTACTTACAATAGGTTGCAGACTATAAAACTCTTACAGTTGAGTTTAAAAAGGAAGACATTTTCCCAGCTGTATAAAATATGAAATTTATAAAGTCTGTTTCATATTTTACTAAAATATAAATTTTATATTTGTTAGTGTTTATGCGTATGATTTATGCACTGAACTCTTCATCCCCATGGATATAATTTAATTTTGCTTTCTAAAAATAAGATATAATTGATTAAAAATTCTAATAAATGATATATAAGTAATTGAATAAATGATATATAAGTAAGCAGAAAAAAAAACGTTGTTAGGATCACCTATTGTTCAAAACACATTAGGAAAAGTAACATAGTTTGTATATTTCAAACCTGCTATAAGATATCACAATTAACTACAAGTTGAGAGTTTTATTTATTTTCCTTAATTTAAATTTTAATCATAGCTCAAATAGCTTATAAGACATGAATTTTATGCATCTTGGATTAATCAAAATTTTTTTACCTAAATTGAGAATTGCTACTAAGTATCAAGTGCAAATATCTGAACTTTTAAATGACATGACTAAAAATTCGAACTATGAGAGATTTGTATTATAAAAAGTACTTACTTAATCTATGTATTTATCTGCCTTACACGACACCAAATAACGAGGATTTCTTTATTGAAATTGGCAACTCTATAGCTATCTATAATAATTCATTTTATTAGGTCATCTTCTATACATATAATAAAATAAAGAATCAGTGTGTCTATGTACCGGAAAATACTACATTTTACTTGAATTTAAATTAATACAATTGTAAATAAATTACGAAGTCCGATATTCGATTTTTTTAAATTTTCTTTTTCATTCAGAGACCTTTAAAAAATTGAATTTTTTCATTTATATAGCTATCAAATACCAGTGATATTTGCTAGCTTATGGTATCAAATGTATGGTATCAAATATGGTATCAAATACCAGTGATATTTGCTAACTATCTCTAATCAAAAAAGTTGTTTATTGCATGTTCTGTAATACTTAATTATTTTTTTTATTTGTTATGGCTATCTGAATGATCAACGCAATCACTGTAGCATGGGTGGACTACGTGACCAAATTAGCATAGCTCAGGGTATCTGAAATCATGTGCTTATTCTGTTTATATATATACTTTTAAAACGTATTACTATAAAACTAAATAGTTTAAAATCAATGGTAATTGAATAAAATAAAAGTTTTGTTTTGAAATTTTAAATAATAGAGAATTGGTGCTAATTCATTGAGGATAAACGTAAAAATACGCCAATACTATTATGGACACCAATGATATTTAATTATAGTATTTGTTACTAATTAAAATAAAAAATAATCTAAGTACTAAAATGCATAATTAATATAGAAAATGTACTAATTTGTTTTGGATAACCGAAAAAGGTGCCATATTATTTTTGACGCCAATGATGTCTAATTTGTTTGTAGACACCACTGGTATTATGGAATTTGATGTAGTTATATCAATATACTCTTATATCGATACAAAGAAATTTAGGAGTAAATTTGATGATTATAACAGTTGCATTTTTGTCATAGATACTAAGCAAATTGGTTTTCACCGCCCATCGAAGTAATAAGTACAGAAGAAAGTTGCTTGATTTTGCTGAATTTTAAATATCATGTTTGTCTTGAAAGATTTGTGCATGATTTTGTACTGTTGTTAAGTACTGATTTATTGATTGCTTAGTTTTCACTTCGTACGAAAAACAGAGATTCAGCTAGTATGTGATAACTTAATTAAAGTATTTAATAATTAGACATACGTTAAGTATTTATTTAAATTCACTTTGTTAGGCTGTCTCAATTGATAGGTTAAGCACTATGGGATAGTTAGTAATATACATGAAGAAATATATAGAGAGTTTTCACTTTAGTGCTAGGACATGTAAAAAGACGATGTATTTATTTATTTTTTCTTTTTACTTTTATTTTTTCGATATGTTCCAAAATGGTTACACTCTAGACGTAAAGTTTATAGCGTCAAGCTGTTAAAGAAAGCTCTGAACTATCAGTTAGATTAATGAATTAGCGAATTCATCGTTTAATTTTAATGTTAATTGAATTTATAAATTTCTTCATAATTGTTAGGTCATTTTTTTTATTATTTAGTTTTGGGAAATGCTTGGATGTTGAATCGTTAAAGATTTCGTTTCTTAATGAAAGCAAAAATACAATTTACTTAAAAAATTACGATTTAATATAAATATTTCCATTTTCACCCTCTTTTTGTTCTTAAATTTAGTCTAATGTTGAATAAAATAAATATTTATATGAATGACATGCACCATTACTCCTTTTAGGCTAAAAAAATTACTTACGAAAAGTGCTTTTAATGCGTTTTTTCCTTCAGTTTATAATATTATTTATTATTTGAGACATTAAAATAAACAAATGAAAAAAAAGAAATATTTTTTTACGTATTATAGAATAAAAATGCGAAATAAAAGATTTAAAGATTTTTAGAAAATTTTATAAAGAAAAGATTTTTAGAAAATTTTATGTTTCTACATAATTGCCCAATTGGAAAAAATATCGAAATAATAACATAAATACATGCAATCCAAACATAATTAAAAAAAAATTTACTGAAATGAAGCATAAAACAATAAATCACAAAGAATTCATTCCTTCATCTTACAAGTGATCAGTAAGCTAAAAAGTGCTGAATGCCAACTATTCACATCTGCTGAATCAACAACTGTTTCCGTTAAGTGCTGCTAGAGGGCACCGGGAGCTGTGCGGCCAAAGGAAACTTCAAGTAAAACGTCATGATGACGTTAGAGAAGAATATTTTATACGTTAAGCATTTATTTTAAAAAATTTGTATTTTATAATAAAAAAGCTAAACTTTGAAGTAATTTCTTAGATTTATTTTCGATCCTTTCTAAAATGGAAATGGTAATTTTATACATGAACGGAACTAATGTGCAGTATACTGTCATACCCATTAGTGACGCAACTTGTCTTTTTCGAACAATAACATTTATATACATTTTCGAACAATAACATGTAACGATACTCAAGTTATGGCTCAAGAGGTGCCAGATGAAGTTATAAAACACGTAATGGAGCATGCGGATGAGTTTTCTATTCATTCACACTACAGAGAGAGGAATAATTTCAATATTTTTGCTGCATGCAATGCAGAAAATCATTCTTTCGGAGGTATAAATGACTTAATGACTGTAGGACAGATTTTAAATTATTACTCCAGTTCATTAACTAGACACGTTTGGAAATATCACGGATATCCCTTGAAAACAGTTAATATTGAAATCAAAGTAATCAAAGTACGTCCCTGCAGACAAAGTTGCAAACAGCAACTAGCAGCTAAAATATTTATGACCACTCACTTTGTTTTAAAGGAAGAAAGAAATGCATAAGCAGTTTAGTATAGCTAAAAAATAAAAATGAATCAGTTTATAGATCGAGATCATGCTATGTAAGTGAGAACAGATTATCTATGATTTAAAAACAAAATGGTTTGCTGATGAGTTAATAAATGTTTAATTTCACCTGTAGCAATTGTTAAGATAAAACTGTACTGTGATAAAACTGTGAAATATTAATTCTGTTGTACAACAAATTTGAATAACTAAAGGTGTATTATTCATGTATCAAAACCAAAATGATCCATCACTTACCGTTTTTGTGCGAGAAAAATCACCAAGCTCTTAATAAATTCTCAGATATTTCGATTCTGAATGCAAGAAACTTTTTACAAGGTTGATAAGGATAGATTTTGTCACCTAAAATATATGGCCAAAGTCACCAATATTTCAGAGATGGTAATAGTATAAACTGTCAACGAGAGAGCTTCTTATTTACCATAAGTTGTTTTTGCATGCTATTAAAATATATTAAGTCCTCAAACAACATAATGTAACTTCTAATTTAATGTTATCAAGTGTTTGTCGAATATAATACCTAATGTAATCAAGTATAGATTATGAAAGGTTTTTTTATTTGTTTAACACTTGTTGTGTGGCAAACAAAAATAAACTTTTCCAGTCAAATATATAAAAAAAGGAAATGTTTTTATTCGAAAGCACGTTTTTCATGTACATAATAACTAGTATATACATACATCAGATGAGACGGTAGTTTTACCGCCAAGCTCAAAAGTCAGAAACCGCCGTACTCAGCATAACTTCAAATGTTAAAGGCGAAATTGATTTTATTTTCGATCTGGGGAACTAAACTTCGCAAAATAGTAACATTGTTAAACTGGGAAAATATCGCTTATATCATTAAAAGCAAAAAAAATGTTAGTCTAGAAATGAATACAACGGAGATAAAAATTATTGTCATTTCAGAAAACGAAATTGTCTGTAGAGTTTAAATCCATTTTACATGTAAATTTTAGAACAGACCGTCAAACCCTTAGTCTATGAACCGGGAAGCGGATATAAACAATTTGATTCAAAATCTTCAATCTTAAAATCCTTTGTTAGTTAAATTTTTACAAAATATCATTTATGTTTTAAATCATTTAAAATTATTTCTATCCTTTCATAATATGACGATAAAGAGAAGGAAATAATTTGTCTTTGTGGTTCAGAAACATTAATAGTTAGAAACATTAAATAGTTTTGCCATAATTTAGCTAGCTGAATTGCATTTCAACAATATGTTTGGCTTAGCAAAGACCAGTGGCAATGTGAAATTATAAGATAGGTGATTCCCCTTAGTACCATGAATTACAATCAAAATACAGAGAAACTAACTAAGTAAAAATGATCAAGGTTTTTAAAAAAAGGTAGTTAGGACATGTATTTCGATATAGCGATGAAAATGTTGTTAAAAAATAATCTCTAAAAATGAAAAGGAAGAAGAAAAAGAGGAAGACCTAAAGCAATATAGTTAGATAGAGAAAAAAGGAGTTTAAAGGACTGTGTAATTGATAGTAGAGAAATATAGCATCGAATAGATCTAGATGGGGTAAACTGACTGAGACGGCTGTATTTCCTAAGCAGAAGGGGACCCCCTTTGGTTAGAATTAACTTATCACGCCTTTCAAATTGTAGTAATAAAATTTTTGGATGGGCAGAATTAAAGCTGACTACTTAAAAGAAGAAAAAAAAAGAAAAAAAAAGCGGAATAGGTACTTTGCCATTTCGCCGGAGCAGATGGTGAAATCACCAATGCAAAGTCACCAGACGTAAGTAAATTAAACATTTGTTTAAAATTTTTATTTATATTCTATTAGGTGACCGCCATTTGTCTTTAAAAAAATAAGTAATAAATAAATAAATAAATAAATAAGTAAAGTAGCTAAATTTACTTGCGGCGCCGAAATGGGAAAGCACCATTGAATATGTAATTTAAGTATTGTTATTAAGTAAATTACAATAAATTAAATTCTTCTGAAAACATGCACGTTTAAATTTTGTGATAAATGAAACTGTAAACAATCGAAAAAAATAAACTTGTGAGGGGCGGAGTTATCTCAAACTCTACAACTATAAAAACTATCTTACGCTACAAACTCTTTCTTGGTTGCTAGATGCTTGATTGAACAAAGAATAAATATAAAAACAAATGTTTTTTAGCATTCTGGAGCTTTAAGCGATTTTTAATCTTAAACATAATTTTAAATTAATACTAGTTATTGGTCATATATCTTATACGAAAAAAGATAATGATAACAGATCAGTTTGAAAAAAATTAAAATGGTATGATCTAGTTTCCCCACATGAAAATCCAGATATCATCGGTTGTCCCCAGCATAAACATATATAATTTATAAGAATTTGCGATCGCAACGCTTGAGTACGCCCCCTAGTGGGAGCCTGAACATACCAGGTATTTATTCATTAAGTTTTCATTTTGTTCCATTAAAATCTTTGGCAGAGTCAAACGCCATTTTCTAAGAAGCAAAATTTTCCTAAGGCAGAAGAACTTGAAAAATGTCACCAGATTATTGGTAAATCTTTCAAAAACAGAACACGCCAAACATTTGAAAAAAAAAATTATTTCATAATTTTTACCTTTCTATTATTAACAAGCATGCAACCGATGACTTCCGATTTCGTGATCGCATACTGTTACAGATGTGTGTATTACGGTAAAATACATTTTTTCTGTCTTCAATTCATTGGAAATTAAAGGGAAATCAACATTGCTTTCTTCATTCTAATGAATAAATCTGAATTCAGAACGTACAGAACTGTAATAGTTATAGAATATTCTTCTTAATAGAATAGTATATATCTCTGTATCTATATAATTCGGAAAACAACAATAAAGAATCATCCGAATTACTTGAAATAGTATCATTTGTGCTGATTATTAATAAATTTTTATCCTCTTCATGATAAGTATTTTTTAGTTTTGAAAAAAATTATTTCAACTAGAATTCAGCTATTCTGTTCTTAAGTTTTTAAGCTAATTTTGCTGATACCGAGATCTTACAATTATAAAATTTTGCTGAGTGGTATGTTATCTAAAAGTAATGAAGGGATAATTTATGTATATATTATTTGAAAATAAAATTTTCAAACGAAGAACATTTCATTTGGAATTCCCCGGATTTATAAAGGAGGTGAGTGTTATGATTTTTATAATAAAAAATTTGCTTGCAAATGATTTTTTTTTCTTATTTGATGATAGTTCTCTACAAAATGGTTTTTTTACGTCTGATTAAAAATTATAAGAACAAAAAAAGAAACAATATGAAAGTTTTTTATTTCAATATGAGGAATTTTTAAAATCGTGCTTTTATTCTAAGAATTCTTTATTTTACGTGTTTTAGTTTATAATTTGTTGTTTCCATATTGATTGTTGCCATAATACTTTATTCGAAAAATTAAATGGTATAACATTATATGTTTATGTATACTTCTTGCATTTTCTAATGTTTAAAGTGTGGTGACCCATAATTACTTTCCCTTTTCCTTATATGTCAATCACAATTTCCACGAAGTGAAACTTTTAAATTGAAAATGAAACTTTTAATTTGAAACTGAAACCCAGAATTGGGAACTGAAACTAAAATCAGTCTATCAAAATTCTAGTCCAATAATCTAATATCTCAAATTAAATCTAGCCAATCATTGCACATTAAAGGTGTGGCTAATTCTTTTCTCTGGTGAGATCCGAACTGAACACATTATCCTTCTCTGCTAAAACTCATGGAAAACGGACGTGTGGTCCCATCTCTCTATAATCTTATTATTTTGCATGTAGCGTATATATGTTTGTGATGTGGTTAATAAAATCTTAATGTTTAACCTGTAAACCTTCTGATACTTAAAGTGTACCTAAACACAACAACTAATCCCATAATGGTGACTCTTGATAAAAAGAACTATAAACAATAACAAAACCACTCACGCACGCTACTTTACAAAACGAGAGACGAAATCATTTTCTGATCAACAGATGCCTGCGTTTCAAGGATTATACCGTAAATCTATCACCACTTAAAGAAGAAAAAAAATCTCTTTTTGCTAAGGATTTAATCAATTCCTCCTCGCAATCCTGCCGAAACGAAAGATGACCTATTTTTCTTTTTCCGTACGTAAATTTCTCTCTCGATTCCTCTCCTCAAATCAAATGTAATAATATACTTTTTGTGACTGCTACCTGGATTAATTTTCGTATTAGTTTTCAACATGAGGGATCCTTCTCCCATCGTCAGTGCTATAAAAGTGCCAATTTACAATCATGCGGATCCCGCGCTATGGTTCACAATGTGTGAATCGACTTTCAAATTGGGTTGTCCAAAACCAATCACGGAGAGTAAAACAAAATATAACTATTGTGTTTCGTACTTACCTCCCGAAACGGCATCGCTGGTGCGAGACGTCTTGATGAATCCAGAAGAGAATGATCCATACAAACAGCTAAAAACTGAACTTATGAAAAGGAGTGGCGAGTCCTCGAACCAAGAAATACGAATACTAATACAGGGAGAACAGATCGGCGACAGGAAACCTACGGAACTCTTGCGTGTTTTGAAACGCCGTGCGGATACACATCAAGTTCCAGAATCACTGATGCTTGAACTTTTCCTGCACCATCTGCCAGCCCACGTACAAACAGTCCTGGCGGCCATTACACCCCTTACACTGGAGAAAGCCGCTGAGGTTGCTGACAGAATCATGGAAGTATCACCTGAATCGGTAAGTGCCTGTTCCTCTAATACTACCTCTCTTAACTCCAATGAAGGAAAATTATTTCTAGAAATTCAAAAATTAAACACCAAAATAGACCAACTATCGCGAGGCAGAAGTCAAACACGCGATCAAAATTTTCAAAATCGTCAACGTAGCAAATCTAAAAATAAAACTTTCGATTTTTGTTGGTATCATTTCAAATTTGGCTCTGAAGCTAAAAAATGCGTTCAGCCTTGTAAATTTGAACAAAAAAACGAGAACAGGAAAGGGTAGTAGCGACGGTTACCTTGCCAGCATCTTCTCGTCGCCTTTATGTATATGAAAAACGTACAAAGGTACCATTTTTAATAGATACAGGCTCCGATATAAGCATTTATCCTGCAACACGTCTACAAAGACGCTATCCAGTACAAATGACCCTTGCTGCAGCTAATGGTTCTGCAATTCAGGTTTATTCATCTCAAACTCTAAATTTAGATTTAGATTTAGATTTAGGTCTTAGGAGAATTTTTAAATGGAAATTTTTAGTAGGAAACGTTTCTACTCCCATCATAGGTGCTGATTTCTTGTACAATTTTAATCTTTTACCCGATTTAACAAGAAGGAAACTCATTGATTCCGAAACAAAACTTGTTACACATTGTAAATTAAGTAAAATCGATATCCACTCAATTAAAACTGTTACAGGAGATACTGTTTATCACAATCTTTTACGAGAATTCACGGAAATTACTCAGCCTTCTAAGCCAGACCAAGAAGTGAAACATTCGGTTGTACATTATATACAAACGACCGGTCCTCCAGTAACGGCAAAAGCTCGCCGTCTAGCGCCGGATAGGTTGCGTATTGCTAAACAGGAATTTCAAAACATGATTGACCTCGGTCATTTGCGTCTTTCAAAAAGCAACTACTCTTCACCTTTACACATGGTCCCTAAAAAAGATTCCACGGAATGGCGCCCATGCGGAGATTTTAGGAACCTTAACGCTCAAACCATTAAGGATAATTACGGAGTTCCTAATATTCTAGATTTCACTTCACAATTAAGTGGAACAAAAATATACTCACGTATAAACCTCGTCTTTTTGTAACAAAACAGTATCGTAAAATCATTTTCAATCAACTTCACGGACTTTCTCATCCAGGAATCTCTGCGACAAAAAAGTTGATCTGTGATAAATATGTTTTTCCAATTACGCACAATCACAGAGCAAGTTAGATGTTGCGAACCATGCCAACGATCTAAGATTCATAAACACACGAAAACACCATTGGGTAACTTCACTCTACCAGATGCTAGATTTTCACACATCCACTTTGACCTGGTAGGACCTCTACTTCCATGTGACGGTAACACATATTGTCTCACAACCATCGATCGTTTCACTAGATGGCCTGAAGCTATACCAATTCCAGACGCTATAGCTCCCACTGTGTGTAGAGCCCTTTTCAACGTGTGGATTTCCCGTTTCGGTTGTCCCTCCACAATTACAACTGACCAAGGTAGACAACTAGAATCTTCTCTTTTTCATGAACTAAATATTCTGACTGGTACAAACTGCATCCGTACAACAGCCTATCACCCAATGTCAAATGGTATTATTGAACGATTTCATCGCCACATGAAAAGCTCATTAAAGGCCCACAAAAATCCTAGATGGACTGACACATTGCCTATCATTTTATTAGGAATTCGGACCGCCTTCAAAAGTGATTTGCAAACAACCAGTGCTGAACTTGTGTATGGAAAATCTCTCGTGTTACCAGCAGATATATTCAACGAATTTGATAAAAAAAAACAGTGCATAGACAAAACATTTGTCACAAATCTAAAAGAACAAATGAATAAGCTCAACCCTGTCAGTGTTTCCCGACATGGGAAAAGCCTCATTTTTATGCACCCTGATATACAACACTGCACACATGTTTTCTAACGCACTGACCATCAACAACCTCCTTTAAGCCAACCGTACACCGGACCTCACAAAGTACTCCAACGATCCCAAAAAACAATAACCATCCAACTGAAAGACCGTTCGTCTACAGTTTCACTGGATCGTGTGAAACCGGCATATCTTTTAAAGGAATCAGAACAATCTGCCGGTGAATCGAGTGCGTGTGATAAAACAAACGGCAATAACGGACAGCCGATTGTAACGAAGAGTGGCAGAAAAGTTCATTTTCCTGACAGACTTACATATACTTAAGTTTTCATTTATATTGCATTGAAATAATTTTGCTTATATCATTTTATTTCTTAACAGAATTTATATAGATATTTTTTTTTCTTATGAATGAAACAAATATTTCTTCATTTTATCTATATAAATTTTGTGTCGTTCGGTTCCCTCACTGGGGGGATACTCTGTGGTGACCCATAATTACTTTCTCTTTTCTTTATGTGTCAATCACAATTTCCACGAAGTGAAACTTTTAAATCGAAAATGAAACTTTTAATTTGAAACTGAAACCCAGAATTGGGAACTGAAACTACAATCTGTCTATCGAAATTCTAATCCAATAATCTAATTTCTCAAATTAAATCTAGCCAATCATTGCACATTAAAGGTGTGGCTAATTCTTTTCTCTGGTGAGATCCGAACCAAACACATTATCCTTCTCTGCTAAAACTCATGGAAAACGGACGAGTGGTCCCATTTCTCTATGATCTTGTTATTTTGCATGTAGCGTATATATGTTTGTGATGTGGTTAATAAAATCTTAATGTTTAACCTGTAAACCTTCTGATACTTAAAGTGCACCTAAACACAACAACTAATCCCATAGAAGAAATAGGATTCAGAAAAGTATGGAATAAAAATTCTGTACTTACGTATTAACACCACTGCAGCTACAGATTTGGCGGTTTTTAAGTGCCACCAATCTACACCGAAAATTTTTGCGACAAATCATAAAGTAAAACGCTTTATTTAAAATCAAAACACTTTCAAAATTCATAACATTTTATTTAAAATCAATGCAGTCATTAAATTTAGTAAAACTATTTCTCAGGCATTAGGTTTTAACTCTAATATAAGAGAAAATATTATTTATAGATCCCTTAGGGGTTAAATAAGAAGATATATATTTTTTTTCTGTTTATTTACAAATATTTTCCCGATGTGTTTTGGATGTTCCTTCTCTAAAAAAAAAGAGATACCATTTTGATTTCATTTGAATAAGAAATAATATCAAAATTTTTTCTTTTTTAAATTTAATAAGCCGCAATAAAGAAGGAACGTTACAATGCTACACGCCCAATTAAAGACGTCTCCAGAGTAACTGAATGACTGTTCATATAGAAATCGCAGGTATTCGTCTCATACAACAACGCCCCCTATAGTTCGTTGCGATAGCAAGTGCAGTTGAGTTTTAAAATATTTTTTAATATCTTACAGTATATCAATTATTTAATATATTATTTTACATATTATATACGTTAAATATCTAATTTCAATAAAAATTCAGTGATACAATTCCAATAGAGCTATAAATGCATTTTTATAAAGCTAAGAGCTTAAAAACTGACCGATTGTCTACTTAAAAGTATTCATCGGAAATTTGTATTTATCATTCTTTCATACTATTTTTTTTAAAATTTTGTTTAACATTCTAAATTTAAGGCTTAAAACTGAAAGTAACGTTTCTTTATTGTAAAATAATCTTATAAAAATTCCTTATTACACAGTATTTCATGATAAACATAATTTGATCGTCAACTAAACTTATTAACTTTTCTTCATCTAAAATCAAGCAATATTTGATTTACTATAATTAATAATTTACAATAATTAATTTACTTCCTTTATAAGACATTAATAAAATTATTGTATAACAATATCAGGAATTAATTTAGTACATTCTTTCTAAAAAATATTTAACGTAATTTAGACATTTTAAGTTTTTCTTATTTATTTATTTATTTATTTATTTATTTTCGAACTGAAAATTGTTGTTGTTGTTGTTGTGGCTTATCCTACAATGCCTGACGAAGTAAGACAAGGTCCATCAGACCTTGTATATAAATTTAAAAATTGTATATAAATTTATATTTGAAAATTGTATATAAATTTTAAAAAAAAAGTTCATAAAGATGCAATGATAAACTAGCAAAATGATTATATTTTAATTTCATCCCAATAGAATAGGGAACAGAAATTGCGATAATAAATTCTGTGTTATTACAATAAAGAATTTTCTTCATGTTTACAAACATGGGTTGAATAATAATATTATGTAGTTAAATTCTCTATCGATATGTTGAATTTCTAAAAAATGATCAGACGTACATAAAATGTTCCGTTCGTTCAGATTTTACAACAATCGGAAATAAGCAATTAATGACAAATTCATTTTAACTTTAAAAAAATCTATGTGTTTGAATGTACTTTAATGCTGGTAATAACAGCAGATGTTGATTTTCTATCTGTAAAAAGTACACATTTAATTTATTTGTTGAAAATAGGTCTTATGACATATTTATTTCGACGTTAAAAAATCTATCTGTTTGAATATGCTTTTATGCTGGTAAAAGCAAAAAAAGCAATAACAGCAACAGATGTTTATTGCTTTGCAGATTTATTTGCAATATGAAAAAAGTACTTTCTTCATTTATTTGTGTAAAATAAGTATTAACAAAGAACTCTAAATTATATAAACTTCTTGACTAAACTCTTCTCTAATTAAAAAAAAAAACTCTGGCTCAGTCAAAAAAGTGTGAAAACAATTGTAAATTATTTTAAACTTTTAATATAAACTTAGTTCAAATTCTTTACATGGGCACAAACCACAAACTTTGAAGAAGTTACTCTAGGAGAGTAACTTAAGGTGGAAAAACAAAGTAGTAGCCTGTAAAAAGTATGAATTTTTTAATAAATTTTGCAACGATTGGGATTAACTTAGCTTAACTCTTTTATCTTATTTTACATATTTTTTTAATCTTAATTTTATCTTGCTACATAAACAAAAATTTAAAAAATTAGTATTTTTATAATACAATGTTTATAACCAGTTTTTTAAGTTATCCATAACTTACTGTAATCGGAAATTGAAAAAAAGTGAATCCATATTTCATTCCTTTTTGATTTTTTAAAACTACATGAATGTAGTTTTCATTGCCCATAGGATTTTTTTTCTTAAAAAGAATGTTTTCCCAAAACTGGTGGTATTTTGAAAGCAAAATCAAAAAATGGTATAAAACAAGTTGCATTTTCATATATTACTCAAAACCAGTGAGCCCATATAAAAAATATCTATGTTAAACAACTATATTGTGAAAATTCCGTAAAAATTTGAAATAAATCGATTAAAAATTGTACAATTTGGAGATACAGCAAGTAAGAGAATTATAGTTTTGATTAAATTGCATTTAAGGTTGTGTGTTCAATAACTCAAATCATATTGTAAAATTTTGCAACTAACTGTAATGCATCAATATCAGGTTCATACGGTGCTTTTTCGCCATTATTTTCAGTAGGTTCTAATGCTACTTCAGACTTTTTTTGTCGATCTATCCGCATAACATTTCATATATGTTTTTAGAATAGCAGCCAAAATTCTGCGGTCATCTTCATTTTAGACGTATTTTTTTGGCTGCTGGGCCTACATTTATTTCTGATTATTCCATAACTCTTCTTTTGCAACTTTCATTAAGTATTCTTAGACCTAAAAAAAATTACAATTTCAACTATTTATATTGTTTGTGCTCTTAATTCTTTTTCTTCAATAATTTAGACCAATTATTTCAATAAAATATTTAAAATAATGTTTTGCAGAAATGGTAAAGTTAGCAAATCTATTAATCAAATGAGAACACATATTTAGACGATCATACATGTCACAGCGAGTTCTGCGTCGCGTGATGCGCTCGGCATATTATGTATAATTTTTACATTTTGAAGGAAATCAAATCAATATTTTGATTGAATAATCTTAAAATGTAAATTACCAAAAAATTCAACATCCCCCCCCCCTTTTTTTTTAAAGTTAAAATTAATCATTCGAAGGATTTGTTGACCTGAAATTAAAATCCAAGTTTATTCCTAGATATCATTGATTTTTAGTACTTCACTTTTGTTTATTATACAATTATTATATATATATAATAGTCTTAGAAACTAGTGACTTTTTCTACCCTTCAAAAGTTTATTAGGACAGATCTGTTTTACGCTGTAACAAAATCTCGGTTACATTCTAAGTTTACACCATTTAAATTATACGCAAGTACCCTAAATTTTGCATTTATAAATATTTGAGTATACCACACGCGAAAAGAATCCCTTTAATTAGAGAGTTTCAATTTAATAATTTTCCCCCAAAAAGGTTTTATTATTACTACGCAACTTTTGATATCTAAGAATAGCCTTAAAGACATTTGTGAAGTATGAAACAAAGATCATTTAAAAGGAAAAAAATATCAGATATGTTTGTCACCTTTTTTTCCTCATTTTAAGGTACATTTTTAATAGCAATAAACTTTTTCGGTAGTTTAATATTCATTTATTCAAATTGTTAATAAACTTTTTTGCCTTGACTTTACGATTGAAATACCATTTTTTTTCATTATTATTTCGTGTTTTAATTTCTATTAAAAGTTAGGTTCATACGACATCCTTTAAATTTTATTGCTTTAAATTTTGGTTCGGACACAGAGTTTAATTTATTACTAATGTCCTTAAACATTTCACATTTGTAGGGGTTTAATTAATGTTACGAATTAAAAAAACTCAATATATTTAAATTTTAAAGTTTATTATTATTATAACTCTTAAAATATATTACCAAACATGCTTGACCACGTTGGTAACCAAAGTGTTATAAGTCCATTTAGCAGTTATAAGTATTGAATATTTTTCTAACTGAAATCCACAAAACATTCCTAAAGGGAAAATAAACATTCATTACTCTTTGTAATACATGATTAATTAAAGGGAAAATATATTTAAACAAATTACCTTATGTCTAGTATTAAATTACTGAAATGTGTTTAAATTGCACAATATTTTATGTTTTAGGCAATTTAACATATTTTGAGCTAAACAGAAATTATCTTAGGAGATATACACTTGAATTAATTTATTTTTATAAATTCTGCTATCACCCTGTCTATTAGAGTTGCAACCTATCAAGATATTGAACTTTGTTGAATAAATAAATTTTTATCAACTGGTGCCTATTTCGAAAAATGGATTTTAGCTTAATTAATTCTCTTTTAGGGAGTTAAAAGATAAACAATATTTCTGTTTCAAATTGCTATTTGTTTGTATACCATGAATTTTAGAGTCTGGTGTTATTTGAAGATAAACATAAACGTTACATGGAATTTGAAAGTGAAAAGAATGCATTAATTTTTAAATGATGGCAATGTTTATATATTGATGTGTAAGTTTAGAATTTATATTATTATCGCTTGAGAATAGAATTAGTTTATCTTTGAACTCTATATTGTATCAGGAACTGAAACAAACTTTGATATTAAAATAGAAACTTCGAATAAATTTAAGATGCTGACATGCTGCTTCAATTTATTTAAAATTAAATACAAAGTTAAATATTATATAACACGCATATTGTCATTAAAAAATAATATATCACAATGTAAATTACGACTAGATATAAGGAAGGAGAGAACATTTCTGAATTGAGGCGCTCACGAACACCTTAAATTTCCTCATAATAGCACGTAATTATTTGATGTAATTAAGTATTATTTAAATCCAGTTCAGCCATTCTTTTAAACGTTGCAGTTTTAGCAAGGTAAACGTTATTTTAAACTCTTTAATCCAAAATTATAAAATTAAAGTAATAAAGCTTACAGCAAAACTATTTTACACATATTCTTTTTTTATTATTTGATGACTGTTTAACTGAAAGGTGCAGTTTTTCATTATTATATACATTACCTAGATTGCTTATAATTATCCATAAGACAACTACATTTGCGAGAACAATACTGTATATAACGTAACATACTTGAAGAAAAAGGCTTGAGCACCTCTGGATATCCCGAAACACATCATAAATAAATACATAAAACTCACACGTGTAGAAGAGCATAATACATGGATGGGGCACCTTTGAGCACTTTTGTTTTTTAATTATTTAAAAAAATAGTTTCAAGACTTAAATAAATTTAAGAATATTATCAATATTCCGTTCAATTTCCACTACTTATATTTTAAATATAAAAATAAAAATTTTCCAAAAAAAATAAAGAAAAATGAAAAGTACGCTACCATAAAGCCCTATTGATTTTTTTTTAATTTCTAAATGCTTTTGAAAATAGTTCATTGCCGTCGAAATTTTTAATTTTAGTTCCATGGGTTAAATAAATGTATTATAGTTATTATAGTTTGAATTAAACAAAGTATTTCCAATGCTTTGTTTAATTTAAACTGTAATAAATATACTATTATAAATCTTAAATTGGAAGAATTTTTTGATTCATACTATCGATTATTAGTCGATTTATTAGCAGTTCTTATAAACAGGTGAGAGTTGGCTGGTTTGAACTAAAGTGGAAATCTCGAATTTTCTAATTTATTAGTCAATTTTCTTCTGTGAGATATCGTAGATTAACAACGCTGATACTCAGTTTCATATGCAGTTGCTCATTAATACTGTGAATAATTTAGTAACTTTCAAATTTTCTCTTTACTTTTTTTATTAACATCTTTTGTTTTTAGAATTTCAACTGAAGAGGACAATATGCTCTATATGAAACTTTTTTTTACCTATTTCAATATTATACCTTGCTTTCTTCAGTATCAATGAATCAACATTAAACATAGCAAACATATGTCTTCGTAGGGCTAGAGTGGACGCATGGTGATGGGGTAAATGTAAAGCCTTTAAAGGAATTTTTCATTTAAAAGTTAGCAAATTTTTTTCTCTTTTAAATAGCAATGATGTTAGATCAATGTAAATAAAGTAATACTTCTGGACAATACTGACTCCATATGAGTTTACGACGTATTGCTACTAAATTTTTTTAATAAACAAAAATATTAAAAAAAAAAAACACTGTCGTGCATTATGTTAGTAGAGTGCAAGTCATTTTTAGATTTGAGATAAGGATGTTCAATTCTTCAGAAAAAAAAAGTTGGAATGTTGTTCTTTTAATTGCAAATCTTTCATTTTTACAGAAATATAAACATTTCTGAAATTTCCAAGAGAAGAAAATGTGACTGGTAGAGAGAGCTACTAAGACTGCATCTCAATAGACATTTAACGTTGAAATTTTAATTTTTTTGATAACATAAAAAAAAATTCAAACTATTTATCAAAAACATCAATTTGAATAACGGTATTCTTTTGTATATATTTGAGTTCAAATTTTTTTCTTAGTATAGTAGTATGATCTATTATAAATTAATATTTTAATTCATTAATGCCAATTTTTATTCTCCAATAAGGCTTAGATAGAAAGTAACTTCATTTTCGCTTTATATATAATTTTCTGAGTTGTAATAAATGGCTACTTAACAAGTTATCAAGTTTGCCCACGCTTGCCATGTCTAGTGGGGTTACACTTCCATTCCTATTTCCCTTTATTCATTAGAGGATCATTGCAAAGAATAAAATGCCAAAATGCCAAGCAAACTGATTGGATTGATACATTTTAGTGTAATCAGCAAGGGCTCAACTGTTACATATTTAACTTTACATTATTCCAACACAATCGTTTTTTTTCAATGAAAAATATTCTCAAGATTACAAAATATTGATTGACATGGAAAAAATATTATGGAAAAAATTAAATAATTTTTTTAAATTCAGATACATCTCAGAATGCATTCTAATTATTGTTAAAAATATTTCATGCTAAAAATAATATTTAATATATTTTTCGATTAATTTGTTAAAACTGTGCACACTAGCTCCCCTTTTTCCCTATTACTCCTTCCCTATATAAACTATTAAAATAACAGCCGCATCATTTGCTTAATTTAAAATTTTCAAAAACAATATCAATTGTTTTATTGAATACTTCATTTACCTACTGTTGAAGCTTGCATTTATGATGAATCTATGAAGATTCACTGTCGCGAACATTGTTTATTGAAAGATGATATTTACTTACAGAAAAGAAAGTCATTGCTGAAAATGTTCTATGAATTTAACACTTTTAAATTGTTTGATTATTGATATAATTATCAAAAGCGATAACAGAGTTTCGCTCTAGTTGCCGTAGTACATCCGACATACTTTGCAACTACTCACATTGAAAGAATGGTTTTTATGGCACGTCATGAGATGTGGAAGAAACTCACTACCAGCAATATGATGTTCACTTCCAAATTTCAGATGAAGAAGAATGGAATGGAATGGAAGTCAAGTTATTGAGCAAGAATATCATCATCATCTATAAAAAATTCAAATTATAACAAGAAACAGCCTTATGGTAAAGTGCTTATTCAAATTTCAAGCATTTACGAAGCTTTTTCTCAGATTTAAGTCAATAGCAATCAATATCAATATCATTCAACTTTCGCGGAATAGTCTGATGCGGAATAATATTGTCAGCACTAAGTCACTCCTACTTCATTTTTTAATCCAGCATTGCAGGATTTTGAAAACATATGTAGTAAATCTAATACAAAATGTTATGTTTTTATTGTCTATAACAAATAAAAAGAGAAATATTTTTTTAAATAATTTAATATATCCTATTTCACTATTAAAAGTTCATATATCTTAAATGAGTAATAAAAATTATAATAATTTTAATTCTATGGAAAATTTTTGACCGCAATTTTAAAAAATAAGGGAAGTGAAGCGCTAAAACAAGCAAAAAATGGAATATTTTTTACTTTATTTAATTATTTATTATTTTTTTCTTTTACCTTAAGCAAGCAAGTTTTTCACTAGTATATTTTTAAAATGTAGAGATTAATGTTATTAAATAAATAACAAGTTATTTTCTAAACCTTTAGACATTTAATTTTATGCATATTTTAAAATGTAATATTAATATATATCAGTATTTCATATCAAATTCAATATATTGCAAAATTTTGCATGCTTTCAGTGTTTCAAAACCATTCGAGTAACAAGAAAGAAGACTGGTAACCGATCGAGTACGCATTGCTCAATCCCGTTCGTCTGAAAAATCTGATCAATGGGAGTCAAGACTGGTAACAGATTGATTACACACTGCCCAAGATCGTATGTCTGAAGCATCTAAGCAACGGGAAGCAAGACTGATAACTGATCGAGTACACACTGCTCTAGCACGTTTGTCTGCAACATCTAAACAACGAGAAGCAAGAATGGAAACCGATTAAGAATATAATTTAAACTGGTCAGGAAGCGTTGCAACCCAAGAAGTGAGCACTTAGAAATGAAACTTGTTATTCACAGAATACTATTAATATTTACTTTTAATAACTAAAATATTAAAATCGTTGAAAGGGTGAAAAAGATCATTAATAGTGGAAAAAAACACGTTTTGTAAATTTAAAAATAATAAATTTCATGTTCTCCAGAGAGAGAAATTTGTCGATACATTCACTTAATCCTTAATTTAATACTATTTTGATGTAAAAATTCATGGAAGATTTATATTTAATATATAAACTCATCGAGTGGCATCAAAACATAAGTGGACTTAGCACTTATATTTTGATGTCATTCACTTAAAAACATTTATCACTCTAAAGAAAGTGGGAAGTTTTAAGAGGATAATATTTAGGGAGTAATAGTGTTTTTAGTTATCATTTACACTCGTGTCCATAAATTAAGGATAATGCCAACTCCAGTCATTGAAGACATAGAAACCTGTTTTATTCATAATGCATTCATTAAACATATGATGAAAAACGACAAAGGTAATGTATGATACTATTAATAAAAACTACGTTTTTTGCTCTCTGTAACAATTATGAAAAAAAAAAAAAACATTTCCTTTACAAAAACTTTATATTACATGGATGGTATGATTATTAATACATTGTATGTCTGATGCGGTGAAATGCAGTCCATACAATGCTTAGGCATGCTGAGTATCAAATTATCGAGCATATCTTGGGGAAGATGTTTTTCCAGAATGATGTTCCGATAAATCTGTACTGTCAAGGTTCTGATTTGAACATGCATCTCTGTTCTGTAACCCAGTTTAATATCACCCCAAATGTGCAATCCTGCACGCCAGCAACGCTTTCGTTCTGTGATGTTGTCTTGTTGGTAGTTGGTACGTGGCATTCTCCATATGAAATTTTGATATGAATCAGGTTGCGAGCCATACCTGGACTAATCGGAAACCATCACACAAGCAAACTCTGAGGATCTTCACATTACATGTTCTTTACTCCAGGCTAATTGCCTGGCGGCAGGGAGTTTTTGTGAGTGAATCACATCAGACAATATTTCTCATGCGTCTTTACACAGTTTGCAGTGAAACTGTGGTACCCATGGCTGGAGATAATGAATGAACAGGTCGGATGCTGTGCTCTGAATACTTTTTTTTTTTATCAGTTTCTGCCAAATACCAATTTTGATTCAGCATCATAACTCGTAGTTGGTCTATACTCTAACGTCTACTGCCATTTCACTCAACTTGGAATCGTTGTCAAAGTCTATAGAGATGACACTTTGAACAATTCCAAAGTTCCTCTGATAATTCTGAATACGCTTACATTACAGGAAGTTGGTAATTCTACCGTGGAAGAGAAATCCAAGTTCGTCATAACTATTCGGTTACTGCACAGAACGCTTGAAAACAATTTTACTAATTTGCCACTATACTTTATAGAGAGTTATTCTCTTACACTCGCGTCATTGTGACGCTCCGCTTGCGTCATCTGGTGGCTTACTGTAATTTTATATTATTTTCGAAGATTTGTGTAATAATTCTACTGGTGAAATTTTTACTTTCAAGTGAAATTTCCATGTGATTCTGAATTATTCACTATTTATAGGCAAGAGTGTATAAGTATATATTTAATCCATAAAAAATAAATAGTGTACATGTAACTATTTTCTACGTGAAGCATCTTTTCCTTCTTTTTATAAATACTGGAATGTAAATATATATATCTACATCTCATGTTCGCGATTCGTATATTACGCAAAGAAGTGAAAAAGAATATTGAGAATGAATAATTTAAAGTTACGTCGACAAGCGCAGTTAGAGACCCAGTAATAAGTTACATATTATTATTGTCGCCAATAAGTTGAAATAAATAATGCGGACTCCTTTTAAATACAATCAATCAAATGAACTACAAGTTCTACAGATGAATGACAACAATATATAAAACTTTAATCTTTTAATAACCAATAATTTAGCATCAAAACGGATTCTAAAAATGTATAAACTTAAATTAAAAACAAAAAAGAACAACAACAAAAAAAACTATATCTGGTTGCCACGCAACCTTAAAGTGAAATATTAAAACAAATAAATCTAAAGAAAATTAAAGGTGGCGCTTCTGTTAAAAATACATACGTTAATGACTTAAAATCTTAAACATACTCCCACCTTGCAAAGTGATATTATAAATAGCACTTTGGAACATGCGTTTAGCATTTCGTAGAAATACAAACTGACTCATATATATTGGTCACCTTCATATGAAACTAATTAAGAAAATCTTCAGTTATTATATAAATACAAAAAAGTTCATAAATCTAAACGTTGTGGAATTTTTATGATACTTCCTAATCTGCTTTTGCTAAGAGAGTTCACTTCCAAATTATCGGGCACATGAACGGAATAGTGAACATTATCAACTTCCAAATTAATTTTCCTTGAAGACTTTTCCAGAACATCCACATCGTTCTTTTCTGATAGCTCTAAAGGATAAAGTCTTTGGAAAGGTCGGATCCTTTCTCCTTGAGAGGTTCTTAATCTGGCTACTCTAGGAATACTGTCCTTTCCAGGATACAGCTAAAAGACAATTCCAAGAGGCCAATCTATGCGTCGAGTATTATCTTGTCCTATTAAAACAATATCACCGATGTTTATTACATCATTCCTTCTTATTCCCTTGTGCACTAGCTGAGCAAGATATTCATTTCTAAATCTTTGTTTGAGATCTTCACGTAATTTTTGCAAAACTTTTACACGTTTCAACATAGAGGTTCGATCCACAAGGTCTAGATCTGGAGTTTCGTTGCTGTTGCTACCTTCCCCGTATATAAACGTTGCCGGAGTTAAAGGTACTAATTCAGATAGATCATCGTGAATGTAGGTCAGCGGTCTGCTATTTAAAACCGACTCACAGTCACATAAAATTGTAGTTAGTTCTTCATAATCTGCAACAGATTTACCTAACACACGACGTAGAAGAGTCTTAAGCATTCCAACTATCCGCTCCCACCACCCACCCCACCATGCTGCTGTGGGTGGAATAAATTTCCAAATTATTTTCTGAGCGGTGAGTACACAGCAATCTTGTCCCAATCTAAATTCTTTAAATAATTGTTTGCTCCTACAAAGTTCTTTCCATTATCCGAGTAAATGACCGATATTCTACCTCTTCTTGCGATAAATCGTCTGAATGCTTGAATGAAAGCATCTGTAGTTAGAGACCGTACTAATTCAAAGTGGACTGCTCGGTACACAGCACAGGTAAACAAAACTATCCAAGCTTTTTCTTTCGATTTTAGATACAGAGGACCGGCATAGTCCACACCAGACACTTGAAAAACTTTTGTCTGAGTAACTCTTTCTCTTGGAAGAGGCGCAAAAGGAACTTCTACTGGTTTAGCTCGATGACGCTTACAAGTCACACACTTGGAAATAACTTTATTTATTAACTTTTTAGCTTTAAGAATCCAGTATCGCTCTCGGAGTCTTGAGAGTAAGATGGAACGACCAGCATGAATCGCTTTTATATGCTCTTCTCGGATTAATTCTAACACAACACTGTTAGCAGGTAAAAGAATTGGACATCTGAAATTCTCATTCTCATCACTATGTACCAGTTTGGTTTTTACTCTCAGAATATCACTTTTATCTCGAAAAGCTTGTATTTTGGCGAGAAATTTATCATCTTGGAAATGCGTTGTTTGCAATGACTTAAAAATCACACTTTCTGCCTTTGTTAACTCCTCACAGATTAAATTTCCCTTTAACTTATCTTGATGTGAAACGTTGTGGACAAAACGTAGGATCCAAGCGACTACTCTTACATTTCGGCTATATGTTGAAAAGTAATTACACCATATTTCCGTTACTTCAACATTTACCATGGAAATAACTATTGGTTTTCTTTTTTCCAAATTTACTTCCTCTTCATTAACGGAAATTTCGTCAGCTGTTACAGGCCATTCCGTGTTGGAAAGATATAGCCAGCTGGGAACCTCATACCATTTCGAATTGCCGAGTTGTTGAGCAGAGCAACCTCTACTTGGTAGATCTGCGGGATTCATAGATCCGGGCAAATGCCTCCATGCTTTTACCGGAGTCAATTTCCTGATTTCTTGAACTCGATTTTCCACAAATACACCCCATGTGTCTTCTCTTTTAAGCCAAGCTAATACAGTTGTTGAGTCTGTCCAGAAATGAACTTTGTCCGTCTTAAACTGTTTTACTATTTCAATAGATAGACGAGCTGCAATTGTAGCGCCAAGAAGTTCAAGTCGAGCAATCGTTGTTTCCTTTTTCCCGCTAGGAGCGATTCTTGCTTTACTTTGCATCAGGTGAACTTGAACATTGCTTTCGTCTTCTATTCTTAGGAAAACTACTGTGGCATACGCAAATTTACTGGCATCACAAAAGAAATGTAATGAAATGCGCTCGTAACCTTTGTCACAATGCAACCACCTTGGGATTTCTATGTGCTTCAGATATTCAAGCTGACTTAGCCACTTTGAAAAATCTTCTCGTAATTTTGCGTCAACTTCATCATCCCAACCAATTTTAGTTTTCCACAAATTTTGTAACCACAATTTTGGCCGTATCGATACCGGGCTAGTTATACCCATAGGATCAAAAACTCTGTGTGAGGCAGATAAAATGCTTCTTTTGGTGATTTTTTCATGTTTTGCGTCTTTCATATCAGGAATATTAATTAACAGAGCATCACTTTTTCTATTCCACTTCATTCCCAGAATGTTGGTCTCACTAGAATTAGGCTCTGATGGGTTAGTAGACTCCCACCCTCGTAAATCGAATTGTCTTTCAGCCATAATATTAGTAGCAACTTCTATGAATTGTTTCAACTCTGATTCAGTTTTCACGCTTGTGAGGCAATTATCTACATAAAAACTGCATATTAGTTCCTGTATAATCTCTTTAGGGTATTTTTCATTCCCTCCCATTGCTTCCTCTAGTTTATTATTCAAATGGTATTGAATAGTGGCTCCAAGCAAAAACGGACTACAGGAAACGCCAAACACAACTCTTCGATGACGAAAATGTTTGAGCTGTCCATCTTCTCCATATCATAAGAATCGTAAGAAATTTCTATCATTTTCATAAAGACTTATTTGCAGAAAAGCCTTACGTATATCAGCTGTTACACCAAATTTATAACTTCGAAATTTATTTATCATTGAGGGAATTACTTCTATCAAATTTAACCCTTTCTCAACACAATCATTTAAACTAGGAACTCCTTTTCTCTTAGAAGAAGCATTGAACACGGGCCTGATTTTAGTTGTGCTGCTCTCCTTTATCACAGGTCTATGAGGTAAATAGTGACAAGGTATCCCCATGTCTTCTTTTGGAACCTCTTCAATTATTTCCTCTTTCTCCCAGTCCTTGAACACTTCTCCATAGGCATCATACAATTTGTCGGTTTTCAATTTGCGTGTTGTCATTTGCAATCTCTTTAACGCCAAATCATAATTATCTGGCAAAGGCAAATGCTCATCAAGCCATGGCAGACTAACTATAAAACGACCATCTCCTTCAACTTTCACTGTATTTAGGAAATGCTCCATTGAGGCTTTTTGCAGTTCCTCTCTAGATTTTTGTTCTGAAGGATCTTCTATTCCTAAGTAATCTAATCTCCACAGCTCCAAAATATACATTTCTTTTACTAAAAGGGAAGTAACCAACATTGCATTGCTTGATGGTAAATCATATTCAGGTGCTTTCCCTGTTAAAGTCCACCCCAGTAGTGTCTCTATTGCTACTAATCCACTGGCCAAAACTCTTCGTTTTCCAGTCATAAGTTTTCCTATTACGTCAGCTCCGAGCAGAATTTGAACTGGTTGTGACTCATTTCCGACGTCTGACAACTTTATATTCATTTCGTCAAGCTCTTCTAACCAGGGTCCAAAACTAACCGGTGTTATACTATCACAAATAGATGCTTGATCCAAAGCTTCCATGTTACAAGTCAAATTATTCTCTGGATTCCTTAATCTAATTCTATAACACGTGTGTTCAAATCTATCTGATTTATAACCACCAAACAAAGAGTGGATGAGAGTTTCTTTTCTCAAGGGAACATATTCCATCTCTTCAGCCAAATTTTTTAAAATATATGTTCTTTGTGATCCCGAATCTAAAACTGCTCTCACCACAATTTCTTTTCTATCAGATATCAGCTTTAGTTTCATAGTTTGAAGGAACACTTTCGGACCGTACGTGATGTTAGACATGTTTATTTCAGAACTTTCACTTTTCTGCCCAGATTTATCGGGTTCACGATTTCTTGCAGCTAAAGATTCACACATTAGTACCACATGTCTTTTACCGCATACGACACATTTTATAAAAGCTTTGCACTGAATGTTCTTGCATTAAACAGGCAAAACAACATTGATTTTCTCTTATTATGTTCTCTCTTTCAGCTAAAGTCATATTTCGAGCGGAAAAGCAATCTGAACTTTTATGTTTCCCAGAACAAAAAACACACCCTTTCTTCAAATCCTTTACATCTGTAGTCAATAGATTTGCCGCTGTTGGAAATCTTCTTGTTGGCAAATCTCTTGCTTTCTTCTTAAAGGGCTGGCGTTTTTCATCAGATCCCAAAACCTGACATAGCCAAATTAATTCTTTCTTCGCCTTCCGTTTCTGCCTTCAAGAAAGTCATGATGTTTGTTAATCGCTCTTTGGCGTCAACGGAAGCAACGCTCGAAGAACTTCGGTTCCATGCTTTCAGAAACTCTTCTTGGAAGCAAGATTCTACCATAGGGAATAGTATTGAAGCGCATTTCTCGGTTGTAACACCTAACGTTTCTAAAGCTCTAAGATATGACTCTAGTTTATCATAAAGAGAGGTCATAGATATTCTTTCATGCTTTTGAACGGAAACTATGAGCTTCAACAATTCCCTAACATAAACTTCGACCAAAAGGTCATCCTTGCCAAATCGGGCTTTGAGGCTATCAACTGCTTTGGTATAGTTTGCAGTGGTTGGCGGAAAGCTTTCTACAACTTCTCTAGCTCTAGATCCAACAGTTGTAGCTTGAATCAGGTATTGAAATTTGTTTTCGGGGGCAATACCTGTATCTTTATGAATTTGTTCAAATTGTCCCCAAAATGGTAGCCAATCTTTTAAATCTCCACTAAATTGCCTAAGTTCTAATTTTGGCAAATTAAACTGCTTTCTGACACTGGCACTAATAATATTTGGAGGAGACTCACCGGTTCTAAACGATGCAGCTTGAAGTCTCGCCAACTCCAGTTCATGCTTTCTTATATTTTCTCTCTCTTCACTCTCTCTTTCTTTCTCTCTATATTCTCTTAGCTTCTCTTCATTTTCTCTTTGTCTCTCTTCATTTTCTCTTTGTCTCAATTTTTCTACGTATTCCTCCCTTTGTCGTCGATCATTGATAGTAGTTACCAATACACTTGTTACAAAATCTGGATCAGCTAAATATTCTTTACTTTTCAAAATGATTGTTTTCAGATCCGATACAGTAGCTTTTTGAGGTAATACTTCGCCAATTTCTTGGGCAACAATAATAAGATCTTCCTTTTTAAATCCTTTTGGTGCTAAAAACATTTTTCAAATCAGAAGTAGCTTAATAACTGTCCTGTCGCGGACGCCACAAATGTCGCCAATAAGTTGAAATAAATAATGCGGACGCCTTTCAAATACAATCAATCAAATGAACTACAAGTTCTACAGATGAATGACAACAATATATAAAACTTTAATCTTTTAATAACCAATAATTTAGCATCAAAACGGATTCTAAAAATGTATAAACTTAAATTAAAAACAAAAAAAGAACAACAACAAAAAAAACTATATCTGGTTGCCACGCAACCTTAAAGTGAAATATTAAAACAAATAAATCTAAAGAAAATTAAAGGTGGCGCTTCTGTTAAAAATACATACGTTAATGACTTAAAATCTTAAACAATTATTAAAAAGAAAATACTTTTTAAAATTCAGATACAAAAAAATAAAATAATAAAATTTTAAATAGGATATTAAAATTGTAGAAAAAATAAAAATATTTTATAAAATTTTTTTTTACATTATTGAAAGCACAATGGAAATTTTGAAACTATATTTTAATAATTAGTAAACAAAAACAGCGATATTCTAAGAAAAAAAATTGTTTTACAGATATTAATTCAAACGTTTTGCATTAGCGTAGAAAGCTCTTAGAAATTGTTCAAAAAAATATCTGTACTCAAAATTTCAGGTAAATTAGAAAATTATTTTCAGTTCTACTTTAAGTTTAAAAAATGCAAAATAAACCGAAAAAGATGTGATTTGTTGTATTTTTAGTGAAAATATTCTTCCGATCTAGCTTTCTACTCCTCAAGCGTATAATCAATTATTATATTTAAATTTTACTTTAGAGAATAAATAAATCAAGTTGAGAAATTAAATATTTACTCTTAAATATTTTATTAATTAAATATATTTTTTAAATTAATATTTTATTTCTCCCTAGCGGAATGTTATAACCAATGAAGGCTTGGAAAAAATTCACAATAATATCAGCAATAATAAAACCTAAAGAAAGCAATACTTTTTTTTCATAGTTTTGTATGTTTAGAAATTATCATCACAAATGTTTTTAATTTCTGATTGTTGAAATAGAAAATAATGGTTTTATTGCTATTATAAACTTCAAATTAATATCTGTATTATTTTAACCTGCTGTTCCTTTAAATTTTGCAAGCTTTAAATATGTATTTGTTTTTAAGAAAATGATAGTAATTGAAGAAAGACGAAACGAAAGAAACGCAAGTGTTACCTAAGGTTTCTCAATTTACTTTTCAAAAGAACGTATATATTTTAATTAAATCTAACTTTCATTGTTCATTTATTTCAAATATTTTATTTTTGCTTTCATTATCTCAAATTTGGAATTCCATCTCATATTTAAAATTGTTACAAATAAAAAAAAATGAGCCTGCTTTAAAAAATATACATTAGTAAAATTATCTGCAATATTTAGATCAAAATTAGACAAACCAAAATTACAAGTTGTTTACAATTTTAATGTTTTAATGTGAAAATCTTCCTCGCACAATCAGCTTTCAACAAAATCAGCTTTCATTTTAACCATTAATTGAAAGTTTGCTTAAAGCGTTTATCTTTTTATTAGAAATGAAGAAAGTAAAACATTAACTTTACATTAAATGAAACCCCTTCAAGCGGGAAGGAAGAGAACTTCTGTTGTTACCGGATGCTCTTAAAATATGAAGCCACAGAGGTCTCAAAAGAATTATTTTCAAAGTTCCTTAAGCAGACCTAATAATTATACTTTTTCAAAAAGCTCTCTAAAAGGAATTTGTCTTGAGCTATTATGTCTTTTTTTCCAACTCTCATTGATTGAATTCCTTTTGTCGGTGATAGTCGAGTATTTTCGTGTCAAAGACACTTTCTTGTTTTGAAAAGATATAGTAATTATTAAAACCATTGTTCTTTTGAATGAATGTTGAAATATGATACCGAAGTTTTATTTAAAAATGTAATCATTTGTTTAGAAGTGTTAAAATAATCTGGCGTATTTTATTGATATAAGTTTAGATCATTATTTTGAACAAATTTTCATGTACGACAAGCAGTTTAAACGCATGAATGATGGTATACAAAATGATGGTATTACATTTTTGTTCCTTCTGTAAAAATTTTAAAAATAATTTATTTTTAAAACTACTTTGGTGAATTCACATCAATAACAATTGACTGATTTCAGTTTTGCGTGAAAGGAAACAATTTATCTGAGGTTGTATGCATGTCTCTAACACGAACTCAATGTTAGCATCATTTATTATAAATCCATTCTGATATTTTATTTGTTTCCATACCATGATTAAAAGTAAAAGATTAAAAGTTAGAGATAAGTATCTTTCACAAATTTAGCAAACTCAAATTAAGAATGAATTTAACAGAACTTTACTAGCAATATGTCATGCAAAAATTTCTTTACATTCAATTTGGCAGTTCTTTTTATATAAAATTAACCAACAAATCATTTTTTTAAAATACCTTTATAAATATATTTTACTGGATGTATGTAATGAATTTCTTATTATTCTTGTAATGAATTTTCGATATACGTAATGAATAACTGTTAAATTTAATTTCCAGAGCAGAACAGTTTGAAAAAATTTTTATACGCAACTACTGAGATGCAAGACATGATTTCCTTTTATAAAATTAGTTACAAAATTATGTTACAATGTAAAAAATTCCGAATCAAATTAGAGTAAAAAGAACTGGAAACATTTTTAGAAAATTGGCGTTTCAAGAGTTCTATTTTTAGATTTCAAGTGATGCATTAAAATATATTGTGTGCAGTTAATTCAATTGGTAATAAGACATTCGTTTAAGATAAATAAAAATGTTTGAATGCAAAAAGACTTGGTGTACTTGTTTAGTTTAACTTCTTTTGACATGGATTTGCTTGTGGCTGTCATTCTACTGTAGTAGAATGACAGAGACAGAATATTTAGAAAGTAACACGATATGCACACTTTCGTATTCAGTGTTTTTCTCTTTTGTCTCTGAAAAGGAAAGTGACAGTGATTGAGTTTAAATATAACACCAAGAGAGTTTTCCAATGTGTTCCCAACAATGGTATTACATAGATTCTTGCTACTATTCGTATTTTCTTTCTGATTCTTGTTATTTATTATTTTTTGTTAAAAAGTAAGCTATAAAAAATTTGTCATTTTTTTTTATTTGTCTCATTTACAAGTTGTGCTTTCTCTTAGTCCGTTGTATAAGAAATGCATAAAGATACAGCAAACGATAGAAAATTGATTCTTTTTCAGATTTGGAAGATGTAAATATTTGTTAGCAAGAGCCTCATGAACCAGTTTTAATTTTTACTGAAAACGTCTTTCTATGTCAGAAGAAACTTGATTTTTTTAAAAATAATAATGGAGAAGATGGCGAGAAAATAAAATCCTTGAATCAAGCGTAAAAACCCAATTGCAAAATTTAATGAGCCAAGGAGAAAATTGAAAAAGCCGGAGGCAACTTCGTAAAACGTAAAAATGTCATAAGCTCATGAATTGTGTACCTCCTAACGACTTATTATGTATATATATATATATATATATATATATATATATATATATATATATATATATATATATATATATATATATATATATTATAATTATTGTTATAATTAAAGTTACGGTTTCGAAAATCGATAATTGTAAAACTTCTCGTCAGAAAGACCTGATATTTTGGCTGGACAATCGTAAAGCACCAATAGAGTTTAGAGGCTTACTTAAAATTTATTAGCGAAAAGAAAGAAAACGTGTTTACCGCGACAACAGTGATAATGCAAAAAAAAAAAAAGAAAAGAAAAGAAAAGAAAGTAATATAAAAAAAATATTAAAGTCAATTTCTACTTAAGTCAACAAAGAAAAACATTATTTTAGTTACTTTTTATTAAATAAATAAAGTTTTTTCTCTAATATAAAACTAGAATTAATAAATTAAATTTAATGAATGAACTAATATTTTAAAAAAAACTGTACTAACAGCTAGTGCCATCCACTGCAAGTTAAAAGAAATGTATTTGAACTTGAATGGATGAAAAAAAGTATTTTATTAACAATTTGCGATCGAAACGCTCGTGTACGCCCTCTAGCGGGAGCCTGAAAATATCGGGCATTAGTTCCAGCATGACCATTGGCAATGACGGACGCCATTTTCTTACCAGCAAATAAGAAGCAAAATTTCCCTAATGAAAAGGTAGAAGAACTTGAAAAAATTAACCAGAACACGCCAAACATTGAAGCAGAACACGCCAAGCATTTGAAGAACAATTTCTCCATAATTTTTACCTTTTTAACTACTACCAACAACATTACTTACAATTTCATGATGACTTGCTGTATTACGGTAAAATAATTTTTTCTGTCTTCTAATTATTACAAATTAAAGTGAAGTCAACATTGCTTTCGTCATTCCGATAAATAAATGTGAATTCAGAACGTACAGAACTGTAATATGTATAGAATATTCTTCTTCGTTATAGAACAGTACTTTTTCTGTATCTATATAATTCGGAAAACAACAATAAAGAATCATCCAAATTACTTGAAATAGTGTCATTTGTGCTGATAATTAATAAATTTTTATAGTTTTCTTGGTAAGTATTTTTTAGTTTTGAAAGAATAATTTCAACTAGAATTCAGCTGTTCTATTTTTAAGCTACATATTCAAATTTATATCGAGATCTTACAATTATAAAATTTTGATGTGTGATACGTTATCTAAAAGTAATAAAGGGATAATCTATGTATATATTATTGGAAAATAAAATTTTCAAACGAAGAACATTTCATTTGTAATTCTGCGGATTTATAAAACAGGTGAGTGTTATGATTTTTATAATAAAAAATTAGCTTGTAAATAATTTATTTTTCTTATTTGATGATAGTTCTCTACAGAATGGTTTTTTACGTCTGATTAGGAACTCTAAGAATAAGAAAAGGAAACAATATGAAAGTTTTTTATTGCAATATGAGAAATTTTGAGAATCATTTTTTAATCCTAAGAATTCTTTGTTTTACATTTTTTAATTTCTGATTTTTAGATAAAATTGTTGTCAAAATACTTTTTTTTTAAAACACAAATGTTATAACATTATGCGTTTATGTATACTTCTTGCATATTCTAATGTTTGAAGTAAAATGATTTAGAAAAGTATAGAATAAAAATTTGGTACTTATGTATTAACGCCACCGCAGCTACAGATTTGGTGGTTTTTAAGTGCCGCCAATCTAAAACCTAACATTTTTGGGACAAATCATAAAATGAAACACTTTATTTAAAATCAAAGTAGTCAATTCGGAGTCAGGATTTCGGAGGGAAATGGGCCGATATAGAGTTTAACATAGATTTAAAACAATCTCTATTTTCTTCTCTATCTTAACAATCTCTATTTCTATTGCCATATTAACTCCAATAAATAAGATTCAAAATGAAATAACATTTCCAAAACGTACGTTTACCAAGATAAAGTTTCTTGTCATGGGAATTGGTATATTTTCGTTTTTTTATATTTTTTGTTGGTAAAATATTTCGCTCCCGAAAAAATAAAATTGCATCTTGTTTTGTTTTTGGCAAATTACGAATTTTCTTAGCACTAAATAATGGTGTTAAAAAAGAATTTTTTTTTTCTTTTCGTAAGCATTCTTTATTTTACGTTTTTTAGTTTCTAAATAAAGATTTTTATTGAAACTTAAAATGTTTTGATAAAAATTTTTGTCAAAAAGCTTTTTTTACAAAATTAAATTTTATAAAATTATGAGGCCTATGTATACTTTTTGTTCATTTTAATTTTTGAAGTAATATGATTCGTAGAACTATGGAATGTAAAGTTTAAATACGTCTTTCATGTTATATCATTATACTTAGTTAAACAATTTCTCTGGCATTAGGTTTACTCTTATTAGAATATGCATATTTTTTTCTGCTTATGTACAAATATTTTTCCGATGTGTTTTGGATGTTCCTTCTCTAAAAAGGAGAAATACCATTTTGTTTTTGTTTGCATAAGAAAGAATATCAATCATTTTTCTTTCCTAAATTTAATAAACCGCACTAAAGAAGGAGCATTGCAATGCTACACGTTGCATTTAAGACGTCCCTAGAGTAACTGAATGACTGTTCATATAGATATCGCAGGTATTCGTCGCATACAACAACGCCCTCTATAGTTTGTTGCGATCATGAATTGAAAATTTAAACAAGATGCATAAATATATAAAGGAAGAGTGTGAATAAATAGTAGGTTACTGAAAAAAATGAGTTCAGTATCAGATAACTATAAAAGTATAAATTTGGTGCCGTGGACCCCCGTGATACCACTTAATGTTCTTTATTGACTTTATCTGACACGGCGAATATATTAAAAAAAATTAAATGTGCGCAATAATTTTTATTTTGGTTCAAAAAGAGCTATAAGTTAGAAATTAAGACTGCTGTTTTCTTAAGATATGTGAAAAACTGAAAAACTTACAGTAAAATTTAAAACAATGACTAAAGTTTAACCAATCAGAAAATTTTATTTTGTTTTTCGTTCATTCCCATTTAAGAAATGAATTAATATTTGAAAAAAAAAAAAAAAAAAAACAGTATCAAAATCAAATGTCGTCGACTGCAAGTTTAAAAAATATATTTGGACATGAGTGGATGAATAAAAAGTATTTTATTAACGATTGAAAATTTGCACAAGATATAGGGAGAGTGTGAACTAATAGTAGGAATTGTAAAAAAAAAGGTGCATGGTATCAGACAACTGTAATAAGGCTTCTATACTATGAGAGCTGAATTATCCGCCATTATGGAAACGATAAGTTTGCAAGTTACGTTATGTAAGAGAGAACATCTTACTCATGATAAAGGAATAACTTCTTTGATGCTTCCTCCGCCTTGTTACGCTACTAACTGGAAGCACAAAAAGGCTTGCGCCACAACAGATCAGAGAGCATTTGTACTGATGCAATGGATATGGTGAGTAATGTTTGCCTTCAAGTCGGCTAAATTTTCACTCTGCCCGCTACAAACAACATTCTGCAGATTCCCCCAAAGCCAGAAATGTCACGGGTTCAAGTCGGGGGAACGTGGAAACCACGTTATTGGAAACTGGTGGCTTGTGATTCTATCATCTCCGAAATGAGCTCTCATCAGCTTCTTCACAGGAGTAACAATCTGTGGAAGAGCGCCATCTTGTATGAATAGTGTGCGATCCACATTACTGATACTGATGAATTGCCGGAAGGACATGGTTACGCAAAAGTGGTTGATAGCCCTTGCCAGTAAATGTGCAGGTAACAGGACCCGCAAGTTTGATCTCCTTGATGAAAATTGGACCGCTGACTTTATTCCGCACCACACAGTGACCTTTTTAGATGAAACGGATTCTCTGTCGCCCATATCCTGCAACTTTGCTCATTTACAGAACCTTGGAAATGGAAGTGGGCTTCGTCAGACCTCAAAATGTTCCATGGTCACTCGTTTTCACCTTCCATCAGGGAAAGCAATCGTAGTGCATAAGATTCACGTGCTTCCATGTCAGCAGATAGCCACTGCTGATAGGCATATCCTGCCGTCGGTAAATTCTCCATGCACTGCTGATTCCAGTATCCCTGTTCGTCTTTTTCTTATAATGTTATAGCCACAGCTTCCATTGCCGAGGCAGAAACTTGTTTTCTTCCTCTACACAGTTTCACGTCAAATGAACTGGTCTCTTCGAATTTAGCAATAATTTTTCGGAGATCATTTGTGATTATTGGACCCAATTTTATAGATTTTAATGTCAGAAATGTCCTAATAGCTGTAAGTGCACAACCATAATTCTTACAAAAAATCTTCAAGAGCAGAGCGTGGTTCTTCGTACTCAAAACCATGAGGAAACATTCGAGCAAAGAGCAGAGGATCTGTTTTTTTATGACAGAGTAATTTGCATGTCTCCAGATAATGTGGACCCTGACATTCGATATATTTTGGAACTATTTTTTTCCTTAGTCAAAGTCCTTACGAATGTTCTGCTAAAATGCCAGGTCTAATTTTAGTTCAACTATAGCAAATATAACTTTAATTTACTAAGAAAAACAGTTCTATAACGCGATAAATCACTTTTCATGTTGCAGATTTATTGATAATAATTTCTGCATTAACTTTCCTAAATTTCAAATTTTACATAATTTAAATTATCCTAATTGTTTAAATATTGTTAAAACTAATGATTTTGATAGTACTGTCAACTTGTTGGATTTACATATAGTTTTGGGCCATAAGCCTATTATCTCTGTATGCGATAAACGCAAGGATTTGAAGTACTCAGTCGGCAAAGCTGTTTCAGTTGCATTAATGTCAGGGAGCTTAGAGGTGTTATTATTTCTGTAATTATCGGATTTAAAAGAATTTGTAACGATAATATTAACTTTATATTGGAAGTAGATAACTTCAAAGTCAAACTTTTTCACAATAACTTTCCAGCCTGTTTTGCCAATAGTCTTTTGGCCCAGTTTAAAATTGAACCTTAAATTCACTATTTGGAATTCACACTGTACATAAATGTCTAAACAGTAACCGTCACTCATATTCATTTATGACGCACCATCTTCGATCCAATAGTTTGGAAGGATGGCTGTTAATGTGGTTATTAACTATATCTAAGCTTAGAATCTAAAATCAAAGCTCAATTACGTGAGCTTAGACTTAGTTTGGTTATGCACTGATTACGGATCGAAAGATTTTCGGTTTTACATTTTCATTATTTTTGAGTTCTCATGTTTTTATTGCCAGCCAATTTAAACATGTCCAGAAACATTGGGTCTGATGATAAGTTACAACAATTCTTTTTAATATTTTTATGTATATACTTATATCTCAAGTGGATATATATATATATATATATATATATATATATATATATATATATATATATATATATATATATATATATATATATATATATATATATATATATATATATATATATATATATATTTAATTGTGGGCAACAAACCTGTTGTGCTCCTTTGGGTACCTGGGCACTGTGGTATCTATGGAAACGAACAGGCGGACTTCTTCGCAAAGAGGGCCGCTGGGTTTCTACAACTAAAACATACAGAGATCTCCTACCACAGTATAAAGCTACGTCTAAAATAAGTTTTTAAAAGAACTCTTGCTTCCAGATTACAAGAAAGAATAAAAACTAAGCGGTGGAAAGATGACCTCTTAAATATCCCTAATGGTCCATGCCGTGAAGTTGTGGTACAGTTTCGACTCCTAACGGGCCACGACTGTCTGGCTGAACATTTGCACCGCATCGGTATTCTAAATTCACCTGACTGCCCACTCTGCAACTTGACAGAGCCCATGAATAGGACCCACCTCCGCCGCTGTGTTGCATTGCATTCCGGCTTAGAGTCGTCGCTTTATTGGCAAGTCAGAGAACTTTTAGGGCAATGACTTCGGTCATTCTTTTTAGTTTATTTACTTTTTTCACCTGCTTTGTCTTTGCATTTGTTTTCTGTGTTATTTCTTGTTTATGCCCTGCCATTCAAAATTATAAAAAAAATTGTTGGCAACAACGGTGAGATAATATTACCATTTACTTTAAAGGAATTGTGTTACAAGGATTATTAATTTATTAATTATTTCTTTCTTGAGAGGAGCAAAAAAGTGTGATTTAGTCGAATTATGTTAGGACTTGGGAGAAACTGTCATTGGTAATGTTACGGTAGGTTGATAAATCAAATTAATGACTCTAAAATTATCAAGTGGATCTGGTTAAAGAAAGGTTAGAAGTAATTAACGAAAACCGTATCGAAGAGAAAGAAAAAAAAAAACGCCAGGAACAGCAAATACAACAAGAACAAGAAGAGGAAAAAAACCCGCTAAGAACGGCAAAAACGAGAAGAGCGTCAATTTGCACGGAATCGGTTAAGACTTAGTGCCCAATTAAGTGGTCCCTCAAATCTGAATATTGATACTACTTGACGAAATACGTTGAATATCTACAAGTTAATGCAGAATTTTGATCCTAAGGAAGATGAAATTAGCCTGCATTTAGTAATTTTTGAGCGTCAAGCAAACCAGCAGAGATCCCTAAAGAAAAGTGGGTTACTCATCTATTATATTTTTTTTCTACCTGATATAACAAAATTAATAGCAGGGGAGTCTGAAGAACAAATTTTCAACTATGACCATGTCAAAGAAATTTTCATAAAACGTTTTAAGCTAAGGCCAAAAAAATTTAGGATCAAATTTATTCAGCACCAAAAAAGTTTGATAATAGTTGGGAAGATTTCAGTTTTAAAATAAAGAACTACCTAAATGAATGGGTTCAGGGATTAGGAATCAAGGATTTTGAGGCCCTGCTGGATCTAATGGTCACTGCTCAAACGAAACGAAGAGTTCCCAATGAAGTGCGTGAGCATTTTATAAATACTTGGTCAAAAATAACCTCATCTACAAAGCTGGCAGAAATGCTTGACGAGTTCGAGAATGTACGTGTAAGTTGGAAACGAGTTAGTTCGCAAGTAAATTTTGAAAATCGCAGACCCAAGTCGCGAGAGGAATTTGCTACGAGGAAAAATTCACAAGAAGCTGCTAAACAAATTGCCGAAACGAAGAAAATATAACCAAATATGAGTACAAACAGTTGATTTATGAGCAATTTGATACACGTAAACCTTTTTAATGCAACGAATGTGGATCTACTAATCACATTCGACCTCAATGTTGAAAACTTAAGTACTAAAAGCCACCCGCTCAAGTTAATCGAGTCGGAATAGGACAAGTACTAAATCCGTGCACTCTTATGGCGGAAGTAAATGGATTTAGAAAGCAAGTTATTTTAGATTTAGGTGCAACTGTTGATGTTATATGCTGAAAATATGAGACTCCAGATATGTTTACTCGCAAAACTGTGTGGGTACAACAACCATTAAATGAAGGCTCAACTAATATAACTTGTCATTAGCTAGAGTTTCAATATCTGGACCGTTTGGTGACATTGCAACCAAAGTGGCTCAGGTAAGAAGTGAGTTGGATAAAGGTCTATGGAATAGAACGTCGGCTAGATTCTCACATTTACAAGATATGCCAATACTAATTTCAGAGTTAAATGTAGATAATACCAGATCGCAAACTAATTAAAAAATTGAAAATGAAGAGAAGCAAAATTTGCGAATTATCGGAAAGTATTCCGAACAAAGTAATGAAAGGCAAGAATTTATTTTAGATGAAAAAGATTATGAGCCTGTTTTGGAAATGGATGCCGTTAGTTCAGAAATGGCTGAGATATTACCAGCTTTAGATACCAATTCTGATAAACTTTCTTTGATACAAGTAGATCAGGATAAATTTGTTAAAGCAAAACAGGAGAGTTCCAAGTTAAAATCACTTTTTAAAACTGTGGGTAAAGGTATTCAGAATCAGAATAGTAAACATTGCTAACTGGTTGAAAGAAAACTTATTTTTTAATCGAAGGATGGTTATGAGAAATAAAAAATAAAATAAAAACTTCTAGTTATACCTGAGGAATTTGGAAACCGAATTTTAAAGTTAAGCGATAAAAGTTCTTGGATAACTTGACGTAACCAAATCAAAAGCTAGTTTGGCATGATATTATTTTTGGCCTAAATGTTATAGTGGAAGAGAAATTTGCTCATCTGTAAATCCTATAGAACTTAGTGCCGTTACACAAACTGAATTATGTTGAAAGAAGCTGAGCATTTTCTTTTTTATATAAAAAAATTGATTAGTATTTTTTACAAACAAACAGAAATATGCAAATTAGTTGTTTTTTGAATCCAGTTTGAAGTGCAACTGAAAAAAAAAAAATTGGGGAAAATCTTGCAAATAAGTCCCGAGGACTTATGTCACATGCCAAAAGGAAACATTAATAATTATAATTGGTTCATTAACTAGATTTAGGGAATAATATGGTTCTCACATTTAGGTTTTAGGGAAAATTTAAAATGCCAATGCATGCTTACTTGAATCCAAATATAGAATAAGAATTGAGTGAATAATAAAGTGTGAGGAAGCGCTTAATTTTGAATAATAAAGTAAGAAGGAGAATTTATATTTAGAAATAACATAAAATGATTTGTTAAAGGTTTTTATGCATAGTATGAGCATTTTACAAGTATTTCAAGAATTAGTTTCTCAAATTCGTCTCTAAATCAAAATTTGCCGTTATTGCTCGCAGTTTTTGAAAAAAAATTTGCCCTTATGCTATGTTACATAATTTAATTTTACATTATTTTTTTTACTTGTAACTTTGTTTTTTTTAAATTTAAATTCAATCATTCTATATTAAAATTCTTCAATTTCAAAAGTCAAATTTTCAAAGTTGAATGAAAAATTATAAAAAAATTTTGTTATGTTGAAAACAGCTGATCATTTTCTGTTTCGGTTTATGAATTAATTTAATATTTTTCAATATAAGATCAATAGTATATTGTTTGGTTATTTTTCTTAATTGTTTTAAATTTGATTATATTTTACAAAAAATGTTTTTTATTAAATTTAAATTTTATAGTGTAACAACATTTTTAAAAGATATTGATATATGTGAATAAATGTGTATAATAATAATAAAAATAATTATTTTGTCCGAAAAAAATCCCCAAAATAACTTTGTTTTCCATTCTAAAAGCTTGTTACAGGAATATGCCAGGCCGACACATGTTAAGACCAAATTAGCTTGTAATTGTACGTTAAAGAAATATCCCGCAAAGTATTCTTAGATAAAATTTTCACTGACTTAACGACTTGAAAAATGAGATTAGAGAGAAATCTTACTTTCCTTCAGAACTTTTTTCAACTGAACTTTTTCCAATTTATTTTTCTGGCGTCGGCAAAAGAAAAAAGTACCGTTAAAAAAATAATGTTAGTTTCGGATAAAAACCGAATGTATTTTCTAAAATCTGCATATAGTGATTCTTGTAGGCATCGATAACCAAAATAAAAAAAAAATGTTACTTTAAACTTTTTTTTCACATGATTTATTTTTTTAAAGAAATATTACAAATACTATTATTTAATAAAGTAGCCCTCCTTTAAGCCCTATTAAAAATTTTATCATTTTAATTTCAAAATTCTTATTTCAGTTTTAGAAATGTCAATAACTGTTTTCGTAATTTTCAGAGTAATTCGTTAGACGCAAACAGGGAGAACTTTATAAACACTTATTTGTTCAGAACGTAATCATTCTTACTCAGTATACACGAATCAAATGCCAATATTGGGGATCAGGTTTCGGAAACGGTTTCGAAATGTAGAAATGATAAAAAAGCATCACTAGTAATTCTGCAATATCATTATTCGCTCATGATTAGCAAACATGGCATCTAAATTTTATGCAATTATTGTTTTTCATTAATCAATGACTTTTTCATATGCTTTCCTTAAAAGTTTTATAAGAAATTCTAGCAATACAGGGAAAATTTAAATAAAATGGTTTTAATACCTTAAATAGTAGTTACGAACAATCCACTAGAATCTTTTTAGATACCCTAAATATTGAATTTCTTACCTTTTCTTGCAAAACGATAAGAATTTCTTTTAATGTTTTTTTTTTTTTAGATTTAGGGCATTAGATTTAGAATCTCGTGCCACAGGTCCTTGGCTCGATGCTCGGGCCGGGCGAAGTTGACTCAGCCTTTCATCCCTTCAGCGGGTCGATAAAATGAGTTCCAAGCATGCTTGTGTTCCGCATTCGATAGACCACACAACCTTTCTTTTTTTTTTTTTTTCATTTCCTCCAGACGTGGGCATGTACCTAAATTTGCAAAACTTTTACCCGTATAATCCTAATCTGGCTACCAGTCCAGCTCGCCACAACCCAGGGAGCGAGCCTGATAAGCGGGTATTTATTAAAATAAAATTGCATAACACATAGTACATAGTAGCTTGCTTTAGATAATTTTTACAATAAAATTTTGAAAAGCCTTGCTGATGACAAAGGTGTGCATCACATTCGTTAAAAAAAAGAAACAATAAAACAAAATTTGTTAAAAAATAGAAACAATAAGACAATAAATGAAGTAAAAAGAACAATAAATGAAACAAATTTTGTTATGTTGATCACACAACCGAACATCTACTCTTGCATGCCAGAGCCCAAAGTAAAAAAAAACTGAGGTGGGCAGACTAGGCTTTGGCCCTCAATGGGCTGTAGCGCCACTGAGTTTAGTTTAGTTTTAGACTACCTTAAAAATGAGTATTTGGTCCAAAAATCTCGTTTTTTGTTTTATTGCCTTATAACAATGTACAATTTTCCCAGTTTTCACAATTGTGCCTGCGCGGGTTTTTATTTTTTTAACTTTATTTAAATTTTTATTTCCCATTTCACTCTTGGATACTGTGGTTTTTTCAGTTTTATTTTTCACTTTTATTTTTTATTATTCGTTGGCATTTTCATATTTTCCGTTTTAAATCAATTTCGTTTTCATGATTCAGATCTGATTGGGCTGATTAGTCTTTACAATATTCATTTATTTTTGAGCTCATGAAACATGTCGATTTTTATTACCACCTTTTTTTTAAGCCAATGAAGTCCTTACCTTCAAGTATACTGTATTACATGTGGATCTTGATCATTAGTTTGATCAGAATCTTATGCTTGTAAAAGCAAACACCTGTATTTATTAACAGGTATCATGCAGTAGTTAAAACACGAAGGAAACAGTGACATCGATATTGTAATTACGTGAAGTTATCTTAAACTATAAAATTAACATTACATAATTTAATATTTTGTTAGCAGGTAATTGACGTTATAGAAATTGATCATTCAATCATGTGCTGAAAATAAACTTGAAGAAATATTAAACTTAAAGAACAATTTTCGTAGTTTTGCGACCACTATTTCAGATATTTTAAGGATCTCAATATTTTTAAAATTTCAACTAATATTTGCTAACTTTTTGAACTAAGGAAAAAAAAATATCATGATATATATATATAAAACTTCATGAATGTGTATATCAGTTATAATGTCTTAAAGAAAATCATAAATTTTTTATGGGATCTTTTTTGTTGTCGCGAAACCTTCTTCCCTAGAAGACTCGATCAAAAGTGTAAAGATAGCTTACTCGACAACTCTGTATAAATGAAAAGAATAGAAATGAATTTTGGAAATTTGGTATGATTACAAAATCTCCATACTTAAAAATGTTTAAAACAAAGTAAAAATACACAAATAATGTCATACAAAAGCTCTAAAATCACGGAAATCATATATAATTTATTTATCCATTCAAATTCTATTTTCAAATGAGATAAAAAGAAAACAATCTTTGCGTTTTGGGCAGAAATCAGCCCCAAAAGAGATGTCTTTTGCCTACCAAGAGAATTTTTTTAACTATTAAAACATGAGATTTTCCGAGTTAACTCAAATAGATAAATGAAAAATATACAGTGTTTCTTTCAATTTTTTATTGTATCAACTTGGTTGCTTAGCAATGAAGAAACACTAGGTATTTCTCTCTTGTCGATCATATTCACGATCGCAACGAACTATAGGGGGCGTTGTTGTATGTGCCGAATCCCTGCGATTTCCATATGAACAGTCATTCAGTTACACTGGGGACGTCTTTAATGTAGCATGTAGCATTGTAACGTTCCATCTTTATTGTGGCTGATTAAATTTAAAAAAGAAAAATGCTTGTTTTCTTTCTTATGCAAACGAAAACAAAATGGTATCTCCTTTTTTTTTAGAGAAGGAACATCCAGAACACATCGGAAAAATATTTGCAAATAAAGAGAAAAAAATAGGTATATTCTTATAAAAGTTCAAACCTAATGCCTGAGAAATAGTTTTACTAAATTTAATGGTATAACATGAAAGGCCCATTTAAATTTTAACGTAAAATAAAGAATGCTTACGAAACAAAAACAAAACAAAAAAAGAACTATTCTTTTTTTGTCGCTATTTTTAGTGTTACGAAAATGCGTCTTTGGGACTTGCCAAAAACAAAACAAGATGCAATTTTATTTTTTTGATAGCGAAATATTTTATAGAGTGAAATATAACGAAAATGTACCAATGTCCATAACATGAAACTTTATCTTAGTAAAAGTCCGTTTTGGAAATGTTATTTCATTTTGAATCTATGGTAATCTCTATATTGGCCCATTTTCCACCTAAATCCGATTGACTACTTTGATTTTAAACAAAGTGTTTCATTTTAAGATTTTTTCCAAAAATTTTAAGTGTAGATTGGCGGCACTTAAAAATCTGCCAAATCTGTAGCTGTGGTTAATACGTAAGTACCGAATTTTTCTTCCATACTTTTCTGAATCATATTACTTCAAATATTAGAATATGAAAGAAGTATACATAAACACATAATTTAATACCATTTAATTTTTCAAAAAAAGTATTTTGACAACAATTTTATCAAAAAATTATAAACTAAAAAACGTAAAATAAAGAATTCTTAGGATAAAAACGATTTTAAAATTTCCTCATTTTTCAATAAAAACTTTCGTTTTGTTTCTTTTTTTAAATTCTTATAGTATTTAATCAGACGTAAAAAAAACCATTTTGTAGAGAACGATCATCAAGTAAGAAAAAAAATTATTTACAAGCAAATTTTTTATTATAAGAATCATAACACTTCCCTGCAAAAAATGACCAATAGAAATCAATAAAAAAAAATGTATTGATCTGTACGGGGAAATGGAACACTGATATCAGTAGAGTAGATCAGTACAGTGGACTGGTCATGAAGTATTGATATCAGTAGAGTAGGCCAATATATTGTATTGATCTATATCAGTAGAATGGACTGGTCTGTACGGGGAAATGGAACACTGATATCAGTAAAATGGACTGGTCTGTATGGGGAAATGGAACACTGATATCAGTAGAATGGACTGGTCTGTACGGGGAAATGGAACACTGATATCAGTAGAATGGACTGGTCTGTACGGGGAAATGGAACACTGATATCAGTAGAATGGACTGGTCTGTACGGGGAAATGGAACATTGATATCAGTAGAATGGACTGGTCTGTACGGGGAAATGGAACACTGATATCAGTAGAATAGACTGGTCTGTACGGGGAAATGGAACATTGATATCAGTAGAATGGACTAGTCTGTACGGGGAAATGGAACACTGATATCAGTAGAATGTACTGGTCTGTACGGGGAGATGGAACACTGATATCAGTAGAATGTACTGGTCTGTACGGGGAAATGGAACAATGATATCAGTAGAATGGACTGGTCTGTACGGGGAAATGGAACAATGATATCAGTAGAATTGACTGGTCTGTACGGGGAAATGGAACAATGATATCAGTAGAATAGACTGGTCTGTACGGGGAAATGGAACACTGATATCAGTAGAATGGACTGTTCTGTACTGGGAAATGAAACATGGATAACAGTAGAATGGACTGATCCGTTGAAGAAATGAGATACTGACATCAGAAAAATGAACTGGTCTAAATTAGGGAAAACAACATTGATGTAAAAATATTAGATAGGTTTAAACAGGAAAATGCAACATTGTTTTGCATCTTTTATATGCAAGATTAAGCTTAATTTGGCAGTACATGATCCAATACAAAGCAGATAATGACCATGATATAGTAAATTTTCTACTGGCTGCAGCCAGTGGAAAAGTGGAAGGAATAACAAATTATATTTTAAAAAACATTCTTCTTTAGACATACACTATGCTAGTTTTAAAGTTAACTTTAATTTCCTTTTTATATTCCTATGTAATTTTAAATATAAATTATTAAATAATATTTTATTGCTTCATATAACTATAAAAAGAAATTTAAAATGTGAATTCAAGAGGGTGACCCATTGGAAAAAAATCCTGGTACAAAAAATAAAAAAAAATACCGGGGTATGAAACACCAGTTCCAGTATAATACTGGATCGGGAATTATACTAGACTCAGCGTTTCATCAGCCGGTATCATATTGGCTCTGGAATGATACAAAATCATATATCATACAGAAATCATATATCATACAGAAACATTATTTTATTGACCTGACTAAAATAACCAAAAACATGGCTAAAATAAACAAGCCAACTTATTGTCGTTTCAAGACCCCATTGTGTTGGGTATAGCATTTTGGTAGTAAAAAGTTTCAATATTTAAGAAAGAAAAAAAATGTCAGAAAACTTTTAAAGTATACCATAGGCTTTTAATCATTATACACACGAATGATATACCTATTTATTTGATTTTTTATCTATACATAGCTTGAGCTAAGCATTTGTCATCTAACCAAATACGATGAAACTGTAAATTTGGCAAAAAAATGGATATTTTGAAGAAAGTATTGGCGGATGCCATTTTCGAACAAAAAGAAAAATTTATTTTCTCCTCGATCCTGGGGGGAAAATGGTCAAAAGGAATTTTTTTTATTCAGTTACGGTAAATAAGTGGTAGCAAGATGCAGACTATTTTGGCAGAAAATATATTTTCTTATGGCAATAACATATGCACTAACGTGATAACACATAACATAGTGTTGATTCAGACTTATCTTAATATTACTGCACTAATCTAATAAGTAAGCAAAAATTAACCTCAACATACTCCTATTTCCCCCCCCCCCTCAAACACGATAAAACATCTGCAATTTTCAATCTTCCCCCCATTCATTGCTCATTTTTCTCCCCAACAGCAAAATGACAATTTTTCAATGACAAATACATCAAATTTGTATTTATATTTTTATAAAATAACTCAATTTATAATAAATTTATATTTTGCTTAAAAGTTTACTACTGAAAATAATGAATCATAAAAAATTGTTAAGATCTGCCGTTGGCTTAGAATTTTAAAATCTGGCTACTAATTTTAAATCTTTAGCATGGGCAATGAATATATAGATAGTAATATCACAATTAAAGGTTAGTAAAGAAAAAGAGCAGGTAAATAAAGAAAACACAACACCAGCAGCAAAATTATAATGGTAATCATTCCTAATACAATGGTAAATTAACCAGTAAGAATAACCTAAACCAAATTTAGAAAAACTATAGTTTAAAATGAAATAAAATTAGCAGTATAATGAGAAAATAATAAAACATCATAGTAAAAGGTGATAACATAGATAAATTTGCTACACACAGTGAAACGACTTTAAGTCCATTTTATCTGAAGAGATGGCAAGACTTGTTTAATGTAGGTATTTATAAAAAAGTCCATATGTTTCGTAAAGAACTTTTAAATTAAAACATTTTTTTAATTTTGAAAAAACCAAATTCAACATTTTTTTAAAAATTTTTACTAGGTAACACTAGTTAACTAAAAAACTTGCCGGGGGAGGTACATGGGCAAGCATAACAAAGGAGGCCTGACCAAATCTTTCCCACAGCATACACACCAGGCACATTCTTTATATTTTAGTCTATTTCTCTCACAATGGTGGAGAAGATTTGGTTGTAGGGGAGAGTAAAAGCAAATGGATCAGCTTTATCATTTCCAGGAATGTCGCAATGGCTCAGAGAATAGAGAGTTTGGCTTTCAACGGCATGAATCTGGTTCGAATCTTAACAATTGCTGGTAAATATGCATTCTCCATTCGGTTCGCTCTAACCAGAGTGCTAATTCCATCAAACTCAAAAGTTGGCCAGCGTAGTTTTGTCAAGTATTTAGCTCGGCTGGAAAATTTAAAACAGAACGTATCAATGTAAGAGTATTTTAATTGAATAAGTTGCTAAAAGTTTTCATCACAATGTACACAAATACATTCATGAAGATTTTATTACATTAAGAATAGGTTTAGCCAGAGTAATTTCTAAATGTAATATTATTGATAATCTTATTTAAAGAAACAAAAAAAAAAAAAAAAAAAATTAAATCAAGCTAAGCTTAAATACATAAAAAAGTGTAAGGATCTTCTTTAACACATAATAAAACTGGAGTAAACAAAGAAAATTTAAATGTATATAGAAAAGTAATTATTTATAAAAATAATTAGTTATTTATAAAAATAACTACTTAGAAAAATAATTATTATTTATAAAAATATTTAATACTTTCATTTACTTGAACACAGCAAACCAGAGCGTACCAAAAAAACTATAAACCATTTAGTTATACTAATAATACAAATTTAATATAATTAATAAATTATACTAATAATATAAATTTAAGATTACACGAACATTAAATTTTCTTTCAGAGAGTAGAAAAAAATAACACTGAATTAAGTTTTTACACATATCTTTACCTTAAAATCAATATTATTTTTTTCTAAATATTCTTAACAAAATTGCTTTACTTCATATTTTTTGGCTAGAGTTCAGGAAAAGCATTAGTTATAGATTAATAAAAGTTATTTGATAATGTGTAATGCTATGTAACACAGGTAAGGTAGCAATTACAATAAAATAAATAAGGGTTTCTTAAAAATTATTATCATTGACGCTGAATTAGAAAGTTTTACTAGGTAGCTTTTTGCGGCAGGTAAACATGGAATATAAAGTGTTGAGCATTGAATATGTACATTGATAATATTGTGCTTGTATTGATAATATTGTGTACACTGATACATTGATAATATTGTATTGATAATTGTTAAGCATTGAATATAAGTACCAAATATTTCTTTTATAAAGTATTCAGTATATATCGAGAAAGCATTAAGAATTTATCTTGAAAATGCCATTGGTGCAACAGCGATTCTGTATATCCAATCCATTCGTGATCAGATAAATGATATGCAAAGAATTTTTTTATTTCTTATTTATAGTTATTGATAACAAAATTATGTGAATTATACTGCACTGGTTAGCAATACTATTTTCATTTAATATTTTTAAAAATCTCAAGCTGTGAAGTATTTTTCATTATTATATTCTAAACATAGAGCAAGGTACTCATCACCGCCATCACTCAAACATGACCAAACATCCCATTTCAAGGGCTTTATTTTTTAACGGCCACCGTTGGAATGCCATGTAATTTTGATACTGGTCAGATAAAGTGGACTCCACTTGAGCTAGCTCTTTTCAATCTTCAGCACGATAACCAATGAAAGAACTTTCAGCCGTGGCAGATTTTATATGCACATTGCTGAGTATACACGTCAGTTGTATTGCTGTACATTTCCAGGATCAAACTCATTACCCTTGTTCTCTAATAAGCACTGTGAAAGACATTTTAACCAGCTGTGCCACAAGAGCACCCTGGAGCAAGCTACTAACCCTTCTTAAAAATCAAATAAATTTTACTTTGAAATGTTAAAATTTTTAAAAGGAAATTTTTCAGCTGTAAATAATTATATATCCCATGTTATCTATTTTCAATCATAAATTCAGAACTAAAATTAGAAATTTTAAACTTAAAACTGTGATGTTAGAATAAAACATTTTTAAACATTACTTCTACAAAATTAATAATTACTAATTCAAAATCTATAAATCATTAGAACATTGTTTTTTTCTTTCATGCGCACACCATATTTAACATATAAATAAAGCATAATCTTTTTTTTTTCTTCAGGTTTATATCAACTGTAAGTTTAGAATGCCAATTGTTTTTTAAAATAGCTAGTGAATGAAAGTATACTTTTCATAATTATAATAAAATTTCGAAAACATTCTTTGTTGTTTTTCAAATTATTCAATTATTCATTGAGAGAATTTCTGTGATAGCTCTTGATTATAAACTAAGATAAACAAAAAAGCAAATTGGTTTATTCAAATAAAAATGAATTCTCATTCATACCAATCGCCACATTGAAAACCTCATACAAAAATATGACAAACACTGCAGAACAAATAAAGAGCATTTTAAAAACATTCTTCTTAATATTATAATGCTAAAACATAAATGATACAACTGCAACAGAAATGTAAACATCATGATTAGGGTTAGCTCCTTCGCTTAAACATTTTTATAAGATTTGTAGCAGTAATAATTCATCAATAATAATGGAAATATATTAATAAGAAAGATGCCATCGTTAAGTGGGAATAAATATAAAAATAAGATATAAGCATAAGTTTTAAACTTACCGAATTTAAACATTTATAACATAACCCACGCTACATTAGGCCGGGATGTAAACAAAATTGCTTCAATCGGTGGAGTGGGTGGGTGGTAGGCGAGAGGACAGGAAACGGAAGCAGGGCTGCTGAGTCATAGCCTAAAAAATTCTGTTCAGAGGCTTTTTCTTTGATTAAAAGGCTTGTTAATTTTCAGTAAGTGAATTAACTGTACGCTTAAAGCATTTGTGAACGAAAACAGTTCATACAGCTTTATAATGAGTAAAGATATAACATATGTACTTTAAAACGAAATTAATGAACACAAATTTTAAAAATTCGTATAATTAAACTTGCTTTGTTAATGTGAATGCTACACGCAACTTTCACACCAATTAATGAAAAAATAAAACTAATAACTACTGTAAATATGTGATCGTTTTCTTAATCAGGTATATCAAATTAATATAAACTAAAAATTTGAATCTAGGAGAGTGAATTGGTTATGCATTCAACTTGGAAAAATTCTAATCATTCAAATTTTAATAATGGGAGAGTTTTTGATTGATAAAAATTGATCTGATTGGTACATTGAATTCTTTAGATACCAGTTGATGTTTGACAAAAGCTGTAAAATGAAAAATTTAAAATAGAAGTTAAACAAAACATTTTCTTTTCAATCTCATTATTTTGTATGTTTCGTAAAAGAACGAAAAAAAAAGAAAGGCAGAAAACCTTTAAAATATATACTTTTAATTGGAGAATTATTAAAATTCTCTTAGAAATAATAAGAAACTAAGATCTGATCATTAACGAAAATATCACAAGACGAATTTTTAAGTGAACTGAAAAAAATCTTTGTTTAAACTTAATTCACCTTAAAGATATTCAAAATGTTTTCAAAAATTCTTTTGGAGATAGAGTTAAATCTTGAAAATCTTAAGATTATTTTTAGTAGGGTGGTGTCAAAAAAAAATCTGTTGATATCAGTTCATATATTGATAAAACAAGTAGAATACATAACTGATCAACATCTATTCATACAAGTACCCTACTGATGTCAGTAGACATCAGTTGAAGTGGGAAATACAGACAAGTACATACCAATAGAGTACCTACTGATCAATATCTATTGATACCAATACACTGCTGATATCAGTTGAAATATCAATAGAAGCAAATACAGGCCAATAAAATTCTATTGATCAATATATATTGATGCCAGTACACTACTGATATCAGTTGAAATGTCAATAGGAACAAGTACAGACCAATAGAATACCCTACTGTTCAACATCTATTGATACCAATACACTACTGATATCAGTTGACATCAGTTGAAATGTCAATCGAAACAAGTACAGACCAATAGGAATTTATTGATATCAATAAATGTTTTTATTGATTTCTATTGGTCACTTTTTGTAGGGTTACCTGATTTATAAGTCCGGAGAATTCCAAAATGATATGTTCTTTGTTTGAAAACTTTATTCTCAAATAATATATACATAGTTTATCCCTTCATTTCTTTTAGGTAACATACCACACATCAAAATTTTATAATTGTAAAATCTCGATATGAATTTTAATATGTTGCTTAAAAACAGAATAGCTGTATTCTAGTTGAAATTCTTTCAAAACTAAAAAACACTTACCAAGAAAACGATAAAAAATTTATTTATAATCAGCACAAAAGATACTTTTTCAAGTAATTCGGATTATTCTTTATTGTTGTTTTCTGAATTATGTAGATACAGAAATATATACAATTCTATGAAGAAGAAGAATATTCTATAACTATTACAGTTCTGTATGGAATTCATTGGAACACATTTATTCATTGGAATGACGAAAGCAATGTTGATTTCATTTTAACTTGTAATGAATTGAAGACAGAAAAATTATTTTACCGCTATACACACATCTGTAACAGCAAGTGATCATGAAATCATGTTATGTTGTTGGTAATAGAAAGGTAAAAAATATTGAGAAGTTGTTCTTCAAATGCTTGGCGTGTTCTGCTTCAATGTTTGGCATGTTCTGATTATTTTTTTCAAGAAGTTTTACCTTTTCTTTAGGGAAATTTTGCTTCTTTTTTTATGCTACGAAAATGGCGTCCGTCATTGCCAATGGTTATGTGGGAACTAATGCACGATATTTACAGTCTCCCGCTAGATGGCGTATCGAGTGTTGCGATCGCGAATAGTTCACTTAAGGCTACCCTAAATTTCTAGTCCTGATACGATGATATTATTTGGTTATTTCTGGGACACTACGCTAAATATATATAGCTTCAAGCGTATGGCTAGAGTTTTTTCGAAATTATATCTCTCCCTTATATTTTGAGGTTCAGGAATCCAAATATGTCAAAAAAAAATATATATTAACTCAAAGAAAATATGTTTTTGTGTCTGATTTTGTGACTAAATTAATGGTTGTCAATAAATAATTAGCATATTTGTCGTTACCTCCTCGAACCATTAAGATTGACACTTATTACTCTAAAATCAGATCATTAGAACGAAAGTTATTCAGATTTTTAATATTGCACACTGTAATTACGTTCAAAAACACTGCATAAATAACTGTTAAAAATTCTTTTCGACAACCGTTACACGACTTACATCCCAAAGAAATTTTTTTCTCCATAGAATTTAATAAAGATTTTATAATATGAGTGAATTGCTAGATTACTGCTCTAATAAATCAGAAATGTGTTTTATCACAAGTTTTTATGAAATATTTATCGTTGGTTTCTAATATTAAGTTATCACAAGTAAAATCAACATTAATAATTTGGTGAAATGAGGTAATGATGTCACGTGATGATGTAAAGATGATGTAAGTAACAAAATCAGAAACCACGTGTTTCTGATATTTTTACTTACGCTTTTAAAGCTTATCTCTAAAAACTTAAGAAATGAAAGCTCAACCAGAAGAAATAAAATAAAAGTTTTCTAATAAGTTTTGAGAAAATTGAATATCGTATGTTAAATTTTACTATATGTATAGTTGAATTTTCTTTTGGTGTGTGGAATTTCTAACTTACCTTATGGTAAATCTAATAGTATGAAGCCGCTTCAAAATATACAAAACAAACAGATAAATGAATAAATGTATATAAGAATACACAAATAAATAATATTAGGGTACTTATTCGTTTCGGAAAACGGTAAAACATTATTACGACGGTATACTAGGATTCTATACTGGTATAATAGGTTCTCATTACCAAAGCACCTATAATGACTACACCGGTAGTATTTACTGGGTTGTTCTGAAAGTAATTTCCTTTTCTTTATGAAAGTGAAAGGCAATTTTCTTATAGTGAATAAATATTTTATTAATTTAAAGATTGCCCATTATAGTCTAGTATCTTTTGCCCTCGTTCAGGTAGCAACATGATTCCCACGCATGAAATGTTTGATCTTTTTTTGCAAAAAATTGATCCATTTTCTTTGCTCCATGGATTGATCCAAAAAATTTATCCATTGAACCTTTTTTTACCCCATGATTCCTTCTAACCCATGATGTTCTCATAGTTGTCATAGTCAACTCATTTCTCGTACCCTCAAGGCAACTCATACCTTGTACAACTCATACTAAGTAGTTCTTATTCACTGCTTTCCATCAATGAATGCCGCTATCTTCCTTCTTCAGTTGACCTTCAAGTGCATGATGCATCTTTAACATCAAAATTGTCGAATCGAATTTTTTCAAAACAGTTTTGACCCTCGCTTAGCGTTAATACATCTTGTCAAAGGTTAGAAAAAAGCATCACCTTTTTACCTTTTTGATAGTAGGAAAGTAAAATATGCTGAAAGTACTGCTTTTCACGTTCCACATTTGAAAAAGCAACAGTCAAAAACTATAGGGTAGAATCAGTCAAACTTTTACACAAGCAAGGCTTGCTATATTAGCTGTGAAAATATAAATGATTATTCGGCTTTAGTATGAAGTTCGCTGTAAAAAATACAATTATGTACGAGAGAATTTTATCGAAAATCATTTTATTTCAGAGATCATTTGAGAGAATAAAACGAAATGACTTTCTGAACAACCCGAAATAACACATTTAATTAAGCAATACTGGAATCAATATTTTAACGGTTTACCGAGATTAGTTCGGAAACATAATTATAAAATTGTTAGTGACGTCACTATTTTTTTCAAGAATTACAATCAATTAATTTTGATAATATGTACTAATAAAAATTAAAAAAATATATATCAAGAATATAATTTGGGAAACTACAACTCGAGAAAAAGACCACTTAAATCAGCTGATTGTGTTTAAAGATGATGGCGAGTTAACAATACAGCTAATTAGCTTTGTTTATTCTCATGCTGAGTCAGTTTTTGAATGAAATTTGATTGAGTACCTGAGAGATTACATTTGCACCACAGTTCTGCAACTAATCAGGTTGGAGAATCATGTGTGACGTCGATTGTGGGTACTCAATAAGTGAAGAACAAAAATGGCACTTATTTTTTATATGACAACAGTATAAAATTGTCATATTTTTATTAGTGCTGATGGTTCTTTAGTAATTTTGCTAATAGGTAAGAAATTGAAAAAAAAAAGTCTTGTGCTAAAAAACTATATTAATAAAGAGCGAAAATAGTACTTATTCGTATATACGAACCGTATAAAATTGCCATATCGTTATTGGTACCAATGATGCCAACCAAAACGTGGAATCAAATCATTTTTAATAACAGATATAATTTTTTAATAGGAACTAAACAGACTAATACTGATACCATACCAACAATAGGTAATGGCCTAACAAAAAAAAATAAAAAAATAAAGGGGTTATTTTTGAATATCGACTATGGCTTAAATCTAGTAATAGCATTAAGACAAATGATATTGAATTTAGTTCACCTTTATTTTGATGCGATGAACTTCAGAAAAAGAATGTTTTGCTTAATATAATAACGTAAAGATACCGGGAATGGCAATAAATAATAAATAAAAAAATTAGATGGATTTTAGCTTTATTAATTGTGTTGGAATATGTCTTCCAGTCTTGTGAAAGATTTCATAGTGTTGATCAATACCGACTAATTAATGATATCCTTTTTTATTCTAACCCCCACGGAGGACGGAATTTCTACTAGTTTTTCAAAAATGAGACATTATTACAATACTTTGTTGAAAAATATTTTTAAAAAAATATGTCGAACAAAGAGTTTTGAACACACACAAAAATAAATCCTAACAAATATCCCTCTTTTTAAAACTCCACTGTTTTTTTTTTTTTTTTTTTTTTTTTTGCAAAAAATCTTATGTTATACATTTTCAATATTTCATATTTTATTTCATTTGAATTTTGAATAATACATTCATATTAATTCCCATGAGATCATTTATCAATTTTCATATGCATTGAAAAGTTTTTGTAATACATTTTATCATTAGTTTCTCCTGAGAAAATGTCTAGGTAAAAGATATCTGAATTTAGTATACCACATTTTCAAATTAAAGATAAGTAACAGTTATTTTTAAATAAAGCTCTGCCAGTTATAATTTCCTTTGCTTGTTAAGGAGCACATGTTTATAAAATATACCGTCGTCAAAACTATAGCTGAGAGCTTTCTTATGGTATTTAATTTGACTTACTTCATACATTTTTTTCGATTCTAAATTTATTTGCAGAGAGTAAATAAACAAACTTGTAAGAAAGAAATTTATTGTTTACACTTTTTCGACAGAAAAATTGCCTGATGATTCTAAGTAAGATGTCATGGCTTTGCGTAATTAAAAATTTATAATAAATGTAATTTAAATAAGAAATTAATAAAACAATTTTAAGTTAAAATTATTATTTTTAAGAATATTTTATGAAAAACTATGATAATTTATTTTAATTGTTTTTATATGTTACAAGCGTTAATTTAGAATTTAGGGGCAGTAATAAATAGAAGTTATTTTATGTTACTTTCGAGTGTATGTATTAGGTTCTCTTATCATAGACTAAATAAGTTATTAACCACTAAATAATTATATTAAATATTTATAACAAGTTCATGTCTTAGGGTTTTGTATTAATTAGGAACCAGAGTATGTTTTATTCCATATTTTGTATTTTTAGATTTAGTATATTAAAATTCAAAATCAAAGATATTTCTTTTAAAAATATCTTTAATTCTATGCAGTTTTAATCATTACTATCACATTTTAAATAGTTTCAATCATTTTTATTACTAATATGTAATTCTAATTTTTAATCTAACTCTTGATATCTTCTTTTTTAGAAAATAGTGTGCTGTGCAGCCTCAGTTCTAAACGATAGCGCTAGAGGGAGACACAAGCTATAAGACATCTAACTTTAAAATCGGAATGAAAAGCAAATGAAGACATTTCAGCTAGTAGTGCCATCTTTGTCAAACTCGCAGTATTACTTAAAATTTAATGCTTAAATTAAATGTATTTCTTAGAAATAATTTTATTGCAATTTTTATTACATGCGTGATAAATATCTGTAAGTTTATTATTATTATAATAATCATGGTTTAACAGTAAAACAAAATGCATAATCGCAGTTTTTGAATAACGAAACAGGAAATTTTTACATCATCTATTATTCTATGCATTATAAAACACCAATTTTATCAAAATATTTTGGATAAAGCTAAATTATAGCGGTCTCACTTTCATTATTTATCCTAACATTAAACATTTGATGCTGAGCTAACTTTCTAAATTACATTTTTAATGACTTTATTAAATATCTATTTTTTTCTAGAATAAACACTTGTTATGTAAATAATAGTGCACATAACAAAAATAAAAATAAACTGCTGCATTAGTAAACTTATTTGTATGTCATTCGTGTGTATTCTAACTTGTAGCACCCCCTAAAAATATTTGATTTCATAAATATAATTTAACTTTTGTCTTTGTATCAACAGTAGAACAGAGTTATTATTACATTTTTATATATAATCCCGAGTTTTAGTTATAATCTTGAAAATATTCTCTTGCTTCTTCTTCAACATATTGTTACCTGATAGTAACACAGTTTACATCGTATAATGGAATAGTTTAGGTGAAAATGCTCACACATTTTTAGTAGTATCTTCATCTTTGAAAGATGATGAACATTAAAAATTCATTCGCTCGAACTTCGTTATTTTATTTATGCTGTGTTCATCTATGAGTAGAATTAAGTCTAGCAATTTTAAAAAATTTGACCTCTGACGATGTTTAAGTTCACAAAATACTCTCTCGAAACGGTTTCATCTTAAACTAAGAAAGTTTCCTGAGTCTTCAGTTCTCAAATTTTTTTTATTTTTAGTTCATGTTATTTTATTTATTTATTTATTAAATTTAAATGATTCAATATACAATATTTTTGCAATTTCAACACATTTGTATTGCATTTAACACTATAAAAGGCTAACAATTTCTGTTAAACTTAAGTTTTTTTTTAAATGTAATTTTTTTTTCTAGCATCACACACATAGCAAAACATTAAAACTGCTTTTTATATCACAAATAACTTTCTTTTTCATCAATATTAAGAATTAGTTGAATGTCTTTTCTTTTACCGGGTTTAAAAAGGAAAGAAGATAATCAAAAAATATGTACCGAACTACTTTAAGAAATCATACACAAAACTGAAGAGCATATATCGACCAATTAATAAAGCTAAAATGATTATATATTTTTTTCTATTTATTTACGTTCCAGAGAACATAGATAATTAGATTTTAACACATTTTAAGTAGTTCTTTCCGTGAAAATAAAGATGAACTATATTTCGTATAATTTGGAAGAATGCTATTTCGCGAGGCCAGTTTATGCTAGTCAAAATTTTCAAAAAATTTTCCTTGGTACTTTTCTCTTTCAACGGAGATTAAAGATCCTATTTCCATATTATCGATATTAAAAATACATAGTACTGGTACAAATATCTTGATAACTTGGAATATTGGTAATCGGTTCATATATCTTGGCAGATTGGCAATTGGTAAAATTCTTCCTTGTACATTGTTCTTGTACCTAAAATGGTATAATGTAAAGATATGATCAAACAATGATAACCATCATTTTATTTTTATTTTTTATTAGTGAACATTTTTAAAATAAAACAAAGATATTCATACTTATAACTTTAAAACATATTATATTAACAACATAAAATATTAATCATCTCTTTCAGAGATTTCTTATTAGGCATATATTTTATAAAATACTTTCGTAAAACTTTCAAAGTTTGGTCTGAGGGGCCATACGTCATCTGAAATCCTCAGTACTAACACCCAGAATTTTAAATTTCCAGCGAATGCTTATTTATTAAAGGGTCACTTAAGAGCAATGAAAGATATCCAAAGATTGGCAAGTTATCGACAGATAATATAGCCAAAAAATAAAAAAAAAAATTATACAGTCTATATTCTTACACAAAGATTCTTTCAGTATTACTTACTCTATTTCTCTATTTTTTACTTCAACAAGACAGGCATGAAGCCATGTAGAACATAAACAAAATAATTATGCATTGAAGTTGCTAGGTACACAAAAACAAGTCATGGTTATAATAAAAAAATAAACAAACAATAAATCTAAGTTTAGTAAATGATGTAGAAAAGAAAGAATTATACTTCAAGAAATTCGATGTATGATTATACGGCAATGTATATTTTATTTTATTTTATTTTATAACCGTCGTTGAACAGCCGACCCAATTTCATGGGTTTACGACTACTAATGTTCAACTCCGTATCCTTGCAATTTTGAACCAATCCAGAAGACAAGGAAACTCCTGGATCAGTACCCCCAGAGGTATTGATTTGTTATAGGAACATGGAGGACTTTGAGACTCGACAGATTTAACGTGCATCAGTCACCATTTACTACACGGGGAGTCTTCGGCCGGCGAGGATCGAACCCACGACCTCTTGGATATGGGCCCAGCGCCCTACCGACCAGGCTATCCCGGCCTCGGCAATGTATATTATTAACTTCACGTTAAACACTGTAACTTATGTGGAGAAACTTAGCTCAACTTTGCGCCATTTTGCTTATAAGCGATCAGCTCGCGCTGACGTCAAAGATCACATGTGTGTATATGTGTTGTTGTTCTTCTTCTTGAACTGCAAGTACCCTATTACCATTGATTTTAAGGTATTTTGTCATCATAGAAACATGTTTTAAACGCATAACTACAAACAAAAGAAGCACGTGGCTTCTGATAACTCTAACAAAAATAGTAAGCGTGATTAGTGCGTGTGTCACAAATTTAAAAAAAAAAGAAGAAAAAAAAAAAAGACGGCTTGGAAAGTTTTTAAAATCAACCGAAAATTATTACTATCAGCTGTAGCCGGATTTGTTACATATGGGGTAATTATTAAACAATTTAACAAATAAATAACGTAAGTTGAAATTTAAGTAACTTAAAAGTAGCATTAAAAGCGGAATTAAAATATTGCATAACGAAATGAAAATCTCCAAATTTATGTTTACTGATAGTTTAACAATAACTCGAGTGTGGAAAATGTTTTACATCTAATAGAATTTGTCTTACAAATAAACTTGTCTAACAAAGGGTAAACACAACTAGTACCTAATACACAAAAAGAAAAACTGATTAAACTGACACCATGGAATATGTTTGGAATTGACCGAAGTGACCACATATAGATATCAGCTATAGATGAATTTAATGCATGCGGTGTCATTTTTAAACAATTTAATGAAGGGAGGCAACTGCTTGTGTTAAAAATTTGCATAATGAAATGAAAATCTCTCAATATATATTAATTGTTGGTTTAAAAATCAAGTCAAGTATAATGTCTTAGTATTTAGCAAACTAATTTGTTTTTGTCAAATTCATTACTATTTAAGATACATTGTAGAAGAAAAGAGATACTTGTAGAAGTTAAGAGATAATCTCAGAATAAAATTTTAAACATGACAGGCAACTGTGACACAAAAGGAAGAAGAAAAGACTGATAACTGGTATATTTTTGAAAATGACCGAAGCGGCCATGGAAGTATATCAAATAAAGCTGGATTTATTACATATTGAGTAATTTTTAAACAATTTAAAGAATGTAAGTAACTGCTTGAATAAATTGTGTTTAACGAAATGAAAATTTTCCAATTTATGATAAATGTTAAGTTATAAAAATAATTGGTTTATAATGTCTTAGAAAGAAAAATTTATATACACTATCTACCTGTAAGCATTTGGACACCTATGCAAATGACTATATCTGCGGTCCTGAGATACCTCACGGCCTCCTCCGGTATATATCGTGTAGGGAACAACATCGGCATTAGTCCCATGCAAGATGCCTACTGCACTATTTTGGATGACAATGTGCTTCCTACGCTGTGGCAGTTTTACGGGGTGGACCCCTGTTACTTCCAGGACGAAAATGCCGGCTGTCATGTTACGAGGGTCACCATGGCTTGGTATGGTGCCAATGGGGATAATCGAATGGACTGGCCTGCCTAGAGCCCAAATTTGAACCCTATCGAGAACCTCTGGGACGAGTTGGATCACCGATTTAAGGGGTTTACAACCCGTTCAAAATCGGTGAAGGAACTTACATGTCTTCTTCAAGCCGAGTGGAAGAAAATACCACTAGCTATCACACTAGGACTTGTGAAAAGTATGCCCCGGAAGGTTCACGCTCTGTAATTGCCTCTCGTGGAGGCTCTACCAACTATTGATAATGAATAAAGTTTGTTTTTCTTTTCAACCACATGTGTCCAAATACTTACTGGTAGATAGTGTATATTCATTGGTATTTAAGATACATTGTAGAATAAAAGGAATCATAATTTTTTAAGTTTAAAATAAAACTGTTGACTTCTATATTAACATCTAATATTGTTTAACCGTTTTTATTATGATCTTTATGGCAATGTAGATTATACCACAATATTTACAGATTGAGATAAAGTTAATAAAAATTCTGCAATATTTGTGTTTAATTTGTCTACTGCGTGATTAGCGTATTATTTATCCTCTGATGATTTGGTGTCTGAGTGATCTTTATGAAACAATAACGCAACGTTTATTTTTCATTTCTTTATATTGTCATAAATTTAAATAAGTGAATGTTAATTTAGTTATGAAATGATTATTTTTTTACATGCATTAATGATCGTGAGAAAATATAATATGTTAATAGTGAACATCTCGTTAATTAATCCTGTTTACGAATGATGGATTTTACGTCAAATATTTCTTGCGTTTAAATACTTTATAACTTTTAACTTACAATTTCATAAATCTTTACTACTTCCGTAGGTTTGAATTCATTATCATGCTTACTAAATTATTGAACTTCATAAATACAATTAAATATCTAAATTATTTGCATTAATAGTTGCTTTAGTAATTAAATTCATTCCGCTCTTTGCTGTATGTTGTTGTATGCTTGCTGTATGTTAATAGACGCTGTAATAACCACTCAATATTTGTGTTATGCAGTACGTTGAAGGGTTACTTTTTCAAATATAAATGAGATAAAATTTTAAAAAAATTAAACACTGATATCTCTGATAAAATATGTAAATGTACACTTATATATCTGCTAAAATGTGTCGCGATATAAATATAGTATAGAGTACATTAAACATCTCATTATTCTAAAGAATCATTTATATTATAAATTATTTTTATATTTTATTTTGCTGCACAAAATGCAATGAAATTTAAAGTTCTAAGGTGTGTAAAAAAGTATAGAGAAATAATGGTGGAATAAAAAAAAAAATCATTTCATAATTTGTTCGAGTATTAACTGTTAAAATAGTTGGCTAAAATATCATACGGGCCGCTCAACAAGCCACAGTAATGCAACTACAGAGTCGAAATTTTACATGCTGTAAAGGACATATTTGTTTATAAACTTCACACATTTTTTTTTCTTTTTGAAATTAAAATGTTTAAATAAAAAGAACCATTAAGTTAAGTTTACAATACAACATAAAATAAGAGCCATTTTCTTAGGATACATCTATACAATATATCTGGTTATTACTACATTTCTTATTATTAGTTAGTAGTAATAATTTGTTAATCAAAATTATGCACCACACAAAGAAAATGATAATATGAATCTTAACTGGGGTAACAAAACCAAAGTGAATAGAAATTAAATATTTCAAAATTCTTTAATACATTTGACAGATTTATTTAAATCTTATGAGAATATAAATATAATTACGAATTGTAAGCACTTAAAAACGTCCACGACACATCCTCTGTCCTGTTGCACAACATGAAAGGAGTTAAAAGCTTCTCAGCTTGGTGTAAGCTTTATCAATTATTAGTGTTAAGATTTAATTACACCTTCTAAACTGTGCATGAACACTATAATTGGTATTGAATTTAGGTCATTATTCACAGAATGTTTGAGCTCTTAAACACCAAATTCGGATTAATTTTTCTTCGTAACTATAAACGTGTTTAAACATGAAGGTTAAGATTTAAATGGGGAACAGGTGTAAGGTTTGATTCTTTGAGTAGAAAAAAATGAATCTAACATAATGTTTGAACATTTTAGAGGATACCTAGTCTTTACCTATATTTTATGCTTTCTGAGAAGTTGAATACACTGTGTCTTGTATTTTATTGTTCTTTATACACTGCTGTATTTTTCCCTATTTGGAATAAAGTAGCCGCCACCATTTTTGGTATTCAATAACATTAAAATTTATAATTACAGTAAAATACGATACACATAAGTATCAATAAACTTATTTATACAATACAATATAGAAAAAGAATCATTGATTGTCTCATATACTCTATACATTCATTTTCATATGAATTCATCAAAGGTTCATCATTTTCATCAAAGGTTTCATAAAAAAAATCAATAGATAAAATGTATCAGGTATATGAAATATGTCCCAACTTAATTTATATTTTATGTGTGGCATATTTATATACAACACTCTGTACAGTAGAACTTAAATACGATAGTCTTAATAAAATATGTCTCTGGCGAAAGCTGTTTTAGAAAAATGAATAGTTTTTTTATTAAAGGTGGTTATAAATTTCAAAGTGGAAAGTATTTGATGTTTTAAATAATTTTAAAAGAAAGAACTAATACACAAATTGTATATTGTGCAGTTACCAAAGAATATTTTAATATCTGTATTTAATTTTTGGTGTATGTTCCTTATTTTATTTAAGAAATATATATGTTTTGAAGAAAATAAAAAAGTATAAAATAATAAAATTTCTAAAACTATAAGTGTTGGCAATAATATTTTGTCGGATTTTAAAATTGCTTGCATTGCATTATGTGTAGGGATTTTTGTGCACTCGTTTGCCAATCATGTCTCTCAAATTGATTCCTGTCAAATACAGAATGCTCGTTGAATCATACTGTTAAATTTTATGTTGTATCTCCTATTAGATGCATTATCAATCAATTGCATAAAGCCTGATGCTTTTTATGAAATTTATGTCCTCAACCAAGTTACATTAATATTTTTTTTATCAGATAAATTTTTAAAAATTATTTTACATGATTTAAGCCATCAGCACTGCTTTATATCTTTCTTCGTAGCAAAGTTTCGTTAACTGTTAGATTAAGTATATCTTTTTTTAAGGAATTTTCATTTTTACTCCTCCTCGATAAGTTTGTGTTCTCTGTTTTCTATCTCAAACACTCATTTTCCGTTGCATTTTTATTTTTTAGCAATATAGACGCATTATAATGAGTATATATATATATATATATATATATATATATATATATATATATATATATATATATATATATATATATATATATATATATATATATATATATATAATAAAAAAGCATGTCTTTTTTTTTTTCACAGAACCGATATTGTCGAGTACCAATATCTTTTATTGTGTGTTGACCTTGTATGGTAAAACTATTTAATAGAAAGAAGTATTATAAATATGGCCAGAAATGAAGAGTCTTAATTGGAAAATATGTAAATTGAATCGAGGTCGAGACGATTACACTTCATCTGATCGAAACAAGGAATTAAAAACAGTGTGTTAGAAAGATTAAATATCTATAATATTATACTTGTTTTATACTTTGAATTTTGCTTTATGAATTACTAATACATAAGCATCTCTTTCAGCTATAGTACTAATTAGAAATATATTAGTTTTTGTCAGCTGTTTAACTAAATAACTTAAATGATTAACTCAGATAAATTAATTTCATTAAGTTGCCTAAAACCTTCTCATCATGATGTCAAATATTTTTTTTTAGTTCTTTTTTTGAATAATTTATTGCTAGATGAAATATATTAGTTAGATTTTTTTATGTGCTTCTAGTTTTGATTTGTTCTTCTACTCCATAACATTCCAGCCATTCTGTGGCTGTGTTCCCGTATCAGTTTTTTTTTTCTCTGTTATCTTTGATTGCTACTCGGCGCACCCCATCGATAAATGAAGGGAACTCGCCTGCTGTTTTGATCTGTGAGTCACACAATGATTACTAGAGAAAGAAAGGAGGAAATTACATGGAAAACAATAGTTCGAGAGTTTAGAGGGGTTAGGCGTGCTACAGTGCACGAAATAGAAAACGGACCTCTCTAAGTAAGTTTTGATCGAATGATTGAACCTTCATGTTCTAGAACTCAATCTTAATGGTTTAAGAGGGTGACCTCAAGTATGCTAATTAGCTATAGTAGATAGTATATTTAAGGAGCATTAGTTTTAAGTAATAAATTCAGACCAAACAACATGCTTTCTCTGACAGCATACCATAAACATACAAATGTTCCGACGAATTTGGATTTCTAGACCCCAAAATATAGGGGATTGCCGCAATCTTGAAAATATTGCACCCGTAGTTGAGACAGGAGAACTTTCCACAGTTTAGACCCCTTAATATTGATTTTATTTTTTGATTATTTCGCCAGAACTTTTCGAGATTTTTTTTGCACTCACTCATAAATTCCGCTTATCTAAATATAATCCCATGCAAAGAAATAACTTTTAATAATACGTATTATTTATTATTATTTTTTTTATCATTTTTATTATTTTATTTGATAAAAATCTACCAAATTTTGAATAGAAAGATTTACAATATTTTACATCATTTTAAAGAATGTAATTATACACGACAAAATTTGAGCAAAAGTGGTCAAATAGTTTCTGAGAATTCGAATTTTACAGAAGTCGCAGTCTTAATATTAGATGTCTCAGCAACTATACCGTTTTCGCTCAAATTTTGTATTTTGCCAACAAAGTGTATACTTTACAATTCAAAATTCGTTCGTCTTGTATTTAATAAAATAATAAAAAATAATAAACATTTATTTAAAGTTATATTTTGCAAGGAAGTTTATTTGGATGAATAAATTTTATACTGTGTGCAAAAATCTGCAGTTCGCTCAAAAAGTTCTCAAAAAGTGATAAAATCAAAAGTGCGGAAATTAAAATTAATATTATAGGGCCCAAACTTCGGACTGCTCTTTTGACGATATTATGAAGAACATATTTCACGATTTCCCAGATTACGGTTACGCCCTATATTTTAGGGGCCAGAAATCCGAATCTGTCGAAAAAATATGTGTTTCCTCAGAAGAAGTACGTTGTTATGCCTTATTTCCTGACTTAAATTATCGATTGCAATAATTAATAAGCATATTTGAAAACATCCTCTAGAACCTAGATAGTGAAAATCTGATCATTAGATTCAAGGATATACGCTTTTTATTTGGCGCATGTATATTGTTGTCGCAAGAAGCTTCTCGTCAATTTTTTTTGGAATTTAAAACACAAAATATTAATATAGTTGTGCGTAACAAAAAATAAACAAATAGATGCATTTAGACAGTAATAAATAGATGCTGATTCAGTAACAGTGGGATTTGAACCTAATACCTTTACGTTTCCGTTTTAAAATATTGGAACAGCCCTGATGTAGTAATTATATTTACCCTAATGGAGTATCTATTTAGCAACAGTTAAACAAATGATTTTTTTAGACTTGTTCTGGCATTTGCACATTTACAAATGCATATTTTTTTTTTTATAATTTTAAATGTTGAAGCTAACTTACAGCTAACACAGCAAAAAAAACAAAAAAGGAAAAAAAAAACACGTCGGAAATCAAGTTAGCATCATTATTTTATATTTATTAATAAAAAGAAAGGATAATTTAAATAAAATTTATAGAAATCAAATTATAGTTTAATTATTTAAATCTATAAAAATTAAAAAAACTATTTTTATAGATTTAAATAGTTAAATTATAATTTTATTTATATGAATTTGATTTAAACTATCTTCCCTTTTTTTTATAAATATTTAATAATGATGCTAACTTTCTTTGCTATTTGGCGCTTTAAAAATGTTTTCTTTCATATAAAATTTCTTTTTCTTCAAGTTGATATATGTAAAATTAAAATTATTTTTTACATTTCATTCGTTAAAGCACCAACCGATGTTATAGAGTTAGTACCACTAATGTTTTAAAGAGAAAAAAAAAGAGATTTAAATTTTTGGCTGAAGCAAAATCTTATTACTATGTATTTTGATATTATTTTATTATTTTACTATGAAAATATCAGATTCACTAATAAAAATTTATATAAAAAACTAGAAAAATATTGGATTAGTCAACCCCCAATCTCCAATTAAGAAAAAATTCCAATATTAATTACACTGGTGTATGGAAATAATAAATTTGAAGTAAATATTGAAATGTAAAAATAATGAAATAACTTGGAAATATGAACAAAAAATAAACAAATGTAGATCGATATTCAAACATAATTTATTCATTTACAATCACTTTGATGTTTGTTTACATAGACAGAATATAATAATTTTTCCGCAAATCTTAAAATTTAAAGATATAACACTTTTTATACATATCACAGCATTTATTATAAAATACAAAATATTCACTCAAAAATATGATAGATAATATGTTTTTGTTACTAAGAGAGTGCATTCAATTCAAACTTATTTTTAATTAACAGTAATTTAAAATAACAATTATGTTAGCATATGCCTCAATGTTTGCAGTTTGAAATTTAGGATCATCTAAAAACAATTATCAATATTTTAATAAGATACTAATTTTCTTGATATACTCTGCCTCATTTGAATTAAAATTTAAAATATAAATAATTTACATTTTTACAAACATGATTTACTACTTGATAAAAAGATTAAACTTTAACCCAGTTTGGAAAAATTACTGTCATTTTCCTACAAATTAGTACAGTGATTCTCAACCTGTGAGGCGCGACCCCCTAGGGGGGCGCGAGCACACTAGAGGGGTGACGCGAGAATATTCAACAGAAAATATTATTTAAAACAATTTATTAACTGGATGAAAGGAAGGCGTACATACATATAGAAAACAAAATACATGTCGACATATTTAATAACTTATTAAAGTGAAACAACTTAAATCAAAACTTAAGGTGGGGAACCAAGGGTGGCTTGGCTTTGAAGATTTTTCCTAACTTTCTGATTAAGTCTGTGTAGCTGAATGTTTTTCTGTAACATCTTACACCTAACTCTAATATATACCACGTATACTTTTAATTGTAAAATAAAATTTCATTTATTTTATAGTACAATTTCAAAATTGTAGCTTCTGCGCTTAAGGTTTCCCACAGGTTCCAAAGGTGAGCCATATATTGAAATTACTTTTTCACTTACTCAAATTATCTTTAAAAAAACACTTGCACTGGCAAACGTCTTTTAAAAAGGCATTTTAAGTATCTTGCTGGAAGGAACAAATTTCCCGACTTTAAAAAAGATATTTGTTTTTAGAGTGTATGATTTGTTAATTGATTTTACATTGATAGTTCTTGTGGGAAGTAACTAGCGATTCTTTTGAGTTAACTCATTAGAATTAATCAACAATTACTGAGCTAATTTTTTCAAAAGGATTAACTAACAAGTAAGAGTTAAATAACCATACTAGAGTTAACTAACCTAACCTATAACTAGTATAAAAATACCCAAATTTACAAGAAAATAAAAAGAATCGACCACAAAAACACTCATAACTACCACAAAAATAAAAAAATAACTGAAAAATTACTTTATGCAAACAAAACAAAAAACTTGAAACAAATTATCGCAAACTCTACTAAAGTGCAGAGACGTCAAAATACTATAAAAATTTAAAAAATACCAAAGTTCCACATTTGCTTAAAATGAAATAAATCAATTGGCCTTCAATTCAATCATTCCTTTTTGTGAAATAATATGCTACGTAATGATTTATAATTAACTCTTTCATAGATTTTAGGTTTGTTTCGGAAGGTGGCCCACGTGTCCCCAAAGTGGCACCGGTGTCTCTCTCACCATTTGCACGACTTGAAACTATTACTCTGATAGATTAATTCGAGTTAAAGTAATGTAGTTAAAGAAAAAGCAATAAACTTTCAGAAAACATATCATAACTCAAAGTTCTAAGAATTTAAACACATATAAATTGCAATATCTTCTCACCCGGAAATTAGAACGACAACTGCAAAAAAATTAAATCACTTCATACAATGGAGGACATTCAAAGAAATATCTTCCAATTCAGCCTCGTGCACCTCAGATAAAAGATTTACGATGCAGCAGGGAGATCTTATGATTAAAAATAAATTTTATTTTATTTGGGGGGGGGGGCTACGTTATGAGTACTGGCTACCTGTGGCTTACCCGGAGGCTTAATATTAGAAATAGCCACTCTCAGTTCTGTTTCTATATTTAGCCGTGATCTATATTTTGTCTTCAAAGAAACCACAGCAGAAAATCCAGTTTCACAAAGGTAGGATATTGAAAATGGTAATAGAATGCGAAATGCCCTTATTTTCAGTGCAGAAAAATCATACTCCTGCCGAAAATTCAAATAGTGATTTATTACTAAATTGTATTTTGGTTTCACTCGTAATTTGCTATCAGTTTGTCGTCAGCAGGAAAATACTTTTTAAAATTCTTTGCCAGCATGGCTAAATGATTTTCAATAGTTACAAAAACAACTTTTACATATTCTTATTCAGCCTTATAAGTTTTAGTACAATTATCCACATTTGCAAACATTGTTAAGTTTTTTTTGCATCAAATTTCTGCCCTACAATTCCAATTTTCTGCAAAAAGCATTAACTTTATCACTCGTATCCAACATATGTGTATTTGCTCCTTGGAGTCGAAGATTCAAGTTATTTAATTTATCAAATATGACGACCAAGTAGTTCAATTTCATCACAAGTAAACAATAGTGAAAATTCTTGGTTTCCGGTCTGTTATCTTCTAAGAAAATGACGATTTCTTCTCTTAATTCATAAACACGTTTCAAAAATTTCTCCCGTGATAAACATCTTGTCTCGCATTTAAATAGTAACTCTGAATTTACTGAACCCATGTCATTACAAAGAGCGGAAAATATACTCGATCTCAGGGTTATTATTTTTATATAATTTGCAACGGTTACAACCGTAGTTCACACAATATTTAAACCAGGACGCATTTCTTTCGCTGGTATATTTTCGAACTTTCGAGATATTGAACGAGCACCATTGGTGCATATTTCGATGCAATTTTTGCATTCTATGCTTGCCTCATTAATAACATCATTTAAAATAGCAAGTAATGCTAGTGCTGTTGTTTTGAGTTCCATTGGTTTGCGGAAAAGTAGTTCTACTACTGACATATTATCACAAAATCAAACATAGGTAATTAAATGAGCATCTTTATTAATATCTGTTGCGTCATCAAACTGTATTGAAAACATTTTGTCACGTAACATTGAGAAAAGCTGGCACTATATTTTCAGCTGTATCACCAATTCGACAAGCAACAGTATCATTTGAAAGAGGTATGGACTGTAATTTTTTTGAAAAATTAACTCCAAACATAGCTTCTACTATCTCAATGGCTGCTGGTTTTTACTTCACTTTTGTTTTGGCAGTTAGTTAAAAATAATTTAAAGACAGAATTCAAAATAGTGAATATGCATTATTGTTGTATACATTTTACTGTAAGTGGGAGACGCGATGAAAATTATGATTGAAAACGGGGCCGCGAATACTAAAAGGTTGAGAAACGCTGAATTAGTTAATGGTGGTGAGTATTTGAGAAAAAGCAATATTTTTATTACATGTTCATTATTATATTCATTATTATAGACTTTTCTGGTGCTATTATGAAAGTACATCTCATTTTTTAATTGATTGTTAAAAACAGAACAAGATTTAAAAAGATTACACACAAATAAAACTTTGGAGCCTTTTCTCAAAATAATAATTATTTTTCCAAACACAGGATCTTCATTCTCAAAACTTGAAACTATACACATTCCTTGTTAGCAAGCTGTTCTTGTAACTAGTACTTTTGAAGTTTGAAAAAACTGTTTATAACCTTCGAGAATTCTGGTAATTTCGGCAGAATAAACATTTTTATTAATAGGCCTTGCACTGGTTATAACAATATTATTTCCTAAATTACTTGATGAAAGCATTGAAGTTGATTAAAAATAATGTAATTGATGATTATAAAATGTTTGGAATTGAAATAATTTCACAGAAGAAACAAAATTTGAACCCTTACATTTTTAAAACATAGAAAGATCAATCAAAGCAAGTCATATTTTAATTATTATTTTTAAAATGCAATATTAAAAAAAAGAGAAATTGTTGTTCTTATGTAGAAAAATGTTTAAGCATTTCACCATCTGAAACATTTTTTCGACACCAACTATTTATAGGGGGGGAGGGTTATTTTTGTCTTAAGACTCCTTCCTCACCCTTAAAGATCCTGAAAAGGAAAGTTTTAATATTTTAAAATATTATAATTAGTTTTTTATCGTTGTTAAAATGCGCCAAAGCACCCAAGTAGAATTTCTCCTCGTGATAAATTTGTAACTGAATTTCATGCAGGGTGACCCCGCAAAAAATTTGCAGAAGAAACTGTCAACTGTTAAAACACAAAGTGAACAATATGATAATCACTTCTATAGATTAAAGTGCTGAGTATAAGAGGGCGGGATATGGCTGCTGATTAACACACAAGCAGTGTTCATGTGGATCGTATTAAAACTCCACATGTATACTGTTTGTGAGAAGTGACTTTTTAACTTAAGTTCTTTTGTTTCATAAAAGCAGATATATTTCAGAATATATATATATATATATATATATATATATATATATATTAGTTCAGAAAGAAGATAAAACAAAGGAAAATTACAGACTAATGAAAAAAGGCAAAAAAAAAGAAAATTATTAAAAATAAAAAAATAAATAAAAATTGGAAGAGATAAAAAAAAAGGATAGAATTCTTTTAAAAAAATCCGGAAAAGGAAGATATAATCTTTTCTTCAGCCCACACGATTATATCTGCAAAAAAGAGTGCTTACTAATACTGTATTAATATAGCCAAAGCAAAATATATCAATACAATAGTGTGAGGAACGCTAAAAAATTTTTACAAAAATTACAACAAATAAAATAAAACACAATAAGTAAAAATAACACGTAAAAACAGAAAGTAAAATATCAAGAAAAAACAGAATAGAACATAAAACATAATCCATAAAGCGAGTAGCGAAATCAAATGAACTTACATGAACGGGAAATTTTTCAAGAATGATTTAAAATATTTTCGTAACAAGATTGCCAGATTGCAAAATATGAAAACAAACATATATATGTATATATATATAGAGAGAGAAAGAAACAAATGCATTTTTTTTAAACTTCGCAGTATACAAATTTTGAGTTTGACGTCGAGACGATGCTTTAGTGGCAGTGAATTTGAGTCTGAATTGAGTTGAATTGGCTTTCGACTTAATGTAAGACAATAGGGAAAAAAATGATCCACTTTCAGTAAGCACGTTGTTTCGATTATTGTGACGTCTCAACGTCTCTGAAGTAGCAGAAGGCATTGGAGTTTCAGAAGAAGTGATTTTAAAGATTTGGAACCGTTTTTAGGAGACTGGAAAAGCAGACCGAAGAGATCAGGACAATGGCGAAGACGTGCAACAATGCCTAATGAAGAGCGTTATTTAACGCTAACGGCTCGGAGACACCAAAATATGAATGCCACTCTTCATCAACAACACTATCGCTTGGCTTCTGGACCCTCAGTGTTGACACAAACTGTCCGAAATTGCCGTCACGCTGCCTGTATGCACGTCGACTAATTATGTGATTCACGTTAACAGCAAGGAACCATCACGCCTGCATGGAGTTTGCAACAGAGCATGTGAACTGGAGGAGAAGTGAATGTCTCTTTTTTCTTTTTATCATAATAGGCGTATTTTCATCTGGAGGGAACATGGTACTAGAAATAATCTAGCGTTCGTGCATGAAAGTGTAAGATTTGAGGATGGAAGATTGATGGTCTATGCTGGAGGATTGATGGCCTCTATTGATGGGCGCACCGATCTTCATAGCATTCGATATGGAGCTCTGACCGGTCGCCGGTATAGGGTTGAGATTTTGAAACATATTGTAGTCCCTTACGCTGCAGTAATTGGAGATAACTTCATGTTAATGGGCAACAATTACAGGCCACATTGTGCTAACTTTGTGAATGATTTCCATTTGGAGGAAGGAATCTATTATCCCAACCCCTCAATAGAAACCTAATTGATTCGATGCCTCAAATGCGTTCAACGTTGCTGGCCGTCTGGGGAAACTATACCCCCTACTAAAAATGATTTTCTTTTAAGGAAACACCTTTTTCTCATATGCACAAATTGTGTTTTTCTCTTTGTACCCAGATGCTCAATAAAAACGAATTTTTTTCTGCCAAATAAATGTCATTTTTATCTCATATAACGTCTACGTTTTTTCTGCCAAATAAATGTCATTTTTATCTCATATAACGTCTACATCTACGTCTATCGATAATGTATCAATCTTTCAAACATTTCTGCCATAACCTGAATATCCTTTAATTGTTTTGAGCCGTATATATATATATATATAAGGAAACTCCTTTTTCGGATATATTTCTGCGTTCCTCAGCAGCTTACAAAGTATTGTCTCCTAATAAGATATAATTTTATAATTATAAAATTTTTGACAAATTACGCTTACTTTAACGTGGTTTTTTCAGTCTACAAGAAATCGTACATTATTAAATTTTTTTCCCTCTATTTTTAAAAGAAATCATTATTTCCCAACGAAGTATTTAAAAAATACGGCATTGATTGAAAATTATTTAGTTTACTAAACAAATATTTATGTAAACTTTTTCTATCTAATCTATTTAATCCTTTTCTAAACATCTAAATCAAACATTTTATTTTGCTTAACTTTTATTATTTTTGATTTTATGGTCTTCAAATACTAATTAAAGTCTACGTAAAGTATAATGGCATAGACATAAAGGAGACTTTGAATAGGACGATCAATTAGGGAATGATTAATATAACTTCTCGCTATGTGCACTAGTCTAGATTTAAGTTGTTCAAGTATCTGGTAACAAGGTGGCTTAAGCGATAAGCAAATTAAGCTTCTCATCGTTACCATTCTATTTCATCCCCTTTCTCTGGCTCGGTCCTTCTGTTAATCGATCGACATTATTTGGCAGAATGTGTTGCCTAGTGAATGCATTATCCATGTAAATAATTTTGAGCCGTTGTAACTTGACTTGGTTAACAAAATTACATTTTCGTTTCATAATAATTCGTTCTGTGTGTGTCCAGCATCATTCAACAACTGTAAGGGTATATTAAATTTTTATATTTCTCTTTTTAACCTTTTTGAGTAAATATATATTTATTTATTCTTAGTCGTCTTGTTAGTTTAATTTTTACCCCGCGTGTAACATTAGAGTTAGTGATAACGGTTTTCAGAACCAATCAAAAGATGACGGCTAATGTGTTTCTAACCTTTTAGCCTATTTGTCTGTATGAATAGAATACTATACGAACCTCCTTCTGAGACGGCGAGGTTTTTGCTGCTCTTTGCAGACTATCTTTGTTAAAATAGTTTTTGAAACCTATTTCGCCAAGAAAAAAACCTTCATAATTTAAGTGTCTTACACTTGAAGCAAAGCTATAATTTTGAAGTATATATAGATATTGCCACGAATAATTATCTGGGCTTATAACAGACTAATGCCAATTTGCTGATTCTAGTTAGGTGAAATTTTTTCATCTAAATGAGAATTATAAAAATCACTGCCTTATTCTCAGTTTTTGAGTTTTTTATGAGCCCAGCTAATACAGCATTGGAGTAAGTTTTAAAATATTAAAAAATTAGACTACAAAAGTTTTTTTTTTTAATTTTCCCCAAACTGTGGCTTTTCTCCATGTTGACGTTTCCAAAAGAAGCAGAGAAAGCGCTGGCTGCAGATAGGCTACACTTGATCCAACCATCGCTAGTAGTTGTTGCAAACTCGCTGCAGTTATGAAAATAGCAATTATTCGCAAAAAAAAAAAATAAAAAAACATCATTTCATATGACTTCATTACTTTCGTAAATCAACCTTACTCTTACGTTCCGCAGCGTGCCAACTTCCTTTCGCGTTCACTATCCTTACAATTTTCAGAATGAATGCCTAAACAGACGGATTAAAATTTCAGGGCAGAATGATTGCTGGGTCACAGACTCTCCCTAGAGAGATGAAAAAGGCTTGATCTGTATGGATTAGTTTTTTTAAATTTTTTTTAGAAGTACCCTATTTTTTTCTGAACACGAATAATAATGACTTGAATCAATAAATTAATAATTTATATTGAACGTTAGCGTGAATTGGTAACGTTAGAAGAATGTTGAATTATCTTTTGTAATGTATATCTTTTGTATGTAATTATCGTTTAATGTGTCTGTCAGCCCTACTATCTTTCTAATATGGGTCATTTCAGGTGTTAGTAGGGATTGGTTTCTTTTTACAACAGCTTAAAAGTTTCTTTGAAGAATGCATATACTCTTAGAATTTTTATTCTAATACTATGGTAAAGTAACCGGCAGCAGTCTGTTTATCCAATTAACATTAAGGCTTAAAGTTTACGGTAAAGAATTTTTTTTAACCTTACGGACCATTTGCTACTAGTATGGTTAAAAAACCACAGAAAACCATGAATGCAAAATTCATCGGTATTTTAACCACTTGCAACTAACATGGTTTAAAAAACCGAGAAAAAGAAATTTAATTGGAAATCAGAGATAGTTTAGCAGTTTATGGTGCTAGCATCTATCCGAAATTAAAAGTAACATATTCTAACAGGCCAGGGTCTCAAATTGGGGAGTGCAGGTTACTGGAAATTCATGTGCTGAAAGAAATGGTAGAAATATTGTGGTGTCAACACTGGTACTCGAACCCCCATTTTGTGGGTCATAAAAATAATAGATTAGCCCTCTCGTCTATAATATGTACCCATCTGCCAGGAACTAAGTGGCTTCGTAAGTAGGTCTAGTTGATGTGATAAAATTCTGGTTGTTTAATCTGGTGGAAGCAGTAAATGAACAGTTTTTCGTACAACATTTTGAATACCATCTTATTTATGGATATCTGACTATTTTGTTTGAATTGTTGAAAATAACAACTGCATTGTTATTTTTACCATTACCTTTTATTTTTACCATTTTTCTGAGATCAATTTAACAGTGTATATCGCTGAGCTTAAAACCACATGACAACAATTTTAATGTGATGGCAACACTTAATCACACAAAATTATTGTGAGATCTTCATACATTAAAAGAGCGAATGGAAAATTTATTTTAAGAATTGGAGCCACCCTGACAAAGCGGTATCGATATTCCGCTGTGATATACGAAAAGGCTTGTATCCCACCGTAATATTTAATGTATCTTTGTGACAACTTGGCAAGTATATATAAGTTATAATTCGTAATGAACCCACAAGACTGATGCATACGTATGCGTAAAAATAAATAAAATTGAAACTTTGCCGTTATTATATTTCTATATTTTTTAACCCATCAGATTTTAAACGTCCATAACCTTCATTTGAATAAGAAATAAGTTAATATATGAACTATAGATTTCCTAATCATGACGTAAAACAAACCAAAAAATTTTAACTTTAAAAAAAAAATGATTCACTGAAAAACAGTGATGCTATTAAAGTTGTGACTCAATGATATATATATATATATATATATATATATATATATATATATATATATATATATATATATATATATATATATATATATATATATATATATATATATTGGCTTCCAAATTAAGATCAATAACATATAAAAGGAACCGTTATATATTTCTTATTCTGAGATTGAGAAACGGTTATAAAAATACACTTTACTGAAATGTATTAATGCAGTCTCAGGTTAGTTGCCACAATTTTTTTGTCTCATATAAATCGTTTGAGATTATATAATCAATTATGAAAAGCATGCGAATCATATATGAAATGCAAAGGTAGGAGTCATATTTCTGGGCCACGTAGAATAAAAACTAAAACTGCGCTAAGTGATTTTGAGCCCAAATATAACTTTTCTGCACATTGCTTTTTTGTTCAGAATAAGCTTGTTTTACATTAATAAAAACTGTGACTAGTTATAATAAATGAAATATGACTAGCAATGTGTTTTTCATGTTTATGATTTATTTATTTATTTAATCGTTTTTTTAAAATTAATCGAAATTCATTTTTAAAGCAAAGTAAAAAATGCTTTAGTAATAAGAAATAACAACTTTTCATATGATTTTTTAATGAATATTTTTCATGTATTTACATTTTGTACTAAGATACTACAAGCATGAATACATCCCTATAAAATAGTTTTGGCAAAATGTAATAATAGACTTTACGCGCCACGCAAGAAACGAAACCTTGGATCGTTACGCAAATTATTTTAGGTATGGATTGTTTCAAAATTATCTCTTGGAACCTAATGCGTGCATGAAATAAGTTAGATAGTAAAATATTGTTACTCTTAACAGCAAATAAAAAGTTTTTAACACAGCTTTTATCTTACTAAAAATTTACTTCATTATTGGCAAGGATACTTGCATGCGTATTGAGAATGATTTATATCACGTTTAAAATGTTAATATAGTTTTACAATGTATTAGCAGTTCAAAGCAGGGCGTTTCGAACACGCCATTTCAGCTCCGCAAATTCAATCCTACCATTTTGATTCTGTTAATTTTTTTTTTCAATTTTAGTCTTTCCATTTTATTTATATTGAAATTTGTTTTGATCTGCATTTCTTTTTTATTTTTTTTATTAATTTTTGTCTGCTAACATTTAACCACATATTGAATTATTAGAAAACAATTTTTAGAGTGCACCACGTTTACAAGAAGGAGAAAAAATTCTGTCAAAATTACCGAACTAATGTGCTAAAAACATATCTGGCAAAAAAGAAAGAAAGAAAATTGTTTTTTTTGGTAATTAAACAAAAACATATGGTATATGAATCATTCATCTGCTAACTTTTCCTTTCGTTATAGCAAATTTCTCCAAAAATTCTGGTTTTCAAAATTATAGTTCTTATTACCACATATTTAGTAAAAATACAAAACTGAAAAATAAATTTCTCCAAAATGATCTTTAAGCAAAGCTCTGACACTTCACGATAAAACTATCAAAATATTTCCTAAAATAATATTTTACATTTCCATGGTCTTCTAAGTGGTACCAGTTGGACAGGAAAACAGCTGAGACAATCGTAACCGTCGACAGTAAAAAATAGTGTGAAAAGCTCCTGTCAAACGCCAATGTTCCGAAAATGAAATAAAGTTAAAAACACACTTAAAATTTTTTCCCATATTACTTCTTTATTTTGTTGTCTTTATGCTTTTTAGTAGCGAATTTTTCAAATTTCAAGTTATATGAATTAATCTTTCTTATTCGGCATTTAAAGGGTTAATACATTCTATTAGCTTCCGAAATGCTAGACGTTCCTCGCTGAACTTGTTTTGGATTTTTTTTGGAGTTGCTTCTGCATAACTATCCCAACGTTATTCACCATTAAAAGTTTTAGGAGGACATCGATCAGTTTATTAAAATAGAAAATAATATATTATAAAAATATTCATACTATTTTATCATATTAAATTTATTATTTTATCATTTATCATTATCATTAAATTTATTATTTTACAATTTGTTGTGTTGAAAAGATAACTTTTGAATATAAACTTAACCTGAACCGTTTTTGTTTCTTTTTCAAAATTTGAGTTTGCAAGTTATATCATATTAAGTGCTTTTTTGATAACTTTTTCTGACTTTTTTTAATGAAATAATTATTATTTATACTTTGTTGTTGAAATATTTATTTTCACCTTTGTTGTTTTGGATGTTCAACTTAACATTGAATTTTGATAAGCTGTACAAAAACTGTAAGAGTTGTAAATTTGTTATTAGAAAATATTGCAAAAAAATTTATGTAGACAGCGAGGAAACTAAGAAAAAAAAATTAGACTCAATTATTATTTCGAGAAATATTGACAGTTGAACTTGCAATGAAATATATATATATATATATATATATATATATATATATATTGTTTGGTCAATTGCTTGCAGATATATATTGCTTCATATTTCATAAACAGAACTCTCTTTTTAAAAATAAAAAAATAGACTTTTAAAAAGAAAAAAAAAAGAGATTAAATAAAGACTACGGAGGGGATTTAGAAGAGCCTCCTGGTATATTTTAACTTAAGTTAAAAACGAAATTAAAGTTACGGTGATTATTGAAAATAAAAGAATTGAATATTATTGCATCTATTTCATTATGATGCAGTTAAATTTCATATCTATAAAAATTTTACAGTATATTAACTAAAAACAATGTTTTATGTGATTAACCCAAAATAATCATTGCATATTAAAAGAAAAAATTGGATTTATTATGTTCATTTTTTTTCCTCCAAAAATGTAATTTACACACTTTAGGTATGTCATTGTTTATTCAGATACATGCAATTTCTTACCTTTCCATGCAAATTGTACAGCTTTTTTCATTTTGTATTGATTGAAATCACAGCACGTGCTGTAAAATGGTTTCCTCTATTTCCCTTTTTGAAAAAAATTTCTTTTTTATTTGTTTCGCTTAAAAAAAAAAAAAAAAAAAAAAAAAAAAAACTTTAAAAGAGGAAGGTTTAGAAAAATGTTCGAAAATTCCTCAAGTAGTCCGTGCACGAACATGTTAACTTTTTCGTTCGCCCTTCTATTTTTCATAGTCAATGACGATCAATGGGTACTGCTTGATTCTGAAATTCTTTTAGGGTGCTGGAATTCAAGTTTTCAGCGTTCCGAGTGAAAAGATGGGATATTCATGCATGTGAAATGCATCATTCAAACCAAGGTCCATTTATTGCAGCGATTTCTAACATACCATGAATAATACATTCTTGGAGAAGCACTTGTTCCCATGAAAAAGTTTATTATCGAGAAAAAAGGAGAATGGACTCTTTCAAATAGTTACTTAAAAAGATTTTCACATCCGAATTTATTACCAGTAATAAGAAAAAGCTTACTAAATTGTGAAATGCATTGTTTCTATAAAATGAAAAACTATTGGAATTTTGTTAACATTTAAAGTACGAGGAAATAAACTTTTGGATGATTGGATGAACAGCATTATTTACGCCCTTCAATTTATAATAGTGTTTTTGTTGCAATCAAACGAAATAAAAACATTTTATTTATACCGAAAGCGAGAATAAACAACATTGTTAGTTTTATTTGATAAGAAAGAAAAGGCCATCAAAATATTTTTTTATATATATAATTAGTGAAGGGTACACTTATTGGACTACAGGTATTTAAAATTGAAATGAAATGTAATGATCATATAAAACTAGCTCATAACTTATAAATTTTTTTAAATAAAATTATCTGACAAATAATAAGCATAATGAATAAATTTTATTTTTGTATTCAGCTATCAATTAGCAATTTATCAAAAGTATTCGTATAATTACATTGAGTGGATAGTGAAAATAAGCGATACCTCCGATTTTGAGTAATTATAATATATGCCCTTTTGGAAATAACTTTCAAAATTTTCTCATTAGTGTAACTCTATTATGATGCTAAAAACAAATTCTAATCAAATCAAAACTAATACTCTTAATATTTAGTAAAATTGCATTTTTGAAATTTTTTTGTTACAATACTTGCCTATGTGTTAAACACAATGCTCTCTTTTAAACATGCTGAACATCCTTCATTTGTAAGACTTATATTTAATTGGCTAATCACGTGTAGATAAGCTGGATAATCGAACAAATTTCCTAAATGTGATCATTATAGTTTATATAAAAAAATATTATTATAGTTTTTATAAAAAAGATAAATGGGGAAGATTTACGATTAAGGTACAATTATCGTAATTTGTCACTTAAAATCAACTTTATGTTTTAAACGAAATGGCATTTCAAGTTACGGCATTATTTGTTGACATTCAAATGCTCTCTCTCATTTAAAATCGTAGTTATTTTTTTTTAAATAAAAAGCATCCAATAAATATGATAATTCATTTTTAGTTCCTTGATACTTTTATACCATTTAGAACTAAGAGTATAACATTTGATATTAGCTTTCATAACCATTATTCTAAGAAACGTTCGACAATATGAGAAGGTTTTTTTTTTTTTACTGACAGTGAAGCATACTGGTATATATAGATTATCAAAGTTATTTAATAAACTGTGCCATATATTTTTTTATAGTTTTTCTATGTTGTTACTTTAACTTCAAGATGTTGAATATTTTTAAGTAACTAAGTATAATGACTTGAAATTAGAACTATAGAGTTGAGGGCATTCGGTTAAATACTCGGAAAATATTTTGTATTTTCCCTAAAGTTGCATACACCCTTCTTATTTCAAGCATTTATACTCAATAAAATAACTGTATCATTCTTATAAAATTCTGACGATGTTTATAACAGCAATATAGGAAAATTTTGACTAAAAGAACGTTATTGTTTATTAAATTTGATTAATCCCTCAGATACAAAAACAGACTCAAAACTCAAAACTGACAACTACAGACTCAAAATACAGATATACGATGCCCTCTTATATATGTAGCTATTTATTAATATATAATGAAAATAAAAATTGCTTGTAGGTGACGATTCGCAAATTCCATTATTTCTAATATTCAGTAATCTCTTTTTTCCTAAATGAGATTAATGCAGTAGAATTTTACCTAAGCCAAAAATTGTGTTTGTATAAAGGATTATGTTGCATTGCATTGCATTGCATTGCATTGCATTGCATTGCATTGCATTGCATTGCATTGCATTGCATTGCATTGCATTGCATTGCATTGCATTGCATTGCATTGCATTGCATTGCATTGCATTGCATTGCATTGCATTGCATTGCATTGCATTGCATTGCATTGCATTGCATTGCATTGCATTGCATTGCATTGCATTGCATTGCATTGCATTGCATTGCATTGTATTGTATTGTATTGTATTGTATTGTATTGTATTGTATTGTATTGTATTGTATTGTATTGTATTGTATTGTATTGTATTGTATTGTATTGTATTGTATTGTATTGTATTGTATTGTATTGTATTGTATTGTATTGTATTGTATTATTACTCATAATTTATTTAATGATCTACAAATTATACAGATAATTTGACCATGAGTTTTTTACATTTCCACTTGGGGAGTCCGAGTATATGAATAGTTGAATTAAAAAAAATGAATGCCAGGGGCAGCAAGTTTTCTCCAGAATTCGATATCGACACAGTTAAAAAACTGCTCCAGGCATAAATAATGGAATTTTCTTTAAAGAATATTACGAAAATGAACCACATCATTAAAGCATTGAATAGAAAGTAAATATTTATTAAATTTAGATTCAACATATCATTTTCAAGGAACAACCAATGTATGTAAAATAATGTATTAGTTGCGAGATGTTATGTTCAAATAAATATCTTTTTCATAAAATAAAATAAATGTGGTAGTAGTAAGAAAATAATGAAAATTGGTTTTACATAACTAAGCAAAACGGATAACTCTGTAATGGAATTTACACCAAAAACATAATATATTAAATAATTAAACAATTGCAAAATGAAACCTAAATGTTGGTCATATTTATGTAATAAAAACTTTTAAATTATTTTTACAAAATTATCTTTTTGGCCTATTAATCATTATATACTCGTGCTAGTGTTGTAAAGCAAGCAGATCTCGATATTCGTTCTCAGGAACCAAAAATTGTTGAACTGTATGAAGAAAATCGTAGAAAATTATTCCGCGGCTTATTACGCGCTTCAGTCTCGCAAAGAAAAAAAAAGAGATGTATTTAACTGACACAAGTTCCAATTGAATCTTGTATAGCGTTTCTTTAAAAATAATGCATGTTATAAAGTTAGATAGTTTTCAAAACTTATTAATGCAAATTGAAATGTTAATTAATCTATTCTCATTAACTAAAGTGATTCAGCAGAATGTTCAATTTCAAAAAGTTTCAGTTGCATCTTACAACACATCTCTTTAAAATCATCAAAAATCCGTTTCAATAATCCGTCCAAAAATCAATAGTTTACAACTCTTATTAATTAACATTAAAAAGTTAATTAATCTATTCTTTTTAATTGAGCATGTGACGAGACAGAATTTCATTCGTTTTAATTGCATCATACATCACATTTCCTTAAAATCATCAAACATATGGGAGAAATATTTATTTTTAACAGTAGTAAAATCAAACTCCTCATTCAATACAGTATGGGCAATTATTTAATAACTCATTTTTAAAAAAAAAAAAATTCTTGTAAAATTATTAGTAAGAAAAAGTAAATGTGTAATAAAAAGTACTCCTTAAATCTATGAAGAGCGTTTAAATTATAATGTAATATATTTTCATAAAAAAAATAATATTAAATTTACATTTCATGAATTTTATTGACACAGTTTCATACTAGAAATATATATTACAAAAAATGCATATATATATATATATAGATGCTTGAAGTATAAAATATAAATCTTGGTATTCCGCAAAGGTTAATTATTATTAAAAACCGAAAAGCGTTATATACACAAATTCTCTGTTACACATCTTCTCTTGCCTGTAAAGAAATCATAGGGTTAAAAAGTGTTAAAAATCACAAATTTAATAATATAGCATAATAGTCTATTTTTTAATACACAAATAACAAATTAATTTTTAAATTTAAATCTATAAAGCTACAGAGTAGAGCATGGATAGTCATAAACTCAAATTTTCGTCGGCTGTTCAACACTAGTTTCAAAACAGTAATTTCAAACTATGTAATATTGCGCAAAAAAAAAAGAAACCCAGAAAAATTTGATTATCTTTTGAATTAATGATAGGATCTTCATGTTATAATACTCAATACTAACAATTCGAGGGTGCGATCTCAAATATTCTAATTAATTAGTGCAGACTATATTTTAAGTTACAGAATCGTATGTTTGAAATTCGACTTTTTGGGACTATTTTACCGATTCTGATCAAATTTCGCAATTTCCCATTTTAAATTGCATTATTTAAAATTACATCAGAAATTGTATACCTTACTGTTCAGAATTGTTTCAACTATTATTAAGTGAAATATTAAACAATATTAAACCTTTACTAAAAATTATATTTTGTATTGAATTATCTTTGGCTAAACGAATTTTATAATTGAGTTTAAAAAAATTTCAATTCGCATAAAAAGTTCTCGAGATAAGGCGAAATACCTAAAAAGTAAAATTAACATTAAAGGGTCCAAACTTTTAATCGTCCTCCTGGCCAAACTATGGGGACCATATTTCCCAGATTGTGGTCATATTTCGGGGGTCACAAATCCGAATCCATTGAGAAAAAAAGCATATTTATTCAGAAAAAGTACGTTTTTTGTGTCTGATTTAATAATATGAAATATCGACTGCACTAATTAATTAGTTTATTTGAGGGCACCCCATTAAACCCATTAAAATGAATCCTATTACTTAAAGATCCGATCATTAGATAACCAAAATGTTTCCAAAAGTTATTCAAAATGCTCCCATTTTTTTACGAACAGTAAATTTTTTAAAACAAGGTTTTTTGAGCAGGTATAAAACATAAATCTTATTAACGAATGTTTAAAACGGCACATAATACTAATATTATGGTTATGCAACGTAGTAATTATTTTATATTCATTCCTATTTTCAAACAGGTAAGTCTGAAATTTATTGCACATGTCTAAAATTGAAAGAAAAATAGTGCGTTCATTATTTATTAATTTCATTTTGAAAGCTCGTTTTCTCATATCCTTCAAAAAGAATTAAAAGGTGCTTTAACCAAATGTGAAATTTTTATTTCAAATCTTTTTCTGTAAAATAATTGATCATCAAGCGGAATCAGTTGGATCATTTTCTCTGATGTGCAATTTTTTGCGTTAGAAGATATTATCTTAGTTATGAGAAGGCGATAGCTTATTTCCAACATTAAAAGCGATTCTTAACAAAATACGAAAATTTGATGATGCATATCATTATACTAAAAAGAATTTTTGAACTAAAATCACTATTCTGATTCCAAATATACAAGCAAAAAACAAGCAAGCGAGAATGATGGCAATTTTTCCAGAAACTTTGTTAAATATAATAAGTCATTAAAATAATTGACTAGAGAGTAATAATTTGTAACGAAAGCATATTTATCGAAAAAAGCATGCGCATTTTAAAAAACCTTGAAGCATGTTTCAAATTGTTAGCATAAAATTAATGAGAAAGGATACTATTAATGTTCTATTTTTATGCAGTAGAATTTTCAAGAGGGATATAACAACGGAATATTAATCTTTTAATTAACATCAAACAACCTTTAGTGTATCAATTTTATTTCAAAATATTTATAACCTAATTTAGAAAAAAAAGTATGATTACTAGTTATATAAGTTCTACTTTCAAATAAACAGAAAATAAAGCTTCTTTTTAACTTTCTATGCCACCAGTATCCTTGTCCCTTTTCCTAAATCTAAAATATCATTATTACTTTCTTCTTCTTTCTTACATCATTACCAAGAATAAGTTTTTAACTGTACTGTACAATTCTATCAACGCTCCAAAGAAAGAAAATTGCTTATTTTAATAATAGATAAATACATTATCATTGCACAATTCGGAGAAAGATTTCCTTCTTCCATATTTTTAAATCAGTATTTGATATCCATAACTAACATAACCTGATTATACAATAAATGCTATTTACTCTAAGACTTTTCTGTTTTAAATAGTGGTATTTCGATTTATGCAATGTTTGTCTCTAAATCAATTTACTGTGTTTGTATTATAACCTTGATAAAGTTTAAAATGTTGATTTTTAAAATAACAACAACGTACCAAAAAATTAAAGTAAAAAAAATATATTTAACAGATTGAATTACGCAAATGTAGTTAAATTACATGAAATTGTCTCCCTTTTCTTCTTATCTCCCACCAGGTCTGACGCAGTCAAAGCAGGTCGAACAAACAGTTGTCTTTGTTGATGACAAACTAAGAAGATGTGTAGATTTCTTCTCTGCTCAGTCCAAGACAGTCCAAGATATGTTTGGGAGTGACCTGTTGAAGCTGGCATTTAAGACAATGGGAAAGGATTGTAACTTTTCCCATTGTCTAGACTTTTCAGGTGACCGCTAGCGAGGCGCGATGGTCAAGTTTGGACTGGTCTGTCTCCCGAAAGGGATTTTAATGTAGTAATTAATTGTAACTGATATCAGCACTGATGATTAAACCCAGTTTTATACAACCTAATTGGAAATATTGTTTTAATATTCACTCATTTCAATTTCCTATTTTTTAAAAGGAAGAAAGAAAAACATGCTTCTTTCCGTCTTTTAATTTCTGGTAATTTTTTAAAAAAAAATTCAAAATTAATTTAAATATAATACTTTTGCAAAAATATTTTTTAAATTATTGAAAGTTTTTAAATTAATCATTTGATATTTCAGTTTTTTTTTCTGTCTCATATCAATAGAGTTAGCAGTTTTAAAAATATTATAAGATCATAAAATTTATTCATTAAAAATTTAATTTCAATTTATGTCATTATTAACAACTGATAAGTGGAGAATCAGTTTTAGTGTTCAATATGTAGAAAATAACAAATTACTTTTTTTATCTAACAGATTTGATTTTAAAAAAAAATGTTTGATTTAGTGTACGGTAATAAATTTATAGTGAAAAAAAATAATCCAGTGGTAGATAATAATCATGAATTCAGCATATAAAACACAATTAATAGAATTAAATGAGACACACCGTTGACTAGGAACTAAAAGAAGTACCAACATCAGTGCCAAAACACAAAATAAAGTAAAATACGAAAAACTGCTACGGAATCAACCTAGATACAATACGAAATTTAGTCGTCGAGAGAAAAACGATAAAGCCAGGGCAAGTTCAACCACGACTAAATGAGATAAAAGAGAAATGTAGAGACAGGTTATATACAAACTGAAGATTTTATGTCTTGAATCGAAATTTAAGGGTACATCAGTGTTGCTTCCTTTATGTGTCCTAATTGCTTAAGTAGCGTTTCTGTATTTTTTTAAATTCTATATTGCAACTCTAATGATGACTTTCTGTTGATGATTTCTAATGATGACCAAAATATCCCCCTGTACCTTTCAAAATTTTTGTTTGGATTCTATTAGTTTTGTTCTTCTAGATTATAAACATAAAATGTTATAATTATAAACATAATCATAATATAATATACACATCAAAAGCAAACCTTTTTTGCAATTCAATTTTAACGATTGATATTACATTTATTTTAACTAGACTCAGAATAAAAACTAGATGGAAAGAATTCTAGGAATTCTAAAATGCAAAAGAACGATAATTAAGACTCTAATTCAAAATTTTTTAAATGACATTTTAAAAAATGAGCTTGAAAACTTACTTCTACTAATGCAAGATGATGATTCATCACATTTCCCTCAATTATTTTTTGATGATAATTGATTTCTAAATGCTTTGAAAGTAAGCTTTCAGCTGTTGGAAATTTTGTTAATTGTAGAAAATCTAAAGAACAAGAATAACGTTTGACTTACAGTATACATTAAATCGAAAACATATTTGATACTAGAAGCGCCGTTGTGGTCATTTTAATCATTTTTTTTTTGTCATTTCCTCTGTCGTTTTTGACGATACAATGTTTTGACTTCGGAGCTGATATATTTATACTTTTCCTAAATTGTTTTAAGTATACTGTAGCAAAATTTCATTCGTTTACATTGATTATTAAAATAATTAATGATTGAAATACCTTACACAGCCAAAAGGGATATTTTTTATATTCAATTTTTAAATATTCTTTATTCTTATTTTTTTATTTTTTTATTTTTAAATTTTTTTCATTTTGAATTATTTTTATCATATTTCAGCTTTTTATAATTTTTTTATCAATTACTGATTTTACCATATTTTTGTTTATTTTGCATTGCAAAAGAAATCCAGCAAAGACTTTTGCTTCAAAGAAGATGCTCTTTTTTGAGCTCTTTTTGCCATATCCCTTATTCTTTTTAAGTAATATGGTCTTAAGATGTAGTGGATATTGTTTATTCTTCTAAATTTAGAAAACTTTTCAATCAGTTAAAAAGTATTCTAAACTTAAAAAAAAAAAAAGAATTCGGACATGGTTCGCATAATTAGACGTTCGGATAATAAGGGTTCGGATAATCAGTGCTCTACTGTATCATATATTCAGTGTTCAAATTAGCTTAGTTGATCTCGTAGAGACTTACCGATGCGTTATTGCGTCTTAGAGTATCCATGTACATACACCTTGGTTATAAAAAGTTAACTTTGTTGCAATACTATATATAGACAAGAAAGATGCATCTGGTAACAGTCAACATAAAATTTAAAAAAAAAAATTAATGGTGATCTTTATTTGTGCAGGTTCAAAAGTGACCACTTGAGTAACAACTCTGGGGAAATATAGTGCTCTAAGTATGGGACCATAACTGAACTCTGACTACAGCGGTAATACTGATAATTCTTTTTTCCACGATAAAACTTGAAGATATTTTTTCATTTATTTATTTTTATTTAAAGAAATGCTCACATAATTTGAATTGCGCTTCTGAAAAAAAAAATGTTCCTCCTCTTTTCAGCATCACTTTTTCATGACATTCATTTTTTGAGCAGAAAAATGGATACAAAAGTGTTAATTTTTGGGTACAAAAAAAATAATTTCATAAGTCTGAATAGTATTTATGTGAATGCATGACGACAGCATAGATTTGAAACTAAGCACTCTCATTTACTACCAAAGAGCACTAGATGCTGAGAAATTATTCTACACGCTGTGAAACGGCTTGCACTTATTTTTACAATGTTTGCGATATTACTGCTCTCAATGCTTGGTTAATTTTCAAGAAATTACTCATTGCGAGTTTACTATTATGTCTGTCAAAGAACTAAAGCCACACCTTTTAACTTTACAAGGGACATAATGCAATTTCTGATAGTTATGGTAGAGTCTAGAAAGTAATTTGGCAATGTTTTGTTACCACTTTTATGTCACGCAATTATACGGTACGCTTGCGCTAATGTTTAACAAATGTAGGAACTTTCACACTTTAAAATATGCATGAAAAAGGTGTATTGCTTATATTTGGTGTCAATTGTTTAGTTTCGTATGATTTGTGTCCAGCTAAAGAACAATCCTTTATACAATATTTTACTGTATTTTTGTATGGCCATTACGTTAATTAAAAAAAATCTCGAAAATTCCTTATGTATTGCATTTTTAATAATAACCATAGATTAAAAAATCATTTATTTTGGAATGACATCAATTTCTTTTAAGGGCCAAACTTACCCCAAATGGCGGTTTTAGGTAATTCCGAAATCCGGCTGTTTTAATGTTAAAACAAACAGTCACGGAGGCTTTTAATTTAATTCTTTATTTAGTTTCATGCATCAATTAAAGTAAGTCATGCTGGTATCAATTTTTTATTAAAATCATAAATTGCTCTTCTAGAATAATAAACAGTGTTACAAATAGATGGATAAGACATTTTAAAATAACACCTACCATCTAAATTTTATAATAGCATAGCTAAATCCCATTCAGTATGAAACACGAATTTATAAAAATCTTCATTGCCAAAAAGTAGAAAATATTAGATGTTATAAAAAAAAAATACCACATAATTGACTTTACAAACAAGGGATTTCTTTTTTTTATCTAACTTTTGATGACTAAATGTCGGGACAGTGTAAGACAACAAATTAGCAAGTTAGAATTTAAAAGAAATACAAATAATCAATTTTAACAAAAATAATAGCAAAAACAGTAAAATGTTGATTTTGTTGCATTTTTTGAAGTCAGTGATACAAATCTGACAATTTGAAGTCATGTCGAAAACTCACGGGCTTCGGGATATAGTATTCAACATTAATAATAGCATGCAGAAGGGTTTTTTTCCATATAAAAATGAGACATGCACGATACTAAATTCTTCCTTTGATCTTGTTTAGTTTGTGTGAAAAGAGCGCTTTATGGGATTGACTGGTATTAGTCCACTTTATGTAACTGAGATATTATGTCTTGTGATATACTTTTAGCTACAATTCAGATGAGGAAACATAATTAATAATTAACCTCGGTAATCGGATTCTTTATTTGTCATGTTAGTAATACCATGGGGCACAAAGCATGGAAATTATTAAAGTGCTAAAATAAACTATATCTCTGATGAATTAAAAATGATTGAAGTGCTCAATAATATGTGTGAGGACTTTTAAGAATAAAATTTAGGAAGGCTGACAAAAGGAAGAAAAAAAAAATAATAAAGTAGGCCGCAGTATCAAAAACGTTGCTTGTAAATTGTTAAATTGTATTTTTATTTTGATTTTAAAAATTCAGAGAACAAAACAATACTGGCTTTTGTTTTGAAAAGTTTAAAAATTGTTTTTGGGTTTACTTAATGTTGTTTAGTAAATGAATATATATATATTTTGAAATCATCTCTCTATTTCCAATTGCAACCCAAATGAAATTTTTTATTTAATTATTGGTGATTCAGCTAGACTAGACGCAGACATATCGGTAATTTCCTGAAAATATGATTCAAATGTACACTTTATTAAAACTGCTGAAAAGTACTGTTGTTCTACTATAGTATTACTTCTAAGTTTCTAAAAAAATCACTTGCTATTCCAATAAAAACAGAAAGAAAACATTTAAGTTAAGTCAAATTGAATAAATCGTCATAAAGACATTTACATTTTAGCCTTTGAAAATGAACCTTAGTCTTTGAATGCCTGCCCATGTAGATACAATTTTACACTCTAAATTGTTACCATCGTAGTTCTCACCTGTTTGAATATTTGGAGAGTTATAAACATATGAATTTTCTTCACCGAACTCATTATTTCTTGGAGTGGACCTACGAAAAAAGCTATATTTACTGGAAGTAACCAAATAACTTTATACTAAATTAAATATTTACATGCATATTTTATTAGTTTATTTTTTTGCAGTTTTAATCAAACAATTTTTATAAGATGCTGTATGTCTATAATTATTTTATAACAATATTCAAAATAAATTAACATTAAGAAATTTCTATCAGTAATTTTCTAAAAAGAAAAAGTTCAAATATGTTGTTATAAACATATTTTTTTATAAAAATACGGGATTTAAAAAAAAAAATGGTGTGTTAACTAACTTTTTCATAGGTAGCACGTTTAGGATTTTGTTAATATCTTTGAAAAGTAATGTTTGTTAAGGAGAAATCATAACATATGATAGCATAATTTTAAAAGTTTAAAGTATCCAGTCATCTTTTATTTTCAAAAATGGCTCAAAATAACAATTTTCTAATTTTTGAGCATTTTTTTGTTTTGAATTTTGCTAGAAGCTGCAAATTTTGTGTATTTTCGATCAATGTTCACTTTAAAGATATTTTTATTGCTTATTAGAAATGGCAATTTATATCTTTTTCAGTGTTTGTAAAATAAAATATAATGTGATAGCAAAAGATAAAAAAATCAACCGTGTTATCAACCAAACGATAGTGCTGACAACTTTATATTCTTAGATTAGTATTATTTTTTTTGCTTCGATTTATTTCTTTACGTTAATGAATTTTTTGTGTTTTTATACTTAAAAATAATAATGGAAAAGACTATTGAACGTAAGAAAAAGCGACAATTTCGCAAGAATTGATATACTAAGGAAAGCAATAAATAAAATGACAAACCAGAAAAAAAGGCAAACAATGCATCTAAACTGGATAAAACATTACAATGTGATTGTGATTCAAGAACTAGTAAATTTTCTAGAATAAAGGATATTATTTTAATGAAATTGGTATTTTGTTAACAAACAAGTTCTAAATAATTAAATTTTGGATATATCTTTAAAAAAGATATGGGCTGTGCTCTCAAGATATGGGCTGTGCTCTCTCATTGTGTCTAAATTGTAATTTTTCTGAAGCATTTTTTTCATAATTTAAGGTAAACAGTGCCTAACAAGTACGTATGACATTATTGTAGCTTGACAAAAGTTTTTTTTTTTGTGTTACTCTAAATTAATAATATAAGCATTATATTTAAAGAATTATATTTTAATGATTTTAGTTCAAAACTTGTTTTACTCTTTGTAAACATTATTCCAATTCCATTTTAGGGAAAACTTCATTTATTTATTCAGACATAGTTTTCAAACTGACACTAAATGTGTTTAACTTTAAAAAAATTTTTAATTGTGTAATGTGATACTTATATGTACTTTTAAAATTTATTTATAACAATATATGACGCAAAAATATTATAATATTATAAAAGAAAGCCCATGTTTAATACAAGCATTTTATTTATGAATACTAATATTCTATTTATCCTCTTGTTTCGGTTATTAATTTTGGTTGTTGCTTTTTCTCAAAATGATATTTTCTTAATTTTTGATTTACGCAAAGAAAGATAATTAAAGTTCTTTTTTTTATACATTGCTTCCAAATTTAAACAGTTCTGTTATACTACTCAGAAGCAGGCTTAAAACTAAAAAAATAAACAAACATTGCATAATTTACAATAATTTATGCAATTTATGTTCGATATTTTCTGTGCGTTGCTATGCAGTTCCGGCCTCGGAAATATTTTTAACAGTTGTGTGTATCAGAAATATTTTAAAATAATAGCTCCAAAAACTTTAACGAATTTTTAAGCATAATCAATGATGAAATTTTCATAATTAATATTAAAAATATTTTTCTTTTAAAAACATACAATTAAAGTACTGCCAAAGACACTATATTTTCAGGTATTTTAAAAATATTCTAAAATAGTTATTTTTCTATTTTCATAAAATTTTTATACTATTGAAGCATAGAAGCTATTAGTTTATGAAAATGTATGAAGAATTACACTCATTCAGAGCTTTAACGACTTCAATATTACACATATTTATCGAAAAAATTTTCTGAATTGCACAAATATTGTTCGGCATTAGAAAAAAATTGATAATACATGAGTTTATAGTTTAAAGTTTTACTTACTGTTCACATACTTTAATATCAGCTGGTTTATCTAAGGAAAAATTATAATACAAGTTATTATAAAATTGAAAATTGATATAATGTTGTAAATATTAAAATATATTTTGAAATAGATTAAGTATTGTTACATAGCACGTAGCCAGTTTTGCAAGTTAGCTTAAAGCACCAAAAAATTACCAAAATATCGACCAAAATATTTGACCAAATGGCCAAAATATTTTTAATAAGCTCATAATAAAATTTCAAACTATTTCAAATGCACTAAAAAAATCATGTCTCTATCTACATTTTTAAAAAAGTTAGGAATGATTTTAGATTACCCTTATACAGAAACTTGTTCAGCAGACTTAATGTGCTTTTTCTCATAGTTGATAATTCTGTGTTTTAATCTTAATTAAATCCCTAAGGAATTTTCTTCTATTTAAGCTTAAGCTTTGAAGTAAACTTTTTTATCTTAAGTATAATACACTTATTTAAACTGTGCATGGAATAAGCATTTTATGCGGTATTACAATTTCTACAGCATGTATATACCTAATAGGAATTTTTAAAGTTTTTTTCTACATTTTTACAAAATAATCGATAAGAAATATTTATTTGATAAATCAGCAAATGAATGCACAAAAGTTTTAAGATGAATATTGTAAGCACTAGGAATTGTTTTGTTTTTTTGTTGTTAAAATAAAAGAGCTTCAATGATTTAAAAATGTTGAATTTTTTAATTTTTTTTTAAAATTTAAAAAAAAGTAAACAGTTTATTTACATTTTGAAAATTAACTATTGATTATAAGTTAAATGAGCATGTAAAGCATCCACAAAATGAATGATTATACCTTTATTTAAAAAAAATTGTTTGCAAAAGTACTGCGACCCTTTAAGTTAATTTGTGTCAATTACATGTTCCAATTTATTAGTGGAATGCAAATATATATATATATATATATATATATATATATATATATATATATATATATATATATATAAAGAGAGAGAAAAAATAAATAAATTTTGCATATCTTTTTAAAAATCTGCATATTTAATTGGGCAGATGGGAACAACAAAGATAATAATTGTGCACTATGCAACAGTCGACGTTTAAGACGAAATAAAGTTTAAATGAAGTATTGCTAAGGAGATTACTCTCACTCAATTTAGGATGTAAATATCGATTTTTCATTTTTACAAACTCATTCTTATTTTTAGATAGACTATTCGTAAATAGTGTTAATTCTATATCAGTCTTCGTTGCATCAAAGCATTGTCACCACTGACTTGAAGAAAAAAAATGAAAAAGGGCAATTTTATCAAGAATCAATGTTATTTTTCTGTATTTTTTACATTGTTAAAAATATTTATAAATCTTAATTCGAAATTGCCTTATACATTATTTTAAGAGTAATTTTTTTGTAACAGTTATAAAATAATAACTATAGATTTTTTTGTTTAAAATATAAACAAAATCATAAATATATACGCAGAAATTAAAAATGCCTACAAAAATTAAAATAAAAATCTAGATCAAAGTATTTTCATAAAAGTAGTTGAATCATTTTAATCACGTTGCAAAGTAATTCAATTTTTATTGATTTTTAGTTTTATTATTTTATTCATGCTATAATTACAGATAATCAGTACTTAATTATTCTCAAATTCTGTGTCAAATACTGAAAATACCGCAATTTTAAAATATGAAATTTTGTATTCATGTGAAGTTCCTCCAACAATTGAAACATTAAAATCCAGTGATTCTATGCTAGGGCCGTTTTACATTCTTAAAACGTGAAGTTTAGATTACAAGGCCTTAAGTTCTTGAGGATATTTATTCAGGGATAAATTGCTCATTAAAAACATTTTTGGCATTTTTCCCTGTATAAGATATTTTAATAGTCTGCAAAATAAAAACAGGCAAGATTACTTAATTATTGATTTAGATAATACAGTTCTCTCTAACTTTAGATCAATCGATGGTAGCAGCATAACTGTCAGTATATGAAGAATCTTCGGAAAACTTAGTTTTATAGGAATTTGCTATTTACTTTTAGAGTATATCTCTGAGTAGAATTTTCTAATTATACACCATCTCTCTTGTCAACTTATACAGAAATCATTACGTTTTTTTCTTAAAATGTTTCAAAATAAATTTGAATATTCAGTATAAGTTATCCGAAAAAAAGGAATAACTTGTTAAATGTAATCAGTTAGTATTGAACGAGTTTATCATTGGATTGAGTACTACGTATCTACTGCGTAAAAAGTGCATTGTGTTGACAAACCAATTAGGCAGATAATGTTATTCTCCATTAATCTTGTTCAATTGAAGTTTTTACACAAATTTAAGTTTTCTCTATAAATAAAATCTTCTGAAACTAGGAAGAAAGAATGACCTGAGTGATCCTTTCTGATTTTTGCTGATCATTAATTCCAAAAATAATAAACTTGAAGCAATAAAATTTCATGACTTTGCGTAATATGATTCCATTTTAATGCTTATTTTATTATTTTAGATTTTGCACAAGAGCGTAAATATTGAAATTCATGCTTAGAATGAAGACAAGGGCCGGAGTGAAACTACAGTATTTTGTTCCTCGTTCCTGCAACACATCTTTATAGTACTTAAGTATAATTTTAGACTTGACTTATCTTTTGTAAATTCACTGATTTTGTCTAAAAACTAATCGGGAAAAATGAACTTTAGCACTGCAATTATATGAAGTGCTATGTGCTCCAGGCGTGTCATAAGAAATGCAGCTAAGACAATGGAACCAGTAGAGCTGTGAAGCATCAAATATGGTCATAAATACATGCTTGTATAGTTAAAATGTGTTTCATCAAAGTGGGAGTGAAATAATTGTTATGAAAATTGTAAAAAAAAAGAAAGAAAATAAATCAGGCTTGAGTCATAAATTTTCAGTTTCATTAATTGAAATTGAGTAATTCTGTTAATTTTCTTTAATTTATAATTATTATCATTTTTAAAGAGTAATACTCAATGATAAGCAAATAAAATGTTAGTAAATTTTAAAAAAAATGATGTAATGACATTTTTGCTATCGGAAAAGAAAAAACAATCTATGGGATTTTTCCAATTTTTTAAACAATTTTTTACCATGTTTTAAATTGTAGATACATATTTTAGATCTGCATTCAAATAATCTAAAAATGTCAGGCAGGCCTCTTTATTATTTCTAGTTATTCAGTAGTTTTCAGATTCTTTAGTGCTTATGTTTTGGCTTACAATTATAATTACATAAGCTAGTACTAGCTTAGACTAAAAATTAAAATACTTTAAGGTTACTATTATAATAAATATTACAACCTAATCATGAAACATACACAAACTCTATATTCGCTTTTTGCACTAATTTAATGAATGCGTTAAAATTTTGAACATTTTGCATTAAAAATTCTCTTTCTGAAGAATAATTTGCTAACTGAAAAGGCTCATGATAAGTCCAAATTTATTTGAAAATTCAATGGCGAGGTAATTTTTTTTTAAATTATAAATTTGTTTAAAATTATAAGTTAATGGTTAATGCTTACATTAATCAGTAACAAGAGTAGGTTACTGTGCTTTAAATCTTACACACTGGAGAAAAAAAAGTCAAAACTACCGGAAAAATATGGTAAATTTTAACATGTTTCTCTGGCTCTATAAAAAAACCGAAAAAGCTCGGTAATATTTACCGAAGTACCTTGGTAATGATTTTGGTTGATTTAATTAACAATACAATATGGTTATATAAATGTGATTTAAATTTATTGAATGTGGTAAAAATTCATTATTATATTATTATAGTGTAGAACATGTCATAAAAGCCATTTATTTGGTTAAATTTTCTATTGAATTTTGTAGTTTTTTCTAAAATTGAGATAATATGAGCTACAATATTGAAAACTACAATTTTCCGGAAAACCATCACCATTTGAATGGAAAAAATTACCAAATGAATAGTTTAAATACCGTATATTTTGGTTTCATTAACCAGATATATATTTTTCTTCTCCATAAATGCCATTACAATACAGCCATATATTATATTTTTACCACAATATTTTTGCCTGCGTGTTTTTGACAAAATGAGTACAAGGAAACAACTGAGGATAAAAGTATTTTTTTAATTAGACGAAATGTTCAATTCCTGGAAACTTTTTCATAACTAAGAAAGATGAGATCGTGAATTTTGATTATTTATTTTTTACTGTTTTAGGATTTGGTATACTTTTATTTTAAATGAAATATGTCTTAGGGGCAGTTCAAATACTTCTTAAGCTTATTTTTAACAATTTTGGTCTCTCCCTCCCCCCTAGTTAGCAAAAAAAAGAAAAGAAAAAAAAAAAAAAAAAAAAAAAAGCCAATCACAAACTCTTCCCATGCTTGCATAAGCATTCCCTTTCTATTTTTTTCTTAATTTGACAGTAGTCATCTGGTTTCAGGATTAAACTCTAAATAAATGACTTTGCGCTCAACAAATTAAGATTTTAATTTAATTTGTAAAATTTTGAGTAGAATATTCTTTAAGTAACTTCTATGTTTTCCTTTGCTGTTAAAACTGTTAATCTTTGAAAAACTGCAAAGAAGAAACAATTCCAATTTTTAATTTTTTATAATTATACTTTTATTTTATTTTTTAAATTTTGATCTAATTTTAAAATATAAATTTTCACTATATTTTTTATTTTGCCTTTAACGAAAATTTAGAAAATAAGGGGTTTTAATGTCTATAAGCTAATCATAATCGCCGTTAAGTGCTTACGTAATGTTTAAACAGCCCTTTGTGAATGGAATTGTTTTTTTTTCTTTAACAGTTCTAACACGATATTCCTAATTAAAAATAGCAATGATTATTAAGTCGGCTAATCTAAATTCTTATATTATTTTTGTTTTATCGTTTTTAATAATTTTAGGAAAACTTAATTAATGTGAAGATAGAAAAATCTTAATTATTGTTATTTAATTATTTATTTATTTCTGTTTTTTTTTCTGTTTTGAGAAACATTGGACATCAAGTATTAGTGAATTATAAATAATTAAAGGAATACAATTTCACAAAATTTATTCAATATTTAAAAATGGTAGAGATTACCTTTATTTTCAATTCTTGAAAATAAAATTCACTATTATCGAAAAGGAAAACAAAGGAACATTACACTATTTTTATAAATTTGATATGCATTTTATTAATAATATTGTTCATAACATGACGTATTATAACTTTATTAATAATATCTTATTTATTACTTAATATATATATTTTTAAAACTATGCCTGATTTTAATTAATCTTACTAACTTGAAAGAAAATAAAAAATGAAACAAATGCCACTAGTAATGAAATGATAAAAAAATTTCACTAGTTACGGATCAAGCAAGGATTAAAGGTCATTTGCAGTTATATAAATTATATTTTTTCGAGTTCTGCCATCGAATGCTGACTTCTTACGTACAGATACATTTTAGATAAGATTAATAACCATTGGGGACCAAATTAAGACTGCTTAAATCAAACTTCATTTTTGCTGCATTTGTTAATATTATTATTGCTATTATCACTTCGTAAACGCACTGAACAATTGGGTTTTTAATTTCGTAAACAAGATTTTTGTGTTTTATATAAGTGTATCGAGAATTGATTTGTTGAATCTGTAAAGTACAAAAATTATTACCTTTTATATTATGGCCTTTAGGTTTATTTCTTAGTACTGTTATTCCTGCAATAATAGTGAATACTGCTAAAGTTCCAAGAAAGACAAAAGAGGAGAGTAGAAAAATATTCGTTGCAAATTTCTTTTTTGGACCTAGAATTAAGAGGATTAGAAAAACCACCTGAAATAATAATTATGTAATAAAACATTAAATGGCGCATACTAAATAGCGTAAAATAAAACACTAAGTGGCGAATGCACTGATAGGGGGTTGGGAAAGAATAGCACAGTCACAAATTTCCTCTAAATATGATAAATTGAAAGTATCAACAAAATCTTAAACCTATCTAAGTATTAGTCTCTGTGTGTTTATGTGAAATGGAATACAAAGAATTTAAATTTATGAACCAAACATGTTCCAAGTTCAGTGCTATAATCACTATGAAAATTGTTTCTCATGGCCCATCGAAAGGGTTTAGTAATGAAGAAAATTGTTGATTAATGTAATTTTTGACAATAAGGGATTGACCTCAAGCAATAGCATTATGCCAAACGGTACTGAATATATATGAACTTTATCTTTAGGAGATGAACTTTTGAAAATATGTTTACCCTAATCTAATAACACAAAGTCTCTGGGAAAAGCACCAAATATAAAAAATGAAATTTTTTTTTAACTTCATTACTTACGACGGAAAATGTCTTTTTGTTTTGTACATGATTTCATAAGGTTGATTAACACTGATTGTTTGGTTACTTACTTTTTTTCATCCCTTGGGAAAAAATTGATATTTAGGTAGTATTTAAATATAATAATAGAGAAATACTACTTAAGCAGTCTAATTCTATGCATAAGCAGTCTAATTCTATGCATAAGCAGTCTAATTTTATTTGAAAAGAATGCATTTAATAACTTTATAAAAAGCATCATGACAAAGAATTCTCTATTTTTGTCAGTTTTAAATTTATATAAGTAAATTTTTTAATGCTAGGGTGTCTTTTATTTTTCTTAAAAAAGATATAAAGCTATTTTCAAATAAAAATATATATAAAAGCAAGATATTCTATAAGGCATTTTTTTGCATTTATAAATGATAAAATATTGCGACCTACACTTTTTTACCTAGTCTAAAACAATTTGAATAGTAAGGTATAAAATTTTTTGCATTATTTTAAAGTATGTAATTTTACATGGCAAAATACAAAATTTGATCGAAATTGGTGGAATGGTTCATGAGAAATTTAACTTTAACTATACGACTTTTTCAAAATTCGATTTCTCAGGAACTATTCGACCGATTTCGCTCAAATTCTGTATTTTGTCATTTAAAATTGATTATGATTAAATATGTAATTAATTATGATGTAAAACATTTTATACTTACTATTCAAAATTTTTACCACTATTATTAAATAAAATATTAATAAATAATCATCCAATTAATTTTTTTCATAGAATTAATTTTAGATAAACGAATTTTATAATTGGGTGCCAATATTTTTCAATTCACGTAGAAAGTTCTAGAGATATGGCAAAATACGCAAAAAGTAAAATTACCAAAAAAAAGGTGCAAACTTTGGATCTTCAGACCAAACTATTGGCACTATATTTCCCAGATTGCCGTTACCCCCTATATAATGTGGGTCAGAGATATGAATTCTTCAGAAAAATGGGATGTTTATTCATAGAAAGTGCATTTTGTGTCTGATCTCTTAACTCGTCTTATATTAACTTAATATCGTCTGAACTAATTAATTAGCATATTTCAGGTTATGCCCTCAAATCATCAAGATTGAGTCCTAGAACGTAAAGATCCGGTCATTGAATTAAAAGTTATTCAGGGAGGTCTATTGTTTGACACATACTACATACTTCAAATTAAAAGAAGAAGAAATGAATTTCTTACTTATATGTTTTTCTGAGGATGTCGTAGTAGTTGTTGTTAAAACAACACTTTCACTCCTTCCTTTGTTACTGTTGGAGTATATGACAAAAACGAAATTTGAACCAGCTGGTAAATTTTTTATAAGAAAGTTTGGCTCTTTTGTGGTAGATATATTTGTAATTAAGTGTTCATCTTCCATATTGTATATTTCTAAGTGGTAAGTTTTAGGTAGTACTAAGTCATCATTATTGCAGAATACATGGATAGAATTATTCGGACTTTTAAAAATAGTACAATTGAGAAGCGCTGGTGGAGGACCTGAAAGATTAATTTGATTGTCATTACATTGATTGATATTCATGCAAAATTATTTGATTGAATGACTTTAATTTCAAGCAATTTTCCAAAACCAAATAGCGAATCTAAATTATACTCTAAATTAGACTTATAATTTACAAAATTATTAAGCGAATAGCTAATATTAACAAAACAAAAAAAATTAATAAATAAATAAAAAATAATAATAATAATAATAATTCAGCAATTTATTTGGCAGATTATGGATTTTCACCCAGAATTCCAAGTTTAAGTTCGATCATTTTCTGACAGATGGCGATTTAAATTTCTTCTACAGTTTTTCTCAGCATCTTCTTGTATAAAAATTTCGTTACCCAATACATAATTATAAGAATTTCATTCAGTGAAAGATTGGAGATGTAATATTTAGTTGTTTAATCTTTGATTTTGTGGTTTGATAATTAAGGTGCGAGTAGTTAAAAAAAGTATGAACTATTAGAAGAAGATCTGTAAAGATATATTTTTACCTTGTCAGAAGTAAGGGAGAGCAGGTGCAATTCTTTCTAATGATTTACTATTGTGTTTTCATTACTTTAACTGCACCTGTTCACTGGACGCATTTTTACATAAAGATACCTACTACTGTTATTACTTACTTGTATTAAGTTTACAAAGATGACAACCAAACATTTTTTTAAACATTCTAATTTAGAAACCATATCATGTGATTATCTGAACAATGCGATACTGACAACAATGAGAGACAGTTTTTCACCATTTTTTTATGTTTTGCAGAGTGAGAGAGTTTTTAAAGTTCTTAAAATATCTTCTTATTATTTTAAGACTACTTCTTAAGCAAATTGTATGCATTTATATTTTCTCTAGATTAAAAAAAAACTATGTATTTAAATTTTTTTCAGAGAAATTTCTAACAGTATTATTTTGAAAAGTAAATTTTTTAAAAATAGTAAAGAATAAATATAGGACGTAAACATACATTATGTTAAATAACCTATCAGGAAATCAAATAAAAAATAGGCTACCTGAAGGCACAATATTATATATACAAGGCTTAACCATTTTTCCAATTGTGTTCTTTGCGTGACACTGTATTACTCCGTAATCTGTCACTGTCAACGGTTGATATTCGATGATGCTTTCAGCTCCTCGATCAGTTCGATGGCCGGAAGCACCAGGCAATTCCCTCCTCTTATTTCCATTAAATGTCCATGTAAAGTTCACTTCATTTGGGTCTGCATCTACAGAACAGGAAATGTTACTCCTCCCATGTCGAGCGATTCCATATGTGCGAAGCTGTCTTGTATTGCAGACCGGAGAATCTATGTAAGGGTGCACTTCAATTATTAAAGTGGTAGATTGTAACTGCACGTACACACTGAGTACTTAGGGATGAGACATTACTTGAAATGGAGGATAGCAATCATTAATGATATAAGGGTGATGTACATTCATATCTTTTGTGTTTGTAAAAGAATGTATATTTCTAACCTACATGCAAAGCCTAGCGCATCTATAACAAAATGTTTGAAAACTTTTTTCTAAAAGTTAACGAAAAATTAAAACTTTTAAAAAACAGTATTTAGTAGGGTAATAGCAGACATTTATAATTTAAAATTTAGGCTGATATTAAATATGGCAAAATTAAGTAGTTTGATAGATTAAAACATAATTAAAAAATAATTCTTTTAATTATAAAAATAATTATTTTCTCATTACCTATAGATATGACACATAAAATATCTTCTTAAATAAAAATGATTGACTTACGTGGGTTTTTCGTGACAGAAAATTATCATTATGCTCCCACTATGAAACATATCAAAACAACATTTGGATATAACCTTAATCAGTCAATTTCAAGAAAAATAAAAAGTGAAATTTGATAGAAAAATTGCACATAAGAAAAACAGTAATATGAGATTTAGTAAAATATACATTGTTTAAAAAGTTGAGATTTTGATACAAAAAAATTTGCATACGTCATTTTTAGCATTTTTTTAAAAAAAGAATAAATTAGTAAATATCAAAGTATGTTGTGAGAAATTGACTTATTTATCTCTAAGAAAGTGCATGATTAATTTCAATTTAGAGTCTTGTTTTTTTTTTTTTTTTTTTTTTTTTTTTTTTTTTTTTTTGTGATCATCCTATCTGCACAATTCTATAATATTTTATAATGGATGAAACTTGAAAGAATCCAAATTAATCTTCAAAATTTATGAATTATTTAGCTTTATAAATTTTAACACTTTAGGAGAAATAAACTAAAGATGTAACTTAAAAAAAAAGATTTACATTTTATATAAATACTTAAGATCTTGATAACGTGATAAAAATATTAGCGAATACAATATTTTATTGTTTATCATTAGAAATAAATATTGATCTTAAATTGCAAATTCACTTAAATAAATTAATTATTTGATTATAAAAGGGGGTAACTTGTTAAAGGAAAAATGTAGCGTCTGAAAAATCATAATAAGTTTTTAAGGAAGAAAACAATTAGTTTCAATTCATAATTAATTTTAGCTCAGAAAACTGATTACTACAGAGATTTGTCATCACTCAACATTGGTATTGCATTAGAAAATAGATACGGAATGAAAAATAAATAAATAAATTAATTAATTAATTAAAACTAAAACTCGTAAAAGTTTTTAATCGTATCTGTTTATAAAGTGTAATTATTTTAAATAACTCATTATTCAATACATCAATAAAGATACAGAGATATGAAACAGAGATTAGCTCAATACATCAATAACTCCGTAAGTTATTTTTTTTCAATTGGATATAATTTGAAAGAAGATTTGATTTAAAAATAAACTTTGAAAAATATTTAGGATAATTTCACAATTAAGACAAAATTTAAAACAATAAAATTTTAATATTATTGTATAAAAAATAGCATGTTTAAAAATAAGAACCGAATATTTTAAAAAAAAGTCTATGATAGTAAAAAGGTATCAAATATCAAAAGCCACTAAAATAATTTTTAGTAGTTTCATTAGAACATATGTATATAAGACATTTAAATATGTATGTGCATATATATATATATATATATATATATATATATATATATATATATATATATATATATATACACAATAATAAAATGGTAATTAGTAAAGAAATGACAACAGCGTGAAAACGGTCACGAATTTGTGCAATTTTAACATGATTTTTCCAAAATTAATTAAATATAACTTACGACCAAGTTGATTTATTGTAAAGGCTGTGTAAAAATAAATTGCTTGATATAAAGTTGATTGAATGCTTACATTGTATTCTTAGATAGATCTCTTCACTCTTCCCCTCACCAAAGGAATTTTCTGAAAGGCATTGATACATTCCTCTATTTTTCTTGCTTACATTGTGCAACAAAAGCGAATGATTTTTTATCATGATTCCTTTGAGTGGTTCATGATACAGATCTTCTGACTGAAACTTCCATTTTATTTCAAAAATAGGTGGATTAGACTGAACATTGCATTCAAAATAAATGTCACTTCCTTCTCTAATGTGCTCATATTGAACATTTGTTCCAAAAACAAGTGAGAGACGGGGTGCATCTGAAAAAATATATATAATTCATTCATTTGAAATAGTTAATGAATCACCATTCTTTGAGACTCAAAAATTAAAGCTAAAATAAACAATTAAAAATCCTGAAGTGCTTAAAATATATAAAAAATGAATACGCGTTTTATTTAAGGTATAATTGTAAAAATCGTGTTGAAAGAACTTGGAAATTTATTTGCTGAAGATTGAAGAATTATTAATTTTTAAGAATTTATTTTAGGAATAAATGTTTCAAAATTTAAATTAAAAGTTGATTTTAAAACAATAGTATTCAAATATTTTAAAAGCGTTGTCTGACTGAAAACTCATTAAGAATTTATTTTATTCGGTAACTGGTAAAGTATATTTCTCTGATCTGAAACATTTGCATTGGAAATAAGTTTCGCAGAAGTATATATGTGTTTTTCTTTTTAAATTCCATATCGATACATGTTTGTTACAATGCGTTTCTAATGTCAATGATTTAATTTATTTATTGATCTGAAGTAACTGCTTGCAGCTAAAAAGAAGATGACATCAAGTGTAGCATAAAATTTTGTTATAAATTCTTGATTGTAAGACACTGAATTAAAATATGTAATTTACTTTACGGGCATTTTAAAATGTCCTTAATTAATATAAAAAGATTCAATGCTGAATAACAGAAAGAAAACAATCATGTGTCTCTGTCATATTCCGATGATGTTAAAGAGAAGAAGTGGGATCTGAATTGAAGAAGCGTTAGTTTCGGACCCCATTTTGAATTTCCGCATTTTTTTTCCGACTTCTCTTTTTGCCTCCGACGTTATTCAGGTATCTTTTAATAAGCAATAATATTTTCCTTTTTTCCTTTAAGCAATAATTATTCCTTTTTTAGAGCATTCACAAAAACTTCGCCATAAAGATATGAAAATTAAGCTATTTATGAAAAAAAGAAGTAAAATTATGAGTCAAATACAACTTTTAGATGTGTACTAATTTGTGCAAATAAATTCATAATACGTCAAATCTAAGAATCTATGCCATTTAATAAAGAAAAAAAAACTTCGTTCTTAATCTTATTGGGATTGCGCCTTACGATATTTTTGTCAGGAATTTTCAACGAGGTCCTTTAAAAACACTTTAATATTAGTATTTTAAACTAAATTAAAAGCGTCGACGAATTTCAATTTGTGCTTTATTTGAAGTGTGCTTAATATAAGTAAACCACAAGTCATACCAAAGCAAATATTATATATATATATATATATATATATATATATATATATATTGGTACCATATTATTTTCCAGAATGTGGCTACCCACTTCATAAAGAGTCTAAATAATCTAAATACGTCTAAAAAGGTACTACGTACTGAGAGAAATCCATTTGTATTTGATTTTGTAACATCGTGCGAACTAACTAAATAAAATATTTCTTGTCAACGTGGAAAAACCTTTAATTTGAATCATAGTATGTGAAAATCCAATCATTTGATCAAAAATTATTCAGGATGTTTCCAATTTCTTTTTCTATTTGCACTCTAGATCTAAAAGTTTTTCATACATTGGTAAAAAAAAGTCCTAATAGTTGCGTTGATTTCGAATTTCAGATAAACGAGTGAAATTTGATTACACGCTTCCTATGACTCAAACTTCTTCCAAGATGTGACTCAATCGATGGTTCTTTACCATTGGCAATAGTCATTCAAAAAGTGTTCGGATTACAGATGAGTTGATAACATGAATTTCATGCCTAACTTGCCAGGATTTTTTGCCGAGTAGTAAATCTGTATTTTGTTAAGCGCCAGTGTTTCTTTGAAAGTCTAAGATTTTAAATTTCTATTCCAAAATTCTCATCACTGATTCTGCTAGACGTAGGAAAATAAGGGTCCTTACGACCCAGGACTTCTGCATTTCTGGAACCCCTCTTTAGTAAAGGAGGGTTCCTATTTAAAACATGAATGATTTACTTCTTTATACATGAATTAACTCATTTTCGGCTGCTATCTTGTGTATCTTGAAGGCATTCATAAAATTTTATCAATTGAATTGGAGAAAAAATTTTCTGTATAAAATTTAAATTACGCCAGTTTTTTTATTTCTTATTTTTCTTTAACTTGAAAGGGTTATTGACATATTTGACTTTTAAAAATATATTATTTTTCTAGTTCAGCTTTTTCATGTATTTCAATTATGGATAATACAATCTATTAATAAAGTAAAAATAAACAGTCAATGCCATAAGAAAACTAGTGCTAAATTAAATTATTTATTCATTGATGTGGCCAAAGATGTACGTCCGCTTCACTTTATATATTAAAAAAATTATTATTTTTCATTTACGAAATATTTTTGTGTCTTACTGAATCTAGTTTAGCAGTAAAAATAACACAAATTAATTTAAATTAATTTGTGTTTTTTAAAAATTTCTTAAAAATTTTTAAAAATTTCTTAAATTTAAAATTTTTTAATTTAAAAAATTTTTTAAAAATTTCTACGTTTGGTCTAAAATGGGTTAATATGCAAACTTTTAATATCCAATATGCTTCGAAACAAAACAAATAATTTAAAAATAAGAAAAGAGTTATAGATGAAAAATCAAAGCTTTAAATTATGACTGACCAAACATCTCAATGTAAGAAAAGTAATTATTTCAATTTACAAGAATTATTCAAATTCTCTCCTTCAACTTCTAATAAAAGACAAAAATAATTATTTTTTTGGATTTAATGTTTGATTATAATTTTGTGTTGTAAATAAATAACAAAACTAGTGTAATAATGTTTAGTAGAAAAATGCTTACATTGCACAAATAGCGTAAGGCTGTCATCTAAGGCACTTTCAGGTAAATGAGGGTTTTGAGCTTTGCAGGTGATTTTTTTTCCGTTGTCATCTGCTGAGACGTTCATTTGTAATATACTTATGGTTATATGATCATATATGCGAGTAGATGAAGGAGAGACAGTATCGTTTTCTCGTAACCAAATTATTTCTGCCGGAGGCTTAGAACCTTCACTTTGGCAACTGATTTCTATTTCTTCACCATTTGTTAAGACATCTAAATGAGTTGTTATTTTTACGTTCAGTGGCTTCACTAGTCAGAAATAAAAGCAGATATTTTAGTAACATTGTAGTTTTACTTGTTTTAAACAATGTCGGGGAACACTTAAATTACTGAAAAATATGGTTGTTTTAATTGTAGACTATTTTTTGACACAATTTTGCTTACACATTAATACTGTTTAAGAGCTTAATAAATAAATTAAGCAACATAGCCCAATTATGTAATGCGCAACAAAGTCAAAACAAACAAAAATTAAGAGCTGCATTTTGTGTGTATATTTTACATACACACAGATATATATATATATATATATATATAAAGCTAGAAAGTGGGGCAAAATATGTTATGCTTTATTTGATTTGATGCTTTATGCGAGAAGAAACGCATTACACTAAAATCAATGTGCTTCATCTTATGCATTAGGGAATTTTAAGGAGACCATTTTTCAAGTAAACTCAATCACGTGTGCTATAACGGATTATTCAACAATAATTATACAATTCCGAAATAATTTCTTAGAGTTTTCACACAGGTCTTCTTATTGTATTAAAGGAATATTGTTCTTGGCTCCATAGGTTTTAATCTATTTTTTAAGCATGATGTGAATTAATTACGTGAACCTTTTTTGTTCTGAATAATGAATTAAGAAAAATAATTTTGACAAAGAAACAACATAAAAAGATTTTTTAAGTATCATTATATAACATCCATCTTCCTAAATTTGAATTACCATCTATGAAATTTCAAAATTTTTAATTTGCTTGGAAAATATCCCTACGTGAGAAGCATTACGTACCGTGAGGAGACAAAAAAAATTTAATATTAACATATGAACAACAGATAAAGTATTATAGAATAATAAAACACTTTTTTGTTAATAGGATAAAAATTTAACGCAGTAGAGAAATGATGAAAAGGAAAAATGTGTTATAGTAGCTCTACTATTGAATTGAATATTTTGATCTTCATTCTGAATAAATTTATTGACTTCTTGTTCTGCAGTTCAAAGTGATTTCTTTCGACTGCAGAATGAAAGTTTTTGCTTAAAAAATATTCGTTATTATAACACATTTCAAATAATGTTTTCATTCAAAATGGAATAAAAATGGTAAAGAGATTAAATATAAAAAGATTAAAAATAATTGACAGATTTTATTACAGGAAAAATTTTCATTCTGAAATAAAAGTCAGTAGTATTGTTTATTTTATTTAAGAAAATGACACAGCGCTCTTTTTTCTGAAGTTTAAGACTTTAGTATTTTTAGCGTAATGTTTGCTGGATAGGGATCTGTAATCCTCAACAGTACTGAATCTCAGATAAAAAATAAACATTTTATCAGTTGGTGGTGTTAATACAGAGGAGGAAAAATATGTACTTCTGACCACACATTTGTTTCAGACATGGGTAAAAGTTGAACTAATCGAAATTTAAAATTCAGATCTTCCAGAAAAAGAGTAACAAGATGTTTATATGAACCATGTTATGATAGATAATATTCGATTCTAATTTTGAAAAACAATTAAATTTTTCAAATGATAATTAAAAATAAATAGAAGCCTAAAATTTAACTTTAGGTTTACATTAATATTGAAATCTTTTTTTTTTAAATTAATTTTACTATTAATATTATTAAACCATAGCAGGATTTAAATTATTCATGAGACAATATTCATTTTTTTCCAGCGAGTGGTAACTTCGCAATTTTGATACATGAACTACTTCTGTATTTTCTTCATTATGAATATTCTTCTTGTAAATCGTGTAATTAACATCATAAATTTTCTCATGAATTATGTACGGCCAACTAAATTTACTGGTAAGATTTCTAGTATCGGGTTATTTAAAACCTGATCATATGACTGTATCGATATTAGTGCATGTAGCATGATTATAGATTCTATTTTTTTTTTTTTTTCATGATGTTGTTTTGTTACCTCAACAGCAATTTTTTTTTTTTTTGGTTTATAAATTTCTTGCGATAAAATGATATGAAAATACTTCATAAACATAAATGAGAAAATGTGTTAAATTGTCAAACATCAAAAAAGCTGATGGAAATTCAGTTACTGAGAGAAGTCAAATTATATTCTTCTGTTAATTCGTTATATAATTCAAACCAATAAATTTTTTTAAGAAGAATAACTTATTTTACATTTTAAACGCGTTGCAATAGTATTTTAGATAACTATTAATGTAGATGCTTTAAATAAGTTTCATTATTATTTATTTGCCAATAAAATCACCACGCATACGGATCATATATCGCTAGTTTGGTTAAGTAAATGTTTAAAAAAAAAAATCAAAGTTATTTATTTTGCTTCTTTTTTTACGATTTAGCATGTATAATTATGACATAAAATACACAAATGCATCTCAAATATGAAACTGACATATTTTCACGGGACATTTCTGACAATAATAATAGTAAGAATATTAGTGTTACAAATTTGACCCCATTGATGAGCATTTCCCCCCTAAATAGTCACAATATTTAGCCCAGTGGCTGAGCGGTAGTGCTTCGCGCTGTCGTGCGACAGGTCCCTGGTTCGATCCTCGGGCCGGGCAAGGTTGACTCAGCCCTTCATCCCTTCAGTGAGTCGATAAATGAGTACCAAGCATGCTTGGGAACTAAACACTGAGGGTTCCGCGTTCGGCTGACCACCTGACCGGAACATCTGCTCCTGCACCCCAGAGCCCAAGGTCAAGAAAACTGAGATGGGCACAGTAGGCCTTGGCCCTCTTTGGGCTGTCGCGCCGCTGAGTTTAGTTTTAGTCACAATATTTATAAGGACTGCGCAGCATAAAATTTCACAAAATAATTTTGATTCGAGATAAATGTTTTCGAAAATCTCAGAGAACTTCATTTTATATCATGCTTCCGATCAATCAAGAAACATCTCTTTTATTTTGAAAAGTAGGAAACTGAATCGCATTGACGCCGATTCAGTTTCAGAGTGTAGCGTAGCTACCACTACAACTATTAAATTCCAATTCACTAGTTTATAAGACATCTTAATTCGATCCTATGAGGAGGTACCTTTTGACGTTTGACTTTGTCGGAAGACTATCTTCACATGGGTGACTAGCAAACATGATCTGGACACGCCTGCCTCGACCGAAACTCCCACTTCAATTTTAACAGATTTAGTTCGATGGATGGTTCACAGTGAACAGTTTACTTACTATTTGTGACTGCAACATTGTTCGTCTTATGCTGTTGCTACTCTGTCTCGATCTCACACAACGGGGGACTGTACTTACTTGAATGCTAATCGCAACAAAAGAGCGACTACACCCACTACCTTGATCCTAATGCAGCTCTCACGACCAGCGTTCATAGCCCGGCGATATTAATACAGCTCTCACTAAACAGCAGTGAATCAGCTAGTGGCATTCATCGAATTTTATCACAGATAAAATTCTCTTGGGGGAGACATGTAGCGTAGTTACACCAATTAACTAGTGTATAAACTCGTTAACTTGATTCTAACTTGAGGTACCTTTTGAAAGATGACTGTTGATATGGTTTGCAGTCTATTCTCATCAGAGGTTTCCGAAATATTAAGAAACGTTTTGGAAAGCTACATGCACCATAGCTGTGCCATATATTCAGAAACATTTCGGGATTTTTTTTATAGTGTAGGAGGTAACGTTTGAGAAATTTTATCAAAATGACGTTTGATGGATGAACAAAACTGGTGTTCGTTTTAATTAGCTTGTCATTTTCTTTCCGAAACCTGGACTTATTTTGAGGTTGTTGGTTTAAGTTTTGACTTGGTCAGGAAACATCTTGTTTTTATCACAGAAAATTATCAGAATTTCGATTACGGAATTGCTTATAAATAGCTGCTTCGGCATTCAGTTTTTATATTGAGGATTTGGTTGTCTATACCCACTAAACTTTTATTCTAGATCATTTTCTTTCTTTTCTTCTCATGTTGAGGTAGGTCTGAGGGTACATCATAAATAATTTACACAACGATTACAAGCTATTCAATAACGGTTTTGGATTCGCACTGGTGGGGGTTAACACATCGAAAGTCCGTCAAAGATATGTGTATTGCTTTAATTTATTTTTTGACCCAACTCGGTAAAATATGAAATTAAGTCTTTAGGTTGTACAGAAAGTTTTCAATTTCGGAAACATCTGAAACGAATAATGGGTCGAAATAATATTCTCTTAACTTTTCCTATTATCCTCTAATGTTCCTATTCTTAATCAATTCCTGAAAAATCCGATGATTTCTTGAAAATAATTACAATTTAAGCATTTATTTAGATACAGTTTAAAGCTGAACTCTGGAAGAGAAAATTGTTAAATATCTATCACTCAAACGAATAGAAATCTTTAGTTTGTTTCTGTAAATCAATGAGTCAGGCTATGAATTGAACACCAGTAGTTAGTTCAAATATATATATATATATATATATATATATATATATATATATATATATATATATATATATATATATATATATATATATATATATATATATATATATATATATATATTTCTAATTGATCTTCATCTAAATTTAAATTTCCAAATTCAGTATTTAATTCCATTCTAGAGTCTCTTGCATCAATCATGAACCTATTTGAGTCATTGGTATTCAAGAGTATCATGTCATTATTAGTGGGTAAACCTATTTAAGTATTCAATATTAATTTGTAAATTTTATAATTTCGTTAAGGCATTAATAAATTTTAAATAACTTTAACATTATATTTAAAGGAACAAAAATCAAATGTTTTATTTGTGATGACGTTTTGAATCTGAGCACCTGAAAAATTTACTTCAATAGTAAAATATTTCCCTTGAATATATTATTTAACAATGCTGTAATATGAAGAATTATTATATTATTTCATTATATATTATTTCATTATATATTATTTATCAATAATTTAATAAGAAAAAAATAATAACTATCTAAAATATTCAATAAATGTTATTACTCTTTAAACAACTTGTATTTTTACTGTCATAATTATAAAATATTTCGAATATTACTATTAGAGCAAGAATCCGCAGATCAAAATAAATAAAACTACTATTCGTAATAATAGCAATGTATTATTTTGTTTCAAATCATCTAAAATATTATCATGAATTCAACTTAAAAATATTAACTTTCAAGAAATTGATAAAATTTTAAAACCACTAATCAATATCTATTACTTTTTCTTTCATAAATCATGTTGTTATATAGACTTAAAAATTGTTAATGGAACAAAAGCATAGATCTAAAATTCTGTACCACATAGTTAACACGCAAATGATAATTATAATAATAATATCCGTGATTTCATTCAGAATATTATTTAACTCTGAAATCACTTTATATTTCAGATAATTGCACGCCTTGAATAATTCTTAATACTCCATTCATTACTTCTTTAGAAGATTGCATTCAAAATAACAATCAACATTCCCTTTTTATTTTTATACTATTTTTCTCTTTTATATTAAAAACAAATAAACACTAAATAGTAATCTTCTTAAAAGCACAGTATCATGACGGCACATGTTCTCAGGAAAAATTGAGATAGAGTGGGAAGAACACATTTCTTTTACACGCATTGTAGTTTAAAATGTATTGATGTATTCTTCATCCGTACGATTGTGCTTTTGAAGTGCTTTTACTTTATACATTTCACAGTAAACATGTTATAAATGTTATAAATAGAAATAGATTCTGGGGTCTGTGTGACCATAATACGTTATGAATGGGATATTCCAAAATGCTTTGGAAAACAATTGTAATTTGCCACAGAAGAAAGCAAGATGTAAGATTTATTGTAGACGTATTGTATGGTTCGTGAGGTCGTAAACTTTCGCGTAATAAATTGTTGATTGCCCCGAATTTTAGTCAAATTTATTTTATAACGGAATATAATAACATTTAACCAAATAATAAGGCTAACATCTTTCCATACGGGAATTTAAGAAACAGAGGGAAAAGAAAGGCAAATCATTATTTGCCTTTGTTGAAAATTAGACCTTTAAAAAGAATTTTTTTTTCTTTGAAGCACATTATGAGTATGAATAGTGATCATTCTTGGATACTCTAAAACTGAGGGACGCATTGATGTATTATAACAAAAAACGTTATTACAAAATGGTAGGCAGATTGACCAATTGCAGTATTTAGTGAAATTTTTGACGCATTATCATACTTTTTTTACCTAATCAAAAAATAATCAAATCGTGAAATCAATACTCTCTTTATCAGTGAAATTTATCTTTTAAAAAGTCAAAGGGGTGAGGACTTTCATTATCCCTAAGTTAAGCATATGTGGACAATAGAGCCTTCAAAAAGAAAAACAAAGATTAAAGAAACAGATAGATTAGGCTGCAAAACAAAATGCAAAACGAAACAATTATTAGTAAAATATGTGACATTGAAATTTAAAAGAATGGAAGAATATTCTACCTGTTTAAAAAACGGACAAAAAGTTATCTTAAGTGTATACTATTTAACTATTTCAGGACCAAGAAACATGTGAAAACAGTTTACTCTAATGAATAAACATAATTTATACATTTTTCAATGTTCTTCTGAGCTATAAAATGTATTTGTGAACAAGATAAATACGATTATTTATTATAATTATTTAATTTTTTATTACTATCAGAATAGTTGGTAAGAGCTGTAAAATTAAAATAAACTATGGCAATAAAATTATTTTCTAGCGCTATGTATGCTCAATTTTTGCCTGGATCTTGTTGGATAAATGTCTAGTTCGTTAGTTAAACGCGTGAACGATTTGAAATAAAACCAAAAATGTATTATAAATGGGGATTTTGTATTTTTTCTATTACCTCTTTTTTGAATAAATAGCAAATAATTTCAAGACAAATGCCAGCTTCAAAAATGCATTAAAGTAATCATTGATAAATGTGACATTTATTTTTCTCGAATGTAAAAGTAAAACTTGAATAATTCCTTGCTCTCTTCATTTGCATTTTATAAAAAACACACGAATTTCATAGTAATTATCTTCATAAGTTTGGCCCTGAACTACAATATCTGTAAAAAAATTTAAATAGAGATGTTTTAAAAATTTAATCCCTGCTCATAAATATACTAAAGTATTACAAGAATTGCATTATGGTGGTTATTTTAGTTTGGAAGAATTTTATAAATGTGATGTAAATTTTAAAATAAAGACATAAATCATATCTTAATTATAAAAAATATATGATGATATAATTATTTTTTTTAAAATGTTCTTTAATTTCACAATGCCAGTATGTAGATATAAATTTTTAAGTAAATTAGTAGACATTTTATGGCTGGATTCGCTGCTGCATAAATTATTAATGATTTTATATTCACTAAACATTATGTTCGGAACAAGCATATTTAACTTTTTTAATAATATTAATAAAAAATAAAAAAAAGTCTCGAAATCTTGGACTTGGACCATATAAATTAAGAATAATTAATTACAATTTATAAATATCAAAGAAATGTGTAAAATATTTATATGGAGGCAATACATATTTAAGTAATAATTCAAATATATAAAAGTTTATAAAATTCACACGTACTCACAATTCATGTTGAACATTACTGAAGAAAACACTGGTGATGTAATATTATTGTTCATTGCTTGGCATGTTAGAATGGTTGATAAGTCTTCTCGTTTTAAAGAATCAATAACAACTATATTCATCACCATACCATTGTGATCAATGTATGTAGTGCTTTCTAATTCTCTTTGTTCCTTTTTCCAGAAAACGCGAGGTGACGGTCTGCCTAAAGAAAAGATATAAAGATACTCAATATAAAAGATTTTGTTATACTGAATATCTTTAAAACAATGTAATTTTAGTTCTTAAAAGGGACATACCTCCAGTTGCTTCACAAATAAGAGTTAGCTTTTGACCTTCTGAAAAAGGTCCAATTACTCCAGAATAGGTTATATTTCTTTCACCTCTTATTCTTACATACTTAACAGGAACTAAAAAAAACAACATAGATTTCATTTTGAATTACATATTAAGTGAATATTACAGTGATTTCTCAGAAAAGTGAGTTCAACGTTTGAGCAGATTGGTCCATAACAGTGTATGGACATGTATCTTGTATCATAATGCAGAGTGAATGGGCTGCAATCTAAATATAGTGTTAAAAGGAACAATGTTCTCGCGTTATACAATCAATAAGTAGCATAATGTGCTTCAATTTAGCACTATATTAATTTTGCAGTAAATTTCAAATTATTATGTAATAACATGCTCAAAAATTTCTGAATATGCAGAAAAGCATGTTAAATTACGATTTAAATTCCTTATATTGAATTACATATTGAGTGAATATTACAGTGATTTCTCAGAAAAATGAGTTCAACGTTTGAGCAGATTGATCCATAACAGTGTAAGGACATGTATCTTGTATCATAATATAAGTAGCATAACGTGCTTCAATTTAGCACTATATTAATTTTGCAGTAAATTTCAAATTATTATGTAATAACATGCTCAAACATTTCTGAATATGCAGAAAAGCATGCTAAATGACGATTTAAATTCTTCACAAATCTATAATTTAAAAGAAATAAAATTCATTTCACTTAATCTATTTCGCACTAACGCCAAGCTGTGTTTTCACAGCACATCCCCACTCACGTTATTTAATTTCACAGAATATTTATATGTTATTTTGCATAAAACATAATCTTGAAATATCTGCTAAAGAGCTGGGGCAGCTTCAAATGTTTTTTAATCCTTTGTTACAGTCTCAAATAAGCAAAATAGCCTCAACACCTATACTCTATACCAGTGGTCAACAACCTCCGGGCTTCGGACTGGTACCAGAACATAGATCAAATGATAACGGGCCATCCAAAAAACATTAAATTATTTTCATTTTATTTACTGTGGTTCATTTCTCTCGGGTTTCTACGACTTTCTATGGACGCGAGGTTAACCGAGAGCTGAGAGTCGTCACTCTAAGTCACATCAATGCCCCGCCTTGAAATTGTATTTTATTTGAATGCAATTAAATTAAAGAAAGTGAATCAAAACAGTCTAAAATATATAAACAATCAGCACTCCCTTCAAACGGTCACGGTGAAATCATCAAACGTTGACCAGTTCGGGGAGATAAAAAAAGTTAGGAAGCACTGTGCTCTCACCGTGTAACTCACAGTAAGCAATGGGTTTCATCTGAGGAGAAACATTCACATAAAAATCTGTCTATCTATGTTAAAAAAAACAATAAACAAATAAATATATTCTTAGCACCCCTTGATTAAATAAAAAGATTCTATGACCATTATGACGCCTTGGCTATGCATTGAGTTAAGTGCATCAAAGAATTATGTTTTATGAAACTTTTGACTGCTTTAAATAACCAATTTCATAGCAGTATATCTAAACCTTGAATTAAATCAAACCGTTTTCAAACCTTTCAACTGCCGTGTATACAACCCCCAATGCATTCCTTGGCATCAAAGGGAGATAGTTTCCTTTAACTTACCTATAACATTGAGCTTTACTATTCGGTTTATCGTTCGGCCTCTTTTATAGTCTATTCGGCATCTGTACTCTCCTTCATCATCGTCTTTAAGTGGGTTTATTCTTAGATGAGCGGTGGCATGCTTTGTCACGTTGAAATAAGCTCTGGAACCGAAGATCTTGCTTGAATAATGTTTAGCTTCAATGGTGTTAGTTCTGATGTCCAGAGTATAGATTGGATTGGGAACGTCTAATTTATACCACAGAACTAATTTTACTCCATCTTCATTAGAATCTTGGCTTAAATTGCAAGGGAGATGAATTGATGATCCTATTACGGCAGATAATTCTGTGTAATCTGTAAGTGTAAAAATTCAAAATATAACTAAATTTATTTATTGTTTCGATAATTGACTTTAAAATAACAATCACAATAATTTGAGTTTCATAATTTCATGTTCAGTGTATGACTTACAACCAAATACATATGTTTTTTTTTATTTATTAACGTTGCATCACCCTCCATTATTTAGCTTATTCTGGTATATCACCCGTTTTCTATTTTCCAAAGAGAATCCATTTATATAAGAACAACAATTAATGAAAAAGCAAATTGAAAGGATTTTTTTCAGTGAAATGAATTAAAAATTATACCTCATTTTAAAAAAATGTAAGTTCAAGATTCAAAAGATAATTTAAGGAAAGTAATAAAGTATTAGGAAAATTTAAATTATTTTTGTAAGTTCCAAAATTTAGCGCAGGCGTAAAATAGTGCATGCACGATAAATTTATCAAATAAATAAACCCCAAGATTTTGTTTGATTATAAAAAAAACTCTTATTCAGTATGTGCTTTACTTAAAAAGAGCATTATTCAGAAGTAATTAATTAAACTGTAAGAAAATTTTAGCATTTGTTCTATTTAATTAAAAAAACTCTTCAGTGTTTTTCTTTTCAAATCTTTCTAATTAGTTTTTACAAATGCAAGATAAAATTTGGAGTAACATTAATTTCAATTATTATAAATCTGAAAAAAGTACGTCTAAAATATTTTATTTTTAATATGTTGAAACAGTTCCATGGAGGAAATAATGTAGGATTCCTTTTAAAAGAATGTGGATAGGAAATATTCTACTAAAGGAATTGTACAGTACTTTTGGTAGATTAGTTTGAAAGTTTGCTTCTGGCTGTTGAATATTTGCAAATGATTTTAATCATTCATTCTTACTATGTTCAATAACACAAGTATATATTAATTTTTAGTTGTAATTAAATAAATCATTGTTATTGATTTAAGTTAGAAAAAAACTGATTAAAATTAACTTACCTGAGGAGTCTTTAGCTGCACTTATGGCCTTTATTTTTATTCCAGGAATACCTGATGTAAATATAAATAATATGTAAATAAGTAAAACGAGAAAAAAACAATAACATCATCAAAGAAATAATTCTTTGATAAGATAAACATCAGTGATTACAATGGTGTATTATTATAAAAGTTAAAAACCTGTGTGACCTGTTTTTATACAGCAGTTTCTAGAGATATTTCATGTGATAATAAAAATTTATCGCTGACAGAAATTTACTGCAACAACATGTTGGATTGAGACATCTTCGGTTCGTAGCTGTGTGCATATAACCAGCAACCAAAGGGGTGTACAGTACGCAAAAATAAAATAAAATAAAACAAAATAAACGGACGTCCCTGAATAACTTGTAATCGGATATTTGTGTTCCAGTTCTCAATCTCAATGGTTCGAGGGGATATTCTCAAATTTGCTATTTAAATACCACTTTTTTAAAATTCGAAAATACGACTGTTTTTAAAAATCGATTTTTCAAGAACTATTGGAATAATTTTGCTCAAGTTTTGTAATTTGTGAAGTAAAATTACATTCTTTAAAATGATGATTTTTCCCCCTTTTTTTATTATTATCAAATAAAATAATAAAAACAATAAATATTTACCAAAAATTATTTTTTGTATGGAATTATCTTTGAATAAGCGAATTTTATAATTTTGTGCAAGTTGTTTTCATTCGCTTTGAAATTTCTCGAGATATAGTGAAATACGCAACAAAAAAAAAATTTATGCTAAGGCATCAAAACTTAGGGATTAAGGTACGTAGACAAAGCCTCTTGCCCCTCTTGATCAAACTGTTGGAAATTTTTTCCTAGATTGTGGTTTCCCCCTTTATTTTGGAGGCTCAGAAGTTTGAATCCGTCGTAAAAAAGGTGTTTATTTAAAGTACGTTTTTGTGTCTAAGTATTCAATTGTGACTAAGAGAATTGTGAGTAGAAAAATTTCTGAAACAAGTAAGAAAGATTATTTTGTATTTGCACTCAATTTCGTTTTTTGTCAACAGTCTTCCGTCTGAAAAAGTTGCTTAGATGTAATAAAAAGCCAAATATACAGTAACTATATTCTTTTGGAAAAATAAAGTATTTTATAGAATCAGAAATTGAAAAAATTCTGATCTTCAAGAGTCAAAAAATATAAGTCATGATCAACTGTCAGCTGTTATAAGACAAAAAATTTTATAATACTTGTTTGTGAATCTGAATTTATCACAAATCATTAGCAAATCTCGTAAATTAAATAAATAAATAACGTCTCAAGCGAATGAACGAGATATGTAGTTTTATATCTTATGTGTAAAAAGATGGCACTCTTGGTACCATATGAGTTACTGAGGGTTTAAGGCCACTGTATCATCTTTAAAAAGGCTTTTATTTCGTTTTTATGTGAATTTTCAGTTTAAATGAATATTTATCAGCATAAAAAAAATGAGAAATTGAATTTTGAATTTTTCGTTTCTTCTCTGCGTGCGTACAAAAAACTTCGAGAGCGTTTTTCTTGCAGCTTCAAGTCAGCCCCAATCATAACTCAAATATAAATTTTTTTGTTAAAATTTAACTCTATGGTTTTTTTTTTTTTGAAAAAAAAATAAAATAAGCTTACTTAATTTTTTCTCTTATGTGACTCTTTAGGTAAGAACGTAGTAAAGGTGAGAACAAAATTAGAAATACCGCAGAAGCCGAGAGATAAAAAAGATGAAAAACATAACAAGAAAAGCCACAGTGGCCTTTATTTTTCCATTTTTCGTTGGCATTTTTACCCTCGATATTTCAATTCATATTTGTTTCTTTTCTTTCACGTCTGGCAAGTCATGTAAATGGGCACTTATTTCTGATCGCTCGAAACAAGTCAACTGTTATTTCCGATTAGTATGTTTTTGAAGTAAATAAAGAAACAAGTATTATCTTCTCCCCTCAGCTTCTTTGGGTCTATTTATTTGAGGGAATAAAATGTTTGTGATTTAGCGAAAAAGTGCTTTGCTACGAGTTAAAGAAAGTTTTTTTTTCTTTCTTTATAAGATGAAAATTGAAATTTTAAACAATTTATCTTTAAAAAAAGACGATAAAGTAAAATCTTTATAATCAATTAATACTCCAAATATTTAAATTTTACCTAATTATCTGCTTAACTCATACGATGGGAATGATAATACATCCGTCTTAGTAAGATATCCACAGATATCTTTAATATCAGTTTTAATAAGAGCTCAAGTTAAGAATACTTTAATAAAACAAATTATATTTTTGCAATATTTTCCTTTTAAATTAGCAATACAAACATGTCTCTTACATTTGAATGAATAACGATTTATTTGTGTTTGGTTTATATATATATATATATATATATATATATATATATATATATATATATATATATATATATATATATATATATATATATATATATATATATATATATATATATATATATATATATATATATGTATATGAATAAAATATTATATTCCATGACAATCCATCTGCTTTATAATAGGAAAAGGAACTGATGGTTAAAGAATAAAATTCTTTCCGATTAAATAGCTTCTTCGTGAATAATGAGCCTTGTCACCAAGTTCGATAGCTCACTTTTCTGGCTTCTCAATGGGTGATCATCATTCAACTCTTTAAGTCGAACTCAACAGAAAATTAGAACTTCTCAAGAGAGTAAGAGATCAGAGTTTCTCTATCTTTTTCTCCGGAATTCCCAACAAATCCTTGGATATCGAGAAATCTTTTTAGGCGGAAAACACGGCTTAAAAGTTCGGCAAGGAAAGCTAGCATGGAACTCATTGTTAAATTAATTACTGAGAGCTAAAGATTTTTCCGGTACTGTTTACGGGTCGATAAACCGGTTCTGTATCCAAGAGTGGAGCCAACCTTCAAATAAATTATTTTGCTTGAAGGAAGAGGATAAAGATTGTGGGTAGTGGAAAATAAGAAAGATAATGACGAGGGGGTTGCATTTGTGGTTGTTAAATCATGTGGAAAAACAGCTTTGTCTTAAGGGCATGCTTTTAATCGGGTAATAAAATTAATTTATAAGATGGAATCATTATGGGTCTACTGTTTCTTTACATATAAATGAATATCAAAACTTTTTTCAACATAGTGGGAAATATGTTGTGCATTTAAAATATATATAATTAATGAGGAAAAATTATCCAAACTTGTATAAATTAGTGATCGCATTTTTACTTATTGAAGACATTAAATCATTTGCCCTAGAAGAATGTTTTTTTACAGCGATTTCAGCTGATATATCTTTTAATAACCAGCGAAGATGCCTTCCAATGTTTTAATTTATTCATTTGTTCTTATTAGAGTGATTTACTGGCCCAAAGTTCTACCATTAAACTTTATCTGTACACATCTGATTTAGATTGGATTTTAGTATTTTATTACGAAATTATTTGTATAGCAAATAATGGTTCTCGGTAGGCCCTTTAAAAAAATTCAATTTTAAAACCTTTAAATCTCCAACTTCGACTAGTAGAAGTATTTTTGAGCATGTGGAAATTCAATAAAAAATACTTAAAACAGTTTGGGAAAGTCGGTATTTTATTTCTAAAACGCGGCTTTTTGATCAGTTTGAAATTGAAATGGACTGTTCCCGATCTACCTCAACAATTTCTAAATTTTCTAGAGCTTCAGATTCATTAGCAGTGGGGATAACAGTATCATCCATATCTTCGGTAATTTGGTCTTAAAAAGTAGCATGCATGCAACGCATTGAAGTTGAAAGACCATTACTTAGACATAATGGCACGTTTGAATTGAGATTGATCCTTATTTGTTTTTTATTTATTCATTTATTGGTTTAACGTACATTTGCAATCTTGTGTGCTCAAATAAGGCTCATAAACCTTTGTCAAGTAGAAGGACAGATAGCACAATACAGAGAAGGACAGCATGAAAATACATCCAAGGTAATAGCGGGATTCGAAACAACATCCTCTAAGTTACATACATCATTTGGTGGGCAATATCGCTCGGTCAGGGAGGCCCCCTATTATTTGTAACTAATTAAAGTATTTCTGAGTATTTTTTTTTTCACTAACAAGAACGTGCAAGAAACCATTTTTTAGCCCTTGTGTTATAAAAAATGTATCAATTTGAAGACAATCTAAAATATCGTCCATTAAAGGAAGATGGTGAAAATATTTAATTAACTGTCAATTTTAACGCCTATAGTCTAGACGAACTCAAGATTTGCCATCTTTTTTTCCAAACTATTACAGTTTAACTATCGTCCAGGAATAAGCATGTGTATGGTTTAACAATTAAATTTTAACCTATCTGTCAACTTGCTCATCTTAATACCACGCTCAGTATGTAGTAAACGTCTGGATAAGTGCAAAATTGGCTCGTAGTCAGTAAGCACAATGCCAATCTCAGCATTAGCAGTTATAATTTTCTCTGTCGAATACGCTATCAAAAGTTGTTAAACATCATCAAAAGAGAATAAATAGAAATTGCCAACACGGAATTTTCAATTACACTATCAGATGGTTTAGAAATTTAATGTTTAGTTCTATGAGTGAACGGCAGTTTTATTTACTTCATGTTTATAGAACTTTTTTTTTAATTAAAAATAGTGTTGGGGAAAAGCACTAGTTAATAAATAAGTGGTATAAGAGTAGTTTAATAGAAAAGTTACTTTGGGTAATAAATAAGTAGTATATACATTAGTAGTCGGTAGTTATTTATGTAATTGTGAATTAAATTATGAATTAGGATCAAATCAGTAATCAGTGGAAAAATAAGCTGTAACTTTTTATTAATAAAAAAAAAGTTTTGAAGTAATTTCAGTTCAATGACAAAATACAAAAGTAAATTTCAGTATTGTATTTGAACAACAGCCTGGTAATAATTGATTCTATGAATGATTTATAGTAAAAGGTAATTATTGTAGAACTGTATAATTAGACATAATAGATATAATAATGAAATTATTATATTATTTTTATAAAATTTATGAAACAAGTAAAGGCGTCTGAAGGAATGTCAAAGAAAAAAAATTGATAGACATAATTATAGGCTGCAAAACTCATGGGAGATATAAAACGCTTGTGGAGATAGGACTTCAGGGCATTATAAATACCCGAAAATAAATCTAGGAAAATGAAGTAATGAAAAGACAAGAAAAAAGACCGGAATATGAAGAAAGGAAAAAAAGACCGGAATATGAAGAAAGGGAAAAAAAATTGCAGAAATAGAAATAAAGCGTCACCAAAACGAGTTTCATTTTGCAAATGCAATTGTAAAAATATCGATGCTATAAAAAATTGTCCTCAGATGATGCAGTGTAAAAGCTATCACTTTGAGGTTTAATTCTGATTTCAAGAATATCCGGCAATATTTAAAATATTTTGAACGAGAAACAAAAAAAAAGAAAGTTCAAGTTAGCGATTGGATGTTTTGCATGATGAGAGTGATACCTTCGGAATTATCGAACGTTATTGATGGAATGACAGAAAGTAAAGCTATAGATTGTTATTATAAAGAAGCATTGCTTCGGAAATTTGAATCATGGGCCGGACAACACCATTGTTGTATACAAATGGGTAGCTACAAAAATGTTGGAAAAGGTTTAAAATGAGCAGATGGGAGCAAATCAATTTATATGAAGATAACATGTAAGAGGTTCATGTAGTTGAAAATGAAATAGTTGAAGAAGACGATAGAGAATCAGCGCCAAATATTTCTTCAGTTATGCTAGAAATAGAAGGTGAAAAGAAATTTTGAGTTAGCACTCTAATTTTTCTAGCACGTCGAAGTTTAGTGTTTACGAAATTGGCATTGTTACTGAAGATAAAAATGACGTATTAGCTAATATTGCACTCGGTCTCATTGAGAAAAGTAGTAAATATATTGGTACTAACGTCGAGGAATATAGAAAAAATGCTGATATCGATAGAAATGGTACGAAACACGATTTCGCAAGAGAGGTAGAATGAAATTGAAATTTAAAAATTGGAAACACCTTCAAAGAGATTACATTGGGATTATATTGCTGGGAAGTCTTCCATCCGTGTGAGAAAAGAAAAAATACTCTTTGGATGAAAATGGTTTGACCGGGAGAAATACACTTACGTCAATAATTACAAATAAACTCATTGATACCATTGAAATAAGATAAAGAACGTGATAGAATAGAATTGCCGGTGACCGGATAGGGGAGACGAAGTATATTTTTGCTTGTAAAAGATATTAGGTATGTAAAGATGGGTATATTTTGCCTGTAAAAGAAATTGATAGTTTCGTAAATAAGACTGAATTAGGTCAATTATAAACGAAGCTACTGATGTGATTTTAGATGACCATTATTTAAAATTTAATTTCGAATAAACTATTTTATTTTATAAACGGAATTTAGTCATTTGGTTGAAAGTACTCTCTAATATCATTTCTATATAATTTCATTCCAAGCTACGGCAATTAAAGAACACTAGGCATGTTCTTACATGTACCTAAAAACTCTGTGTTGTAAGAATAGTAACTGAATTTTAATGTTACTAAACAAATGAAATAACCCTATAGAGTTAAGTATGTAATCAAAGATGAGAAAAAAAGTTTTAACTTTTTGTTATTTGCAGTGTTCTATCAAATCAGCTTTTTAATTTTCATTTGAAACTAATATAACTGTGGGAACTTGAAACTGCGGAAAAAGTCTCAGCAATTTTTCATAATTGTCTATTTTTTTAAAGAAACATTGATAAAAAATAATCTGAAGATGATGTAATAATCAGCAGCACTCACTGCCGTGCTGTTAAGTTTCTCCTACCGTAGTAATAGGTTCTACTGGTAATATACTACTGGTAATATACCAACTATACGTTTTTTAAGCTTGCAGTGAATTTCTATTGAAGAAACAGTTTCGGAAAATTCTCTAATTAGTTCTGTCTTAAGCGCGTCTTAGGTATTTGAATTTATTTTCAAAAGCAAAAAAGATTTGACAGTCCTGCTAATGAAATATTTAAGAAAAAACAATTTCTTAGAATAGCGCAGCAACTAAATTAGATTTTTTCTCAGAATCCCGAAAAAAAAATTTAAATGCATAAAATGTTGCACCCGAAATTTTTTTTTTATTTAGAAAATAATTGAATCAAGAAATTTAAACTTCATACTTCAGTCATACTTCAATTAAAAAAAAACACGCACGCAGAACTTGCCATTTATTTCGGAATTCGCTATTGCATTCGAAAAAGAAAAAAAAAATTATTATATAGACTACCGAATGAATATTTTCGATTTAAAGAAAAAGAAAGACATTGAATATTTGTTCTAAGTTCTTCATTATAATAAGGGGGATAGTGCTGGCAAAATTATTTGTGTCTACAGAAAAGTTCGAAAATCCTCGAGCGTTGAAATTTTGACTTACTTGACTTAGATAGAATATTACGCGATTATTAATTTCACTTTAATTTTTATCTTCCAAGTCAGTTCAGACAAACCTAGAGTAAGCCACGTGGTCTCGAATACTGAAAATAAATTTTTAAATTATCCTTTTTAAAATAAATTATGAAAAGATAACTTAGGATTACGCAAAGGGGAAGCTCTTTTCCAATAATTAATTTGCATTTTGATATTTTTTTATTTTTTTCAACAATTGAAACTTTGGGCCTACGCTAGAATTGCTTGAACTCTCTTTTTTTTTAAATTTTAAATTAGTAATGGCGATGACTAAGCATTTAACATGAAAAATTTCTTCCGTGTTATGGTGCCCCTCTTAAAGAGAATAAAAAACTTGATCGTTTTCACAAAAAAATAATGGAATGACTGCTCTCAGCATATCATACATTTTATCGTGTTTTGGGGGCATCTAAGAGTTTGAATTAACACCTTCTAAAATAAAAAATTCCTCCAAATGGATTAATTTAGTAGTCCGACGAAACGAGCATAAACTGTAGAGTGGGGATAAATAAAAAAAGGTGTTGCAATGTCCGTGCTGATAAACGGCGCAATGGGGACAAATGAAAAAAAAATAAATAATAATAATAATAATAATACTATCCCTACTTATGCATAAAAATGCCACGCGGCAATTTTAAATCTAATTATCTATTTTCGTAACATTGGAATTTCAATGATTCTAGAATAGATTTCATGATAATAAATGAATAGTTATATAATATATTTTTTTGAGTTATTTGCAAGTGATAAAATGTTAAACATAATATCTAAGGGTTCTTCAGTGTGTTCTCAACACATTGAAACTCACTCAACACATTGAATTGAATCTTGCTATTAATTTGTTTTTCTTTTCTGATTCTTGTGATTTCTACTGATTCTTCCTGATGAATTTGTTTTTACCGAATGAGTTAAAAAAAAAAGACTGTCCTTTTTTTTATTTCTTTTTTTTTTTGTGTGTGTGCCTTATTTACAAAGGTTGCTTGCTCATGTCTAAGGCGATGCATAACAATATAATGAGCAATGGGTTTTTTAGTAACATTTTCTTTTTTTCAGATTTGGAAGATCTAAATATTTATTAGCTGGAGCCATATAAACTAGGAATTTTGATTGTTACATAAAATATAAATGAAAATAACTAAGAGCTTATCATTCCATTGTATGTTATTGTAGAATATTGTTTTTAGAAGTAATATTGGAAAAGATGAAGAGGAAAATCAAATTCTAGATTCAAGTGCAAGTAAAAAAAAGACAATAAACTGAAAGACCTATTATAAAATTGAAAAATATAAATTAATTTTGAGCTGACCGAATTGAAAAAAGCGGAAGCAATTTTGTAAAAATATCATGAACGCGTGCACTTTGCTCTTCCTGACGTACTTAAAATCTATTCTAGAAAAATATTTAGAATATCTCCTCAATATATAATAATTTTTTGCTTTAAAAATTTAAATTAGTAATATATTTCCTGAAATAATATTTTATATTTTTATGGACTAAGAGGATACCACTTTGTTTTGTCACCAGGTTAGTATGGTAAAAAAGATAAACCTGTCTTGACCACAATCAGCAATCACTGAAATTGTTATTCTATAAATTTTTTGTTAAAATAACAAAGTTTGTTTGTTAAAGTAACAGTACTTATCTGCTTATAAAACAGGCGTCCGTTTTTAAATAACAGTATTTCTATGTGAAATAAACGGATTTATATTGACATACCAGCTGACAGTTTTTTATTTAAATTTAGCAGATTTTTTTACAGTGTAAAAATGTTAACCATTCATTAATGTGTGATAAAAAACTTGACATAACACCATAGACACTATAGTTGGAACTGATTATAAAATTGCCAGAAGGTGCATCTAGAATTCATTTTTATGAGATGAAAAAGAATAATAAAGAATAAATAAGAAAACATAACATAAAAAATTGCAAATGCTTCCAAAGTTTTAAAAACTCTCTAAATGTAAGGAATGTAACTGAAAAATAAAAATAAAAATAATGATTTAAAATACGCAAAATTAACTACAGTATCAAATAAGTTTTATATTTTACTTTTAAACCCTTTCATCAGAGTAGATTCTAGAAATGATTTTTTTTTTGTCTAATAAAAAGGTTATTTGGCAATGCAAAATATATACAATGTAAAATAAAAATAAAAACAATACATTTCATCAATTATTATTAAAAAAAAAAAGCTATTTGAGTTTGATTTTAAATCTTCATATACAAATAGTTTTTATCAGTTAAGTATAAGGGTTTTACATTAATTAATTTTGAACATCTTCATAAATAATCTTCTTTTATTCTTCAGAGTTTTTGTTACATTTCCGTTTACAAATAAGCTTGAAAAGAAAGTCATTAATTACTGTATCTAGTTGTAGGTTTTTATTTTTTATTCCTGCTAAAAAATAATGTTTGTCAGCCAATGAATTACAATGAGCAAAGAAGCATAAGAATTTATCCTTGTTGGTAACAATAAAGAAGATTTATTCATCTTGGCGTATTTCTTTTTACCTCTTTTTTTGAAGTGTTATTTCAAAACGTTAGATACAAGTCGAAAATAATTATTTCTCAGATGAATAAAAAGTATTTATTAACTTTTTTGAGGTTAATATTGTTCCCTTTTATGAAAACCACACTTTTTTATAAAAACATAGTTCATTATGATGAACGCTAATTTTAGTAGAATGGTTATGGCTGAAAAATGCGAGATTTTTTTTTTTTAATTTTTGCTTGAGGTTACAAATGAAAATACAAATTAACAAGACAGTTCATAAAACTTCCACATAATTTTGCATACATTTGTATCAAAATATTTTAATCTGTTCAAGATTATTAGATAAAGTACAACCCAAATAAAATAAAGGTTTTTTTTAATCAGTATTTTACTAGATAGAATTTGTTTATAATTAAATCTATTCCACTATTAAATAGAATTTTGAACTAAATTCGATTTTTTTTAAATAAAAAGAAATAAAAAATAGATTTAAATGTATATATAGTGTTTGCATTTTCCTTATTTTCCAGCAAGGCATTTTTTTAAAATAATGTTTTATTTTCAAAACCTATAAAATTTGTAGTAACAATGTTAATCAAATGTAACAAATTGCTGTGAAATCCCTACGAAAAAGACAGAATATCCGTCAATTACTGGTAAAAGCAAACCCTGTAGTTTCGGGTTTAAGTTAGAAAATACTATTTAATATGATTTTGTACTGCATTCTAATTTAGTTTTAAGTTTAAAAGAATTAATAATAATGTTTTTCTACTTATTAGACGGAAATTCCTTTTTTTTTTTTAGATTTATGTAAAAATACATTTTTTACTTGTTTTCTCGCAAAAAACTTGGTTTTCTAGTTCTTTGTGAAAGATCAAAAGAAAAAGCTAGCACTATTTGTTAATAACGTACATTCGTTCAGTGTGTCAGCGTTATTTATAATAGTTAGTTTTATTTTTAACTCAGCAAATTTATTTAAAGTCCTAAAATATGTTTTAAGTTTTCTGAGTGAATGAACTTAAAATGGCACTTTATTATTTCGTAATTTGCACAATTCGTAACTGTGTACAGTGTCATTGAAAATTTAAGATTGGTTTACTTTGTTTCGTAAAATCGCTCTCTTGCTAAACTAATAAAAATAGGTCTAATAATTAAGACGAAGAAAATAAAAGAATGAAGTAATGTACCCAACTTATTTATATTGTTGTTAGAATACGATAATCGAGCAATATTTATGCATAAGATGATATGAATCAGGAAATAGTGGATAAACATCATATTCATAAATAAAATTTTATTTATTTTGTGCATGTATGATTTATGCAGTGTACTTTAAGAATTGTGGCGAAATATCTCTCCAAACTGGATGTTGAACAACATAAAATATTGTATGCAGGAACACTTTTTTTTTCAAATTAGCACCAAATTGAGCTTCCATACAGATTTTATAGGATTCAAATATATTTATTCTGAGACATCCAAAATTAATGACTCATAATTTATATCGCCTCAAAAAATATCTTTACTGACTCCTATGCATATCATATTTTAATACAGATATAAATCATAATGCTACGGATTACCAAACGTTGTGGCATCTACTTTACACCAGAGAGTGTAAAACATATTTTTTGGTGTTTCATTATGCCAAGACGTTATCTTTACGTTATGTTGACAAGATTAACGTGATAAAGACAAAATACAAGCGCACATTTTTTATAGTTGTTTTATATTTACACGCAGTTTAATAACTTAGGTTTAAAAATTTCATTCCTTAATTTTTAATTTTTATAAATGACATTTTACGTTTGAGTAAAACTTATGAATATAAAATGTTTCACGCAGAAATTCATGTTTAATAGATTCATATATGAATCGTTTCACGCGAAATCAAAATTGTATGTTTAATAAAAACTTCATTATAATATGTTCAAAATGATTAAAATGTCTCCGTAATGATATGCATGAAAAGGCTAAGTTAAGTACATCAAATGGCAGGCTAAATTTTTAAAATGATGTATAGAAAAATGATCATGCAGGTGCAAATCATCATGCTTCGAAGACAGCTAAATATTGCTGAAACGAAAACAAATTACTCGATAGGCTATTTTAGAAAATAGTTCATATTTCTTAGTTTGCTGCATATTTTTGAAAAGGTTAGTTTCGCTGATTTATTTATTTACTGATTTATTTAATTTCACTTTAGTTTCTTTTTATTCATTTTCAACTACATTTCTTAATTTACTGTGATTAATTGTTCCAATTTACATTTTTATTTGGGGCAAATAATTAATTCTAAAATTTTACGTATATGATGTCCTTCAATTTACTTACTAAAGCACATAGAGATAAATTTAAAGTAATTTGTCTATGTGTTAATAAAGAAATTCTAAGACGAAAGGCAACCCTTCAGAGAGCAATAAATGTGCATTTTAATTTTTTATCATCAGATAAGATTCGCTCTTGGTATTTAGGAAGCTTAAAAATCCTAAACTTTCTCTCCGTCAATGTAAACTACGATATTTTAATGAGCAAAAGTCATTTGAAATTATACTTACTAAGCTTAAAATTTTAACACAATTATAAATATACATACATACATATATCTAGGTCTATTTTTCGAAATTACACTAAAAATCCGATCACCTTTAGGAAGAGAGAAGCGATAATATATTTTTTTTGGCAGAAATGCATTTTGAAAAGAAATCTAATCACTCTCTTTGCACAAAATAAATGATAACCACCCAGTCACACATTAGAGAACGTCAACCCTTATCATCTCTGATAGGTACAGAAAGTGACAACATTACAATCCTTTTTTTCTCCTCTTGCTAAATCAACTTACCCAGATTTCTCTTCGCCAGGCCTTTTTTTTTTCTGAAACAAGGAAAACTCTAATGAGGCTTATAAAGCTATTAGGAGTACATTTTGCGATAAGATTTTTACTTGGAAGCTTTACAAATAAATAAAATGACTGAACTATTTTTTTTTTCTGAAACACTAATAGATGAGATGATAGTTTAAAAAAAGACATTACCTTACTTAAAAGTTTCTCATTTAATTTTTGTTGTTTGAAAAAAGTTACTTAAAATATGTGTCATAGTAAGCATACTAATCTTTTGCAATTGAATTTGAACTATAAGAATTGTGATGTAATACATTTCTGAATTCTGTGATGAAAAACTCTATAAATTATATGTTATTTCAAGTTAATATCGAATCGAGCTTTCATAGGCAGGTTAAAGAGTGTATTTAAATTTAAACACTAACAATTGATAAAGCTTACACCAAATCAGATGCATTTACTCCTTTAATAGTTGACAATAGGCTAGAGTGTTGTTGTCAATTCTGAATGCTCCCTCCGTAATTTTAGGAAAATAAAGGTAAATTGTTACGCTATTTGTGTTAACAGTTATAAAATCGATGTAAGAAGACTCTAGCTTGATAATGAGTCAGCTTACTTAACTATATCAATAATATTTTATAAAACATGTATTTTTTTAATTTTCGAGCTTTGATTGAGCTTAACTTTATCTATCGATACGAGTACGTACAGGAATGCAAGTTCTAAGATCTTAGTCAATTATTTATATTATGTTATAGGAACTCCAATTTCTTGTTAGAGTAAATTGACACACTAGTCATAGCCATAGCCTATACAATACCAAGTAATTTTCAATCACCGTTGATAATTGAACGAGAATATTGATTTTTGTCAATTATTTTTTAGCAACTCCATCTTCTTGTCGGATTGATTTGAAACACTGATAATATATCTGTAAAAACAATCTTTTAATTTTTAAATGTATGTTAAAGATATTTAAGTCATTATAAAAATAATTACATATATAACTCAATAATATTAAATAATTTTATAAGGTTTAACATCTATTCACTTCGTATATGTTAAGCTTAGTTTGAATTAATAATAATATTCTCTCTGTTTTGTGTGTACGTTTGATTAACAAACTAATTTATTTTAAGAAATATTGTGAATATATGGATTAGGGTGGATCAATTTTTACTTTGTTTTAAATTGTAAAAAAATTTGTATATTGAGAGGAAATGTCTGTTAAATCTTTTCGGAAGTTAAAATGTATTCAGTCTCTCAACCAGATCCTTAAAATTTGCCTTATTTTTAAAAAAAATACTTAATTTCTTATTTATTTTTTTTAATTTCTTATTCATTTACTACTTTCAGTGGAAATAGTTGACTAGTGAGAACATTTGTTTCTGAACATGTTGTCATTTCATATTACATTTGCCAAATTTGAAATTTTAACTTCTTGAAGTTTGAATTGATTGAGTTTTCATAAAACACATTTTGAAAATTCTCAAACATTTTTATTTACTATAATGGCAAAATAGAATTGTTTAGGATTAAAACCGAAGCATAATTGAATAAAGCACCCGAGAACCATCAATGTGCGTCAAAGTTTGAAAGCAGATGAGTACTGGATAACTTCAGAATAAACCGATGTACCGGCTATGCACGAAGGCTCAGTTTTAGCTTCTATACATTTGGATTTTATTGCAATCGGATAGAGCAGCGATTCTCAACCTGTGGGGCGCGCCCTCCTAGGGGGGCGTGAGCACACTAGGGGGGTGGTGCGAGAATATCCAAGAGAAAATATTATTTAAAAGAATTTACTATTTGGATTAAAATAAAGCGCATATACTCATAGAAAACAAAATACATTTTGACATATTTAATAACTTATTAAAGTAAAACAACTTATTAAATCAAAACTTAGATGGGGAGCCAAAGGTGGCTTTGCTTTGAGGATTTTTCTTAATTTTCTGGTTAAGTCTGTGTGGCTGAAATTTTTTTTAAATATCTTACACCTATATCTAACACATATCACGTATACTTTTAATTGTAAAATAAAATTTCATTTATTTTATAGTATAACTTCAAAATTGTAGCTTCTGAGCCTAAGGTTCCAAAGGTGAGTCATATATTTAAATCATTTTTTCACTTACTCAAATTATCTTTAGAAAAGACACTTGAACTGGCAAGCGTCTTTTAAAAAGGCACTTTAAGTGTCTTGCTGGTAGAGACAAGTTTTCCGACTTCAAAAAATATATTTGTTTTTAGAGTGTATAATTTGTTTATATATCATTTAAATTGATAGTTCTTGTGTGACTTCACTAGCTATTCTTTTGAGTTAACTCATTAGAATAAAACAAGAATTACGGAGTTAGTTCTTTCAAAAGGGTTAACTAACCATAATTAATAAGTAAGAGTTAAAAATAACTATACTAGAGCTAACTAACCTAACTCATAACTAGTATAAAAATACACAAATTTACAAGAAAATACCAGAATTCACCACAAAAACACTCATAACTATCATGAAAACACCAAAATATACCTGAAAAATTGCTTTTAATGCAAACAAAATAAAAAATTCGAAACAAAATATCGCAAAATCTACTAAAGTGCCGAGAATGTCAAAATATTATAAAAATTAAAAAAATACCTAAGTTCCACATTTGCTTAAAATTTAATAAATCAATTCAATTAAATTCAAACATTAAATTAATTTAAAATAAATCATTCTTTTTGAGAAATAATATACTACGTACTGATTTATAATTAATCCTTTTATAGATTTCACGTTTGCTTCCGAAGGTGGCCCACGTGTCTCCAAAGTGGCACAGGTGTCGGGCCACCTTGGAAACATGCATATGGTCACCATTTGCAAGACCTAAAACTATTATTCTGATAGATTAATTCAAATTAAAGTAATATGGTTAAATAAAAAGAAATAAATCTTCAGAAAACACATCATAACTCAAAGCTCTAAGAATTTAAACGCATATAAATAACAATATCTTCCTACATGGAAATTAGAATGACAACTGCAAAAAATTAAATCACTTCATACAATGAAGGCCATTGAAGGAAATATCTTCCAATTCAGCCACGTGTATCTCAGATACAAGATTTACAATGCAGCAGAGCCATCTTGTGATTCAAAATAAAAACAATTCTACTTTTGGGGGGTGGGTTACTTTAGGAGCACTGGCCACCTTAGGCTCACCCACCTTGGGCCTGTCTTGCAGAGCAAAGTTTTTGAGGTAAATCTTAATATTAGAAATAGCCACTCTCAGTTCTGTTTCTATATTTATCCGAGATCTATATTTTGTCTTCAAAGACGCCACAGCAGAAAATCTAGTTTAACAAAAGTAGGATGTTGAAAATAGTAATAGAATACGAAATGCCCTTGTTTTTAGTGCAGAAATATCATCCTTTACTTTCAACTAGTGATTTATTTCTAAATTGTTTTTTGGTTTCGCCACTCGTCGTTAAGTCTATGAAGTTTTCTTCCACATCAATTGAGAGTCCTTCGGGTGTCTTATGAAATGAATTCCTAACCAACTCGTAAAATGCTATCAGTTTGTTGTCAGTAAGAAATACTTTTTTAAATTCTTTGCCAGCATGGCTACATGATTTTCAATGGTTACAAAACAGCTTTTACATGTTCTTCTTCAGCCTTATAAGATTTTTATTACAATCATGCATATTTGCAAACATTGTTTTTGCTTTAAATTTCTGCCCCATAATTCCAATTTTCTACAAAAATCTTTCTATCAAAATCTAACTTTATAACTCGTACCCAACTTATGTGTATTTGCTCCTTGGAGTTGAAGATTCAAGTTATTTAATTTCTCGAATATGTCGACCAAGTAGTTCAATTTCATCACAAATAAACAATCGCGAAAATTCTCGGCTTCCGGTCTGTTATCGTCTAGGAAAATGGCGATTTCTTCTCTTAATTCATAAACACGTTGCAAAAATTTCTCACGTGATAATCATCTTGCTTCGCAATTAAATAGTAAAGCTGAATATACTGAACCCATGTGTGGATCATGCAATGTGTTCAGACGTATCGAGGCCATTTTTGTTTTTCAAGTGCTTGTATACTTTGAAATCTTCCAGACATTGAACGAGCAACATCGGCTCATATTCCGACGCAATTTTTGCATTCTATGTTTGCCTCAATCATAAAATCGTTTGAAATAGCAAATAATGCGAGCGCTGTTATTTTGAATAGTCCTACTACTGACATATTATCACAAAATTGAACATAGGCAATTAAATGAGCAGCTTTATTAATTAATGTTGCTGTATCTGCTGCATGTTCATCAAGCTGTATTGAAAACAATTCGTCACGCAACATCGAGAAAAGCTGACACTATACATCTTCAGCTATACCACCAATTCGACTAGCATTTGAAAGAGGTATGGACTGCAAATGTTTTGATAAATTATCTCCAAACATAGTTTTGCGGGGGGTGCGATGAAAATTATGTTTGAAAACTGGGCCGCGAATACTGAAAGGTTGAGAAACGCTTGAATAGAGTGGAACAACCGTCAATACTGGTGTGAAATCTGGTGCAATTCTCTGGTTTTAGTTGTATATACGGAGACAGTTACAAGGACTCATGTCAGTTACATGACAATGAGCTACCTTTATGGCATCTAGATGGAAACACTTTTTCATATTGTGTTCCTATTGGAAAGCAAACTTCTTAACGTATGTGAGTAACTACCTATTTTGCAGTTTAATAAAATCACTTTAAGTCTACCGCGAGTAAATTTAGATGGACATAGTAAGGACTAAGAATATTTGTTTTACAAGTGATATTATCTGGAAATTGTCCAAAAGTATTGTAAATGTTTATAAAATAAGACATTTTCCTATTTCAGGAGACTTGCATCGGCAAATAGAAAGCTTCGTTTATGAATGGGTACAGACGATCATCCAATTGAAGTAGAGACTATTGTGAAATATATATTGTAAAAGTGCTAAAGAAAGTTTATTTTTTCACTAAAAATGAGCTTTCACACACAAATGGGAAATTATCCACTGTTCAAATTATCTCAGCAATTATCTGAAATTAATAGTGGATCCAATTATACACAGAAACAGCTTTTATTGTCATCCAGAAAACCTACAAATCGCCATAATTAACAACTAACGATCATGTGTAAGGATACTAAGCTTCAGAAGAATTCCGAAGGCTCAAAAGCTAAAACAGTGGAACTGTGCATGATTTTGTTATTCAACTTTACATTTGTTATTGTTTTAAAGTAAACGGCTAAGCAGAATTGATCAATTGACGTATTTGTTTTCTTACGAAACCTTTGAATAAACATATACTCAGCTCGGAAATTGAGAAAAAAAGTTTAAGTGGATGACATTATTGAAAGTGCTACATTGTGGTATCTAGCATACATAAACGAGCTTTGAAAGAGCAGTTGGATTGGTGACAGCAACATCTTCATCATACTGTGGAGTAAAGCATTATGGCCATATACGCAGAGTATTGCTTTCACGAAAACTGATATAAAATTCGGAAAACAAGGCAAAATAAAGGTTTATTAGACACATATGGTTGCTACTATGGCGGAAGTTTCTTCTACCGATTTCAAAACACGTTTTATGACGTGGGGATGGTAGAATTCGACCATGTCAACCTTCATCTATGAAAAGGTACCCCATCATAGAATAGAGTCAACATGTCTTATATACTAGTGAATTGTAATTGTAATTTTGTAGTGGTAGACACACTCTTTTCTTTTTTATTCTTTTCTTCCAGGACACGTACATAGGTTTGCAAAACCCTTAACCGTATAGTCCACGTCTGGCCACCGGTCTAGCTCGCATAATACATAGGTAAACAATTTTACACACATAAGTAAATGCAACAATAAAATTTTAAGAGATGACTGAAACATTCCAGAAGAGGGAAGATGGTCACAAAAGAGTTGCAAAAAGTAACTTCTATATTCATGAATTTTGAAAATAGTGAAAGATGAGTTATAAAAACATTGTAGTTATGACATGAGAAATGAGAAATATCATAAAAGTGACAGTTTGACAAAAATATTCCAAATGAGCAATTTAAGTATGCTGTGAATCAAGATAATAAGATATTAGGAATGTAAAAATTTACATACGAAAATAAATGCAGCAATAAAATTTTGATAAATGACAAAAACATTCCAGAAGAGGAGAGATGATGACATTAAGGAATTGCGATGAGTAACTTCTATAATCATGAATTTTGAAAATAGTGAAAAATTAGTTAAATAAACATTGATGTTATGACATGAGAAATGCAAAATCAAAATCTTAAAGGTGAAAGTTTGAAAAAAAATGTATTTAAAAAATGAAACCTTAGAGTTTGGTCTGTTGGTAGACACACTACAATACTCCCCCACCAGAATTATAGCTGTGATAGAATTCGATGAATAGATACCACTAGTTGATTAATTGCTGTTTTTGTGAGAAAGCGGGACAGCTGTGTTAAGATCACCGCACTTTTTAAGTGCTAATCGTGAGAGCTGTATTAAGTTCACGGTCGTGGTTGTCCCTGTGTTGCCATTAGCAGTCGCGTGTATGCTGGTCGACGTTGCGGTAGACACACAACACATACTTAGTAGATCTTTCATTGCTGTATTTTCGATTCGTAGTAACTTCTTCAATGCTATTATATATATTTTTTTAATTGCAACTTTATATTATGGTCTTCCTTAATGTTACTTTATGATGATAAATATAGATAGTATTCGGATAGAATATTTAGTTAGAAAACTATCAATATAATTTAAATGATATTAAAATTAAGTTTAATCATTAAATTCTCATTGATAAAAATTCAACACGAACAACAAAAAAATTGAAACAAAATCATGTGAAAAACATTTATATACCTTGCATTAACTTTCACTTAATAAAAATTATAATATGACAATAAGAAAAAGCATTATTTAAAGAAAATTTCGCAATTTGACTCGAACAAATGTCTTTCTTCACGATAAACAGAGAAAATGCATATAATAAATAATCAGTGAAATGAATGGATTGTTCCTTTATAATTCTAAAAATGCAATTTAAGACAAGTTTTCTTCTCAGTACTCAAATTAATCATTCATTTTATTAAGCATTCATTCTATGAAGCAAATAAAAATTTACAAATTTAAATTAATGTTAAAAAATCTTTATAATACGATAAAAAGATTTTTATACGCCATTTAGTACAAATTGTAAGGTGAGAGAAAAGTACTACAGCAATTAAATTATTGCTCAGTCCACCTTATTTTCAATAGTTTGTAATTAAAAATGTTAATATTTATCTAATTAAGCTTGTGGTGCTAGAGAAATTAATTCATCACTCGCTATGCAAATTAATTATTATTATGGAATTAAAATAAAGAAATAACTAAAACTTAATAAAAGTATCATTTATATTTAAACTAATTTTAGCTTTAAAAGAAACTTAATTGAGGAATTTATGTTATGATCCTTTGTAGTTTTCTTTTCTTGTGAATATTTTCTTGGAGAGCCATGTTTAGAAATTTCATTCTAATCATTGTTCATGTTTGATAAAAAAATTAATAGTGGGATGAAGATTTGCAGGGTAAGATTCTGTTAATGCCTTCCTCACATGAGTTTCTATTCCCTTTTTCTTGTTAAAACGTTTGTCATGCATTTAATTGAACATTAATTCTAGATTTGTTTCGATGTTTATCCAGTGGGATGTTGTAATGCCCCTTTTCTGATGATTTAAAGTTTATTGTCAGTGGACAAATCTGAAACAGCATCTTTTATGACTATTTCAAGGTATGCAGTTTTAAGTTTAAAATTTTTTATGTATTTTAGTGGCAGGAATAGTTTTATTGATTTGCTGTAACACATTTTTTTTTGTTTTATGTAACTCGTCTATTTCATTAATTTCTTCGCCAATGTTTAAATTTTCAGCAACAAATTTTCAGAAAGCTAAAGAGATTATTAAAATGCAATTATAGTCATTGACGTCAGAATTGGATTCTACATTTTTGACTTGTGCTGTACTTTTTTGACTCAGGTTTTTGTTCCAAAATGAACAATTTCGTACGATTTACTACTTTGTAAGGGGTTGAATGATCATGTGTATGAGCTAATGACTGGAGCTAAGAAAAAAGTTCTAACTAATCTTGATTAAATCTATGTGTTAAAAGATATTTAACATTATAGTTTTTATACAAAAAATCAAATAAAGATACAGTCCAATTTTTCCATATTAATAAACCTTATGAAGAACGCAATGGGTGTTTCTTTTCTTTTTTACAAGCATTGATAAAAATTCCTTATATGTTTTATTCAATATTTCAACATATTCTTCATTTATGCCAAAAGCCAATCTATTAAGTTTACCGCTGAATAAGAATCGTGAATTCATGACATCAAAAAATGAATAACAAATTAAATGAATTTCGATTCTCTGTAGCAAGATGGAAAAAGATATTGTAGAGCTTTGGCCGCGTTCTCGGATAGAAGTTGCACTGTAAACTTTACTCTCTGTCTACATGATCAATTGACATCTAAATGCTTCTGTGTTATTTTATAAGAAAGCTTTAACTCTTTATTATCTGTAGAAAGAGGCTTCTCAAATAAGGATCTTTTATTTTCTGTTTCATCTTCTAACATCATACCAGAGTCTAAAAAAGGATTGTGTAATAGTTTTATCATATGCGGTACATCCTCAAAGACATTTATTTCAATAGGATTGATAAAAACAAATGCTGTTCAGACCTAATAGTTAAGTCTTTCCCAAACCTTGGGTTTAAACCTCCCAAATCTGAAACTAATGCCGTTACAGGATAACCAGTGTTTTCAGTGGTTTCAATTATTTTCATGATCATCTATCTAAAATATGTACTTTGAATATCAAAATTTAAGTGAACTGGATATTTCCAAGAATTAAAAATGCCTCCGATACGAACAAATTCGTAGTTATATGGTTCCAAAATTTTGTCGCGATTAATATCATAGGTCAATATTCTTGATACTTTCATTTTATCGATTGACAAAACTGTCAATTTCTCCCCTTCCTTTGATTGCTCCGATTTGTGCCTCATTAAATTTAAATCTTCTTTTTGTATACCGGGAGAAATATCAATTTCACTGGCCCATTTCATAATTGTTGATAAAGCTGGAAGGGGCATTTTCAAACTTTTTCTTGAATAAAAACAGGCTTTTCTTGATACTGCTCTCAAGGCAACAGCTGAACACATATCTACAGTATCCTATTTCTCGCGTTTAGAGCTTACTAAAGCTTTTATTTTATTTAGAGCTTACTAAAGCTTTAAATAAATACTTTAAATAATAAATTTTTAGCATACTTTCGACCAATAATTACTTTTCTTTCATTCCTCTTACGTACTTTTAATTGTTTCTCCATTTTAATATTCTTTGTTTTCAGTAATTTTTTCTCCGTCCAAATCATATTAAACCTTAACCTCTTGTAGTCTTCATTTTCTAAGCCGAATAGTTTCTGCTTTAAATGAATTAAGAGTTTCTTCGTTTCTTGTTATTTTTCTAGAATTATCAAATGAAGATTTTAAAACTTTTTCAACTATATATTTCTTTAGATTTTTTATTTCTGTAGCGCTTTGATCTATTAGATTCACTGGCATTATTAGAAAGCGGCAAATTTCAGCTAGGAATAGCAATTGTTTTCAACTGCTTCTTTTTGGATAAATCTTACTCTCACAAAATCTTCCTTTTTAAAATCTTCTGAGCAAATACATGATGTTCTAGGATTAAATGTATCTTTCCTTTTACATTTCTTTTCTCAAAGTTTGAATAACGATTCCTGGTTTTGAAAACAAAGATAACTAATTCCTTTACCTTTTGATTTTTGGAACCAGGTTTAGCATGTTGCAATGGCGCATATGCTGGATGTAATAATTATATATTTAACTTGTTCTTAAATGAAAATTTTATTATAAATTTTAACAAAAATCATCAACAAAAGCTACAAAAATGAATGCTATTTTTAAACGTTAAATGGATTTTAACACGAATAAAAAGGGTACTTGACGCTTGTAATTCGAAAAAATTTATGTGAGTATCATTATCATAATAAATAAAAATGCATATCTTAGCAAAAAAAAAAAAAAAACTTGAAAGAATGACGATGGCTTTGATGTCATAACTCCCCTCCACCTTTAGGTGAAGATTTTAACGCCTTGTTATTATAATATTTATTATTTCAAACAGATGCTAGAAATAATACAAAAAAATGCTAAAACAACTAACTTTGAAAGAACATGAGGAATATTTAATCTATCTAGTATCATGGATTAAATCTAAGCGAGAAAAAAGTTTTTGCTTTAGTTACTTTTATTAGAAAAATGATTAATGTAAAATGAATCAAATACAAAAAAACAATGTATTTGATTATGTTATACAAAAGCACAACCTGATATAAAATTTAATACAAATTGGCCCGTCTAATCTTGGTTAATTTTATTTTATATGTACTAATTTCCTTTGTCCATTTCACTTTGGTTTACTTTTTTTCTATTTATATTGTATTTCAGTTTCCTATACTGTCCTGAGAAATAATAATTTACAAGCAATATCTTGGGTTAAGATGTGCAAAAGTCTACTTCTAACGTTTACATTGGAAATATGAGTGTAAACTTAACTTAATCTTTAAGTTCGAATTATATTATTTAACTCCAAATTTCTATTATGAACTTAAAAAGATAAAGAATTTTTTTTTCAATGAAATTGCATTTGAATAGTGAATTACAAATTACGAGAATTTCAAGAAAAAATTAAGTCTGAGACTTAAAATAGTTATTAGTATTACGAATAACATTAAGAGAAAATATAGCTTGAAAAGAGGGTATGAGTATGTGATGACATAATTTCGCCTCTCTGATAAAGGAGAAAAAAATAACCCGGGAAAAGCAAACCTTAGTGTTTCATAACCTTGCGGCAAAATATATAGTGGAAGATAGCTACATCACAAAAAACCTAAGCCCATATTTGTTTGGAAGGTTGGGTGGGCGCTTGGATGGAATTTGAATGCAATCAACTCCTTTTGATAAATTCTGGATTATTTTGCCATGATTTCGCAAAGCAAACAATGAATTGATTTTACCCTTTAACACAGAAATAGTTTCTCTTACCCTCTATTTTAATTTGAATAGTAAACGTAGTGTTATTATAGAAAGCTAACTCTTTGGTTTACTACTGACTTATGAGCCGATGAAACTGTCTTCTTGCATGTGGTTGTATTAGATAACAAAAAAATGGGTTTTATTTCGCAATTTTTTCCAAAACAGGTGGTAAAAATCTTTTTTTTTTTTTTTTTTTTTTTTTTTTTTTTTTTTTTTTTTTTTGTAAAATTACCGCACTTGTATGGTAATGAAATTTCTGGTGAAAAAAAAACATCCTGGTTAATAAGCTAAAATATTCGGTATTTTAATCATTCATTTGTTAATTTTTTCGTTTATAAAATAACGGTTTACCGGAAATTGTATTTTTTTTTCTTTTTTTTTTAAATTATGCTCTGAATTATCACACTTGCAATAACAAATTAAAAAAAAACTTAAAGTAAGTTCAATAGAATTAATATTTTTTTATGCCATACTCTAACGCATCATGATAAATTATCACATTTAATAAATTCTATCACATATTTCAAAACCATATTTTATTGTTAATTTTGCCAAAGTTATTACCAAAGTGTTTTGGTAAAAATTACTCAGACTTTGGTGTTACCATAGAGCCAGAATCCTGATGAATGCTACAGATTCTGGCAATTTTGATCAAACTTTTTTTCTTTATGCAAGAAAAAAGTACTTTTTCGAGCAAAATAAGTAAGAATGCACGCACTTCTTTGAATAATAAATAAAGTTCATTATATTTAGCAAATGTGTATTAATTAATAAGTCTCCAAGAAGTAAAATGTTTTCGGTTACAAGTTATTCTTTAAATTGACACAGAGTGAAGCATAGTAAATTTATTTATAAAAAGTACTTTCTTAAAATTCTATTATAAGCTCAAACAATGGGACTATGTATCGTGAAAACTTTTACATTAGTGTGTAAAGAATTCATTCCCAACTTCCAAATTTTATTGCATTTAAGGATTACACTTAACCCAAAAACGAAACAAATAATAATCTTCAGTAACATTGCATAGATTACTGATTAATGCGGATTTTGCATTAATAAAAACAAACAATTTCACTAATTAATTATGTTAACAAAAATAATTACGCTAAGTTTAGATGTCAGAGATTTTGAAAACATGGTTCAACAGCTTATTGATACAAAAAAAAACTGGATGATAATTAAATTCAATTTAATATCTTTTACGAACCTCACGACTTACATCCAGTGAAATACAATACGTTAAATAAAAAACAATAATTCCGAAGAAGCAAAAGATTCGAAAGCATACTTATAAAATATTTACTCAGTTTTTTAATCTGAAGTCTCTTTAAATAAAAGGTAATTACTGCATTGTAAATTTATTTTCATAAAAAGTTGGCTTCATTGTGAGTAAAGAAATTTTAAAGATTTACTCAGAAATATATTAATTTAATTTGTGTGTGTGTGACTCTACTCTCAAAGGATGTAGAATATATATTTTTTTTTAAAATTAAAATGTTAGTTTCTATTATAAATTTTGAATTTATCATTTTAAATGGGTCTATGATATTTAATGTATCTGCTTACAAATCTTCATAATAGACATGGCATATTAAATTATTACTTTATTCAATTAAACAAAAGATCAATCCTGTTTTATGAATCTCCATCAAATAAAATCTATTATTTAAATGTTTGAACACTAACATATATTTGAATATATATTCGTAAAATTGAAAGTAAAGCATGATCATAAAACTTCAGATATATCATGAAATAAAAGGTGAAGTTTAATTCAATGTCTAAACATTGTGATGCCACCAATGTATTAGGAAACCACCTTATTTACCACATTTAAGAGCAAATAATAAATAAAATTAATATCATTATTAAAATTTTTATTTTTCATTATTATCATTATTAGTTTGAGCGTAAATACGTTTCTGTGTGATGTATCAGGTTATGAACTCCAATAAAATGACCCGGATTCGAATCACAGTGACGGTTGGTCAATAAGAATTCTGTTCTGGATTTGAATCATACAGAGTGCTGATGTAAAAATAATGTTAGTCAATGAAAGAATATAGATTTAAATCTCCTTGCCGCATGCTAACCATGGAAGGTTTCAATTGATTTTCTTCCCGTGTAACTGAAATGCTGATTATTTTCAACAAAAAATGAAAAATATATTTCACGAGTGTAAGATACACTGTAAAAATGGGTTTTCTGAAACTGAGCAAAAATGTGTCAAAATAGCTCCGAAAAGTATTATCGACAGTTTTAAATAACACTTGTCTTCAAAACTGAAATAACAAGTACTCTTTTATGTGGAAATAACATAGTCTAGACTAGATTGTGATGTGGGGGGGAAAATGTGTCAGAGAAATGTTCGGTGGTTGGCTACAGGTTCGGAACCAAGGATCGACTGGATAGCAGGACGATGTTCTAATTACCATAGTTTTTCACATAAGAAAGTTAGGAAGCTTTACACAGCTTCCGTGGCAATGGCACATCCTGACATTCATTCCATTGACTTAAAAGTTTTTACGATGTAGCGAAATAAGCAAAAACTGAAATAAACATAACCACCTATTTGACTAAGCTATTGGGTTCAAATTTTCCAAATTAAGACCCTTTGTACCATTGATATCGAAAATTGGCATGAAATAATGCGTAATTGCGGAAGCCACCATATACAGCTTCCTAACTCTTCTTGAATGGGGTGTACATTTTTGGTGGTTAGAGCACCTACTATACGAACCCGGTTTGGATCCTGCTAGAATCCGGTTTGAATCCTGAAGGTTCTAGGTTTTAATCCTGCTGGCTGCCAATGAATATCTCTTTCCAACTTTCTTCCCTCCACATCATTATTGAGCAATGCATTTTCCGCAAATCTGAGTATATGCTGTTGCAATTTTGATAACACAGGGTTTTCATATTCGAATATTACTTATTACTGAGCTATTTTGACACATTTTTGATCTTTCGAAATTGTGTTCAACAGTGTGTGTTTATTATCAAAAATACGTAATCAAATACTAATTATTTAGTTTACATTTGTCTCAAAACAGGATTTTTAATGAGAAAATGTATATCTTTTTATTTTGCCTACACGATGCAAACGACAGACTGTTCTGAATAATAAATTCATTTCAGTTTCAGAATACTTGAAACATAATTGAACAGTACTTTTTTTACCGTTTAATCTCCTAAAATAGTAGAGCATTTTTAGACTCGTTTCTGATCCATCGCTTTGTGCTTCGTTTTCCTTCAAATGGCCACACGAATTTTTAGTGTTGGTTTTTTTAAGTTAGGGATCATGATATCCGAAGTTTGGAAAAAATTTTCGAGAGTTTTATGCATTTTTAACGTCATTGCGTTTTCAAAGTACACGGAGGAAAAAAATTACGGAGAAACTACCCTACTGTATACTAATGATATTTTTGGTAAAAAAGTATGCATAATTCTGGTTAATAAAACTAAACTTTATGACACTTAAGCCATTTTTCTATTTGTATGGTAACTGTTCAGCGGTCAGTTCGGGTTTTCAAAATTACAGTTCTTATTACCACGCATTTAGAAAAAAATAGAAAACCGAAGAAACCAAACCAAAAAACTGGTTTGTTCTGCAATGTTCTGCAAAAACTGCAATGTTCTTAGTTATCATGGTAAAATCTTCAAATTTAATTACATTTACTAATTAGCTTTTTATCTAAAATTATAAAACCTAATTTCATTGTTAATTTTACCAAAATCATTACCAAAGAGCCTCGGTAAGAGCTTACGGAGCTAACCAAAAGTTTTATTGCTAACATAAAAACAAATTTTATTGTTAATTTTACCAAAATCATTACCAAAGAGCTTCGGTAAGAGCTTACGGAACTTTTTGGTGAATCCATTGAGCCAGAAATACAGTAAATGTTACCATATTCTGATAGTTTTCACCATACTTATTTTTACAGTGTAGGATAAAATAAAAGCTTCATGTATTATAAACCAAATGAACTCAATGAATTAAACTTGAATACTTCTTTCGGTAGGTATACAATGAAGTATTTAACACAAATATAAAGTACTATTGCATAGGCTTGGTATTATATAGGTATATAATTTTATTCAGTATATTATTAGTTAGGTATATTATTTAATATTTAACACGAATTTATTATTCAAAATAGGTTTTACGCATTACAATCCAAGCAAACCTAAATAATAAGTTTATAAGTTTAATAAAAAATCCTTTCCTAAAAGTTTCAGAACTTCTCTTTCGAATATCGTTAACGTGTTCAGGTTATAGCTTTCTGTTCTTTCTTTCCGTCAACACTTTCTTTTTGGAAGTTCTATTTTCTTTCGCTTACCCATCATAAAACTCTGTGGTTTGGGCTTGTCGCCAAAGTCCGTACCTCTCAGGATGAGTAGATTAACACCATCTGTCATCTGAAGAAGCCGATCTCTTGATCGAAAAAAAATAAAGCACAAAAAAGAAAATTCTTGATTTCATACGGTATTTTATGTTTTTTTCTCTTTTTTTTTCCTGGGTGTAATTTTTCTTCGTACTACAGGATCATTATTCAGACCTCACAATTACTTTTGTTTGATAGTTTCGCTGAAGCACACAAAAAGAATCGAGCACTACAGATTTTCAGATATAATACAAAGATAAATGTTCCGCTTAAAAGTTTCAATCCTTGAAAAAAGCTTTCTAAAACAAAACATTCATGAGATATGGATTGGATTATCTTTGAATATAAATGATTGACGAAAAACTATGAATGAAGTGTTAAGGATTATTTTTTCTTAAACAAATTTTCAGTTTATTAAGAAAGTTTTACCTTTTAGAAATTTTCTTTCTATTTAATACCCACAGATATTTAATTCTTAAAATTTTATAGCTTTAATCATTTACTAATAAATTCAAGCAGAAAAAAAAAGACTCCTGATTAGAAACATTTATTAGACAGCATATGATAACTTAAAATAGTGTTTAGGATAAGAGGTGAATGGTATTAATTAAAAAGCTTTAACTATTAGAATTATATATTTTTTTTATTTATTTATATTCACAAATATTTAATTCTTTACATTTTATATCTTTTTAGTCATTTACCAATAAACCCAAACAGAAAAAAAAGTTGTAACTCCATCTTAGAAACATTCACTGCAAAATCTATGATAACTTTAAGAACTTACGAAAATATTTCCTCTGATGCTCTTAACGTAGAACAGTTAGAAAACATATAAAATATTTTTGTATTTTTTGTTTACATATTTTAACTGAATTATTTTTTATTAAATTTTAGATCATTCAAAATTTATGATATATATATATATATATAGTTATTCAGTCATAAAAAACTTCCATAAACATGATAATTCTGATATTGAAATTTTTCATTTTCAAAAGCATTATTTTAAGAATATTGATATTCTCATTCTCAAATATATTGAGGATTTAAATTTGAGATTAGATCATGAGAATTTTATTTGTAAATTAAAAACTCTAAACTCCTATGGATTTAATAGTAAACTAAATGGAGAGGGTAGCCTTGATTTAAATTATGTTTGTATTTATAAAAAAATGAGTATTTTTAATAATAAGTTTGTATGTGGTTTGAGAGGATGCAGGGGTAAGCATAAAGATAAAATTAATTATAAATTCAATATGGCTCTTTTCAAAACTATGTGATTATTGGAAGTTAATGAACTTAACATTAAAAAGACTAAGAGTTTCATTTTTAGTACTAAAAATTCAGTGTTAAAATTTATGATTAAAGAACAATTAAAACTTGTTAAATTTTCTACTCCTGAATTTAAATATATTGTTTTAGACCTTATTAAATTTAAACTTGATATCAATAATTTTGGATTTATTAAATGTTTCAAAAATTTATAAAGAGGTTTGTGTTATTAATTTTCTTGATAAAGATTTTGAAAAGGGTTTATTACCAATGACTGTTAATAAACTTTCTGATTTTTTTCAAATTAATGATAAGATCTGGGTTTCCATTTGTTTTAGATATAGTAAGACATTAAAGAAATCAATTTGCAATTATAATGTTTACTGTAAAAATTTAATAGATTTAGAAGATATTTGCTTATGTGAGTAGGAGAACTTCAAAGATTTTAGTAATACTGATTATAGACATATCGTCACAGGTAACCTTAAACTAATCAATAATAAACAATTAAGATTTCTTATGGGACTTGGGACTAAGTTTAGACCACGAAAAAAATTTGAGTTCTATTCTTGCTTCAATCAGTAAAGATTTGGACGCTTTTATTGCAAAGGGTTCAAGAAAATTTAACTAGCCTGTGGAGGGATTTTCTGAAAGGAAGATTTATGTATTGTATAATTTCAAATTGAATTTTTTGAACAATGATATAAAATACCAAGGTATTTATTTGAATTCTAAAATTATTAAATCTATTAAGGATTTGAGACAAAATTTTATTATTTGTGTTGTTGATAAGGCGTCAAAATAATTTTTGCTTTATTTGCAAAATTTTTTTTCAAACAGTTAATTTGCAAAGAATATGATAACCATAATACTTTTGTCAAAATTAATAACTCTAAGAAAGAACTTGATAATAGAATTTTAGCTGTTTCCAAGAAAATAGGATTAAAACCCATTAGTTTCAATTACCTTATTTATTTCCTACTTTTAAATTTCACAAATCACCAATTAAATTTAGATTTGTAACGTATAGTACCGGTAGTTATAATTCTGCTTTTGCTAAAAGCTTTTTTTAAATATTTAAATATCATTTTAAACAAAATTATTTCAAATGATAAGCATTTAATTATTAACAACAACCAAAATGTTATCAACTATTTAAATAATGATAATGTTAATAATATTCTTACATGTGATTTTGAAAATCTCTTCACTAGTATACCACACAATAATTTAAAAAAATTTATGTTTAGAAATTTTTAATAAATATTTGATTAATGAAGATATTAATAAAGTGGATTGGATTAATTTATGCAATGTTAACATTTTCGAAAATTATCTTTTTAATGGAATTAGTTTTTATAAGAAAATAAAAGGTATTCCAATGGGTAATTGTTATTCAAGTGCATTTGCTAATATTTTCTTACATTATTATGAAAATAAAACTTTTACAACCTAGCTTAATAACTGGGTTCAGATTTATGGATGAATTAATCATCTTTGATTGTAATGATTTTGAATATATTAATGATATCTATCCTGAAGAACTAAATTTAATAAAAACTAATTCTGAAGATTATCATATCATATCATATTTTTTGGATCTTGATATTAGAATTCTCAACAATAAAATTTTCATAGGTGTTTATGATAAAAGAAAAGACTTTAAATTTGGTGTTATTAGCCTAACACATTTTAACTCCAACCTTTACTGTAAGAGTTTTAAAAATATTGTTTTTGGTCAAATTCTTAGATTTAATTTTTATTTGTAACAATATAACAGATTTTTTTTATCAGCTATTGGGAATTTCAAGATTATTCTAAAGAAAAAAAAATTCCTTTTAACTACAATAATTTTGATATCTTGATTCAAAATATTTTAAATACTTTAAATTAGTTTGGCCGATATTGAAGCCCTAATAAATAGGCCTATGCGGTGAAAATTAAGGATTTTTTTTCCCAAACAGATGAAAATTTTATTGCTCATTGAATATGTGTTTCGCGGTTTAAGAATTTCCAATACAGGTGTCAGCACTTGATTTTTCTCTTGCTAATTTGGCAAATAAATTTTATTTAACTGTAACTGTTACTTTACTTACATTTATTTATATTGTGATTTGAAGGAGGCGTTTCACATGTTGGATTAGACTTATGTACTATTTTGTGTTGATTCCTTTTCAGGTTTTTAATGCTTTTCAATATTGGTAATGGTAACTTTTTTTGTCTTTTCATTATGGGGCCTCGTGGAACTGTCGGTTTCGGTTAATTCCACTGACAACAGAAAGGATCCTGTGTGTTTACAGCCAGTGTGTCCCCTGATGAAGTACTGCTTTGCAAACACACATTTAATTTTTCATTTTATATTTTAATTGTAAATTTTTTATATATGTTTTAATTTCTAATTTGTATAAAACAAATTTGGTTTTATCTGCTTTATGCGCTTTTCCAATTTTATTTAATGTTTCAATGTGTTTATTTACATCTTGCGTATCAAATTTGCCTTCGTTAATTGAATTTATTTTATGATCAGATATATATATATATATATATATATATATATATAACAACTATCTGTATAAATTGCAGTCAATTTTGCGAACAATTCTTAAAGGTTAGTAAGTTAGAGTTTTGAAATAAACTTTGTTTTAAAATTCAAGCAACATTTTATTCAATTTTGTTTATTCATTCTGTAGATTCTTCAGAAGCTGTTTTTAACATTTGGACACGTATTTTAAAAAGAATATTTCTAAGAATGGAATGGTCAATGGAAAAGGTATATCAATACTGAAAATAATAGTACGATTACAACTAGCAGGATATAATAAAATTTACTGTGCTTCTTGCTCTATGGGAAATCAAAAAAGCTCGTTATTTTCTTCCGCTGAGTTCGTAATGGATTTTGTAAAATTAATAATAAAAAATGGTTTTATAATCTGTGATAAAATTTGTTAAATATAAAAAAAAATTGGTAACTTTATCACAAATTAGAGTAAACGATTTCTTCGGTTAAATTTAATTTTAATTTTTGTATTAAATATTAATTTTATGGCAATAAGAATATAATTAATAATACCAGACTTTTCGGTAAGCCATTACAATATAAATTGACAAAAATCCAAATGAAAGGTTTAAGTACTGTTTATTTTGGTTTTGTTAACGAGAATCATTTTTTTTTTTATAAGACATATCATTACTATAGAGTTCAGTAATTTTACTAGAATTTCTTTCTTAGTGAAGCATTAAATAATAAAATAAGACCATCAATTCCGATATCATATGAAAACAAAATCCAAATTTTGAAGATGTATATTTTTAATTATAAGAATTCCACATAGCGAGGAGAATATTTTTGTTCTTGCATAATTTATTATTTGGGGGAAAAAATCTCAATGTCTTTAAAAGCAATATGGCTCGTTAAAGATAATTACAATCACGGTTTCTTTTCTTCTGGGAAATGTTTGTAATTAGAGCCTATGTATATGTAGTGGTCATTAGTAACGATATCGGTAAATTAATTCGAAAAGGGAAATCTCAAATCACAGCTATTACTTTAGATACGAAATGAGAGGGAAATTTTATGTTTAACCATTATATTCAATATTTGTTAGATTACATTCTGAAATTGCCTTATTCTACTTACAGTATTCAAAACACTACATTTCAGAAATCCTATAAATTACCAAAAGTAGTTTACTCATATGTGAGATTGGTTCATTTTTATATGATTTATGCCTAATGTACGTTTTCTGTACATTTTCTTAACGTTCTGAAATTTCCATATTCTTCGTACAGAGTTCAAAGCACTACATTTCAGTCATCATATAAATCAACAAAAGTAGTTTACTCATATGTGAGTAAGGCTCATTTTTACACAATATAAGCCGTATTTAAGTTTTCTGTGCTTAATGTTTAAAGAATTGTACAAAAGAAATATATTCACATTCATTTGAATAGCCATTAAATTATTGCAAAGAAAAACTAAAATGTCCTCTAAAACAAAAATATTTTTAATAATTTAATTTCAGTTAAGTGTGCTTTAAAAATTTTGTTTTTTAAAAATATGCTCATACTTTTTAAATATTTTATATTTTAATACATTATTTTAATTGAGTTATCAGCCACTGTGTTATCAAAAGTATTTAAAACTAAGCAAAGTTCATTTATTTAAATATCGCATCTGTTTGAAATTACATTTATTTTTATAACAAACAAAAAAGAAAAAAAATAAGTTAAAACTTTTTATTTATAACTGAAATATTTAATTAAAAATATATTTAATTAAAAAAAATTATTGTTGAGTTTGATTCAAATTTGTAACCTTAACAAATTAAAACTATGTAAAAATTTGGTTAAAATACGTAAATTATGCTTGCATGAAATATGTTTGCATGATTTTCTTTTAAAATTTAAAGTAAGAACGGATCATATTGCAGAAATAGAATTTAAAATTTTAGAAAATAGTTAGATATTTGCTATTCCAATTGCAATGTCACATTTATCATGCCATTTTGAACGATCGCTTTTTGTAAATATGTGTGTTAAAATTATGTCAATGCAATGTTTTTTCTCTAGAATTTAAATTATTTAAAGCGTTTACTGTTGTTGAATTTTTAAGTATTCTATGCACAAAATATAATATCAGTTCATTAATCTTTTTTTAACAATTTGCTTGCTATATTCCTAGTTTTCATGAAATAATTTTCAGCAAAATTTGCATAACAATTTCAAGAAAAAATAATCATTTCCGTATTTAAATTAAAATGCATTGATTTTTTCTTTATAATATAAACTTGGTAAACATATTTTTAAGAGAAAGAGTAACTAAAATTCATAAAGCAAATTTTTACATATAAATTTCAAATTTTTTGTAATTTAACCGAAATTATAAATACAAGTAAATAAGGTACCAATTGAATATTTAAGGAAAACAAGAAAATACTATGAATGCTTTAAGAACCTCCTGTAGTGTTTAAAAAAGTTTCGTAAAATGCAAATATCAGTATTACATACATCTTTCAGTTAAATACATCACAAACTTGAGATATAAAATAATAATGGCGACATAAAATAATTTGAAACTTTTAAGATTTTTGTTTGTTAAAGAAAATGTTACTTTGACAAAATTTAAAAAATATAATTAAAAATAGTTTCATGCAAAATAATTTCATATAAATTTCATTCAAACATTTAAAATATAAATTTATAATCATAATAATTAAAATGAGTTTTATTTCTGTTTTTTGTTTGTTAAATTTATAGTTTTTATAGTGTAAAATATATAAAAAGAATAGATTTTTCATTCATATATATCTAAATAAATATAATACAAAATGTCTTACCAGCGTTTAGATTCCTTGCGCAAAAATTGACGACACACAACAAAATAGATGTCCAATGTAAAACCATCATTAAATATTGCTGATTTTTTTTTAAATTAATGAGATAAATAGAAATTTGATAGAGCACCCAATGAAATGGAACACTCAGAATTTTTTAAAGTTATTATCTAATTTATTTTCATGATGTAAACATCTTTTGAAACCAAAATTTGTAAAATAAAAATTTCGTTTTTTATCGTTTTGAATGAAATAAAAAATTATTTTATTCATTCAATGAATATCGAATATCTAGGTACAAGAAGAAATGATTCGGTGTTCTTCAAATGTTGGGAAGATAAGATTGAAGGAAAGTTTAGAAATAGTACTAATGCCAATTTGGCGCAAAAACACTAGATTTACCGCCAAGGGAACGGTTTGCAGTATTTTAAAGAACTTACTGTTATTTTCGATTTTTATTTGATAAAGAAATATATTTTACAGATGGAAGATAGCTTTTATTTTATTTATTTATTTATTCATTTTTCCGAACTGTATAATATTGAAATTTGTAACATATGCAAGGTATAAATACTGAAATCCTCAACTTTTAACTGTACTTTTTCTATTTTACTTTCCTCACAAATAAAGAATAAAAAAATGAAAAAAAAATTACGTTAACTGCTTAATGTTGCACATAGTTTAAAGTTATTACCAATAAAAAATAAATAATAAACGAGTTTTTAAGAAATGTTTCTGTCAAATGTTTTTTTTTTCTTTTTTTAATTATCTTGGTTATTGTCTTTTACTTTTCTGTTTGCTTTGACTGTTGTGAACCTAAATTAAAATGTGTGCTGATTTTTTTTCATTCCCTATACTATACAAAAATTTCAAGGGATAGTAATAATATTTTTAATTCTTAAAAATGTGCATTTTATGATCCTGATATTTTGAAGTAAATTCAAGGGTTTACTCTTTATTGCAATTTTATTATTATTCTTTTAATATATGTTTATTTTATTTTCACACCCAGCAAAATAAAATAAAATTAAAAAACAAAACTTTTTAATAATTTCCAATTATTAGTTAATTAAATTTAGGACAAATTCAGAATAGATTGATGAAAAATTACTTATGTAATTTTTTTTTTTTTACGTAACAGGCCAATTACATTTTAAATTTTTATTTAATTTTTCGCTATAGTTGTATGTTTGTTTAATATTCTTTTGACTGCAAGAATTTGCCTTACAATAAAATATATATAAATGCTGAAGATTCATAATGTTGCATTTAAAGTTGAGTTTATTTAAACTGTCTGCTTTAACTAAACGAAAGAAAATACAAAAAATCCAAGTAAGCTGATCAGGCGATGGTAAAAATAAGTTTGGCAAATAAAAAATTAAAGATCATCAGTGCAATTTTGAGTTAACAGGTGAAATTAAGGAAGTTAATGCACCTGAGAGCCTTGATTTTAAATCAGAATAATATATTTTATCATGTTTTGCTCCATTTTGATTTTAAACAGCTTTTAACTCCCGAGTCAACCACTTATAAACCATGACTGAAGCAAATGTTTAATAAGATGCTTAAAGAGAAAAATGTTTCCTACAAACAAGTTTTGTTCACTCAAACCCTAATTTTGATTTTACTATATTCTTGTTAGTGAATTCTAACAGAAAAAAACGTCACTAATAGCCCATTGTATAGCTCTAGTGCGACGTAAATGAACTACAACTATAACAGAAAAAAAATTTGAATTTTTTAACCCTACATAGTCTATATAAAACTATTTTCTTTTATTTTATGCATTTTGTTTTAATTTTCTGAAATTACTTTTTCAGCAGGCTGTTAAGTTTTTTTGTACTATACAGTAATAAAATGCAGATAAATGCATTTATCATATTTTCTTTTGATGAAAATGAATTTGTATCTTTTTGTGTCTGACACGCATTGTATCCAAACAAAGAGCAGTCCATGTCAGTTTTATGTTTAACCTTTAAAAGCGACGAATAATAATTATTTTAACACTTTTAAAAGCGACGAATAATAATTATTTTAACACTTTTAAAAGCGACGAATAATAATTATTTTCATATGCAGGATTGGGCAATGAATACAAGAAAAATTCAACTTCAGTTTTCGAAAGTTGTTTTAGTCACTTTGCTTACCAGCAAAAAGCTAAAAATTCACACTGATGTCCCACGTGAATCTAAACAATAGAATCTTTGAAACAGTAAGCACAAAATCATCAAAAATGAAATGAAAACTTAAGTATGAGAAAGAAAAAAATGACTGAAGCTTTAAATTACAATAATTATTTTAAGACATCAGAAAAGAAGTTATCCATCTTACCTAAATGGTAGAAGTCTCCTAACTAGCGAAACTGTACGTGGAAAACAGCATGTCTTTCAACGTTGAAACTAGCCCAGACATGTGGCCAATACCTTTCCCTTATTAAAACAAGCACATTTCCAGACGCGCAAAGTAGTTTCAAATATTGAATTGATGAATTATGGAGAACAGCAGAGAAAATAGTTGGTTTTGCAGGCATGCAAAGGCGTGCAATGAAGGGTCAAATTAATTTTTACTTTTTTAAAATCTAAAAATCTAACTTGGTTTTGTGAAATTTGAAAACTCTAAATTTTAATTTCAAAAAATTTTGGATTACATAAGTTTTCTTTTTTGTTTTTTGGAAGGAGTTTCCGTTTTCTATTCCTACTAAATGCTTGCATAGAGCCTCAAAGCATCCAAAGAATTTGAAAATATTCAAAAGTATATATTTAATTTCAAAAGTATAATAAAATATTTAATATCATATAATATTGTCATAAAATATAATGTTTAATATCATATAATATTATCATATAATATAATATTTAATACCATATAATATTTATTTACATAGTTTTAAATAATTAATACTAATCGCAGAATTTTTTTAACATGCACCATTAAAATTATAAAACAAAGGTTTGCAGCAATCACTGTTTTGCTATAGGAGGTAAAACGTAGATGACGGAAAAATTAATGTATATTTAATGTTTTATAAAATTTTATTTTAATTTGTCCCAGAATTATTTTTGAAACTTTATTGATATACTTCTTATTACTATACTTTTTTATTCTATAAATAAAAAAAATCACCCAGTTCTCCTTTTCTTTTCGAAAAATAAAATTAAATGTCGTTAAACATTTGTAAACATTTCCTTATTCTCCCTATGTAAATTAGTCTATTCGCAGCTCATTAATATAATTGCTAAACTATCAGGTTGTTCGAAAAGTAATTTCGTTTTTCCGACAGAGGATTTAATTGTATTTTTTCGAACCCAACTTCACACTTAAGCCGCATTATCATTATATGTTTTGAGGGCTGATATAGCAAGGCTTATGCGTTAAAAAGTTCAATTAATTCTACGCAGTAGTTTTTGGTTGGTGCCCTCTTAAATATGGAGATCACTAAACAGCATTTTCGTCATATTTTACTTTTTTACTATAGAAAAGGTAAAAATGCTGTTTATGCCAGAAAGAAATTTACGAATGTGTATGAATAAGATGTGTGACAGTACGCCAGTGCCAGAATTGGTTTGCAAAATTTCAATCCGGCAATTTTGATGTCGAAGATGCACCACGTTCTGGAAGGCCCGCTAGAGCTGATAAAGACACCATAAAGGCATTAGTTGATGCAAATCGGCGAATAACAACACGTGAGATCAGTGAGAGGTTAAATTTATCGAATTCAACTGGTTATGACCACTTGAACGGCCTGGGTTTAACCTCGAAGCTCGATATATGGGTTCCCCATGTTCTCATGGAGAGAAATTTGTGTCGTCGCGTTGACGTCTGTGATTCGCTTCTGTGATTCAAACGTCACGAAAATGATTCATTTTTGAAGCGCATCATTACTGGGGACGAAAAATGAGTTGTCTATAACAATGTCAAATGCAAGAGATCATGGAGCAAAGAAGATGAACCAGCTCAAAGCATCTCGGAAGCCAATATCCCTCAAAAAAAGGTGATGCTGTCTGTTTGGTGGGATTTTAAATGAATATTTCTTTTTGAACTTTTACCGGATAACACAACACTTAATTCGGAAGTTAACTGTCGTCAGCTGGACAAACTGAATGGTGCTCTTCAACATGAAAGGTCAGAATTAAACAACAGAAAAGGTATAGTGTTCCACCAAGATAATGCGAAACCTCATACAAGTTTGGTCACTCGCAAAAAGCTTATACTACTTGAATGGGATATATTGCCACACCCACCTTACTCTCCAAATCTGGCGTCTTCGGATTATTATTTGTTCCAGTCACTACAAAATTTTTTGGACTGTAAAACCTTTACTTCAAATGAAGAGGTCAAAAATCACCTGAAACTGTTTTTTGCCAGCAAAGACAAAAAATTTTATGAGCGTGGAATCATGCTACTACCAGAAAGATAGCAAAAAGTTTTGAATCAGAATGGACAATAAATAATTTAATAAAATATTTATTCATTATACGAAAATTGTCTTTCATTTTCCCCTAAAAAAAAAACGAAATTACTTTCCTAACAACCCAATAAATAAATCCTTCTGAAATAATTTTTTTAAAATTTCTGCAAAATTTAAAAGTAGCAATGTAAAAACACAAAACTTCTTATGTTCAATGCTTAGAAACGCATATCCATACGGTTTCATCTCAAGTAACTGATCTATTATTGTATGTAATGTTGTTTTAAAAAACTCAACTTTTGTATGTACATTGTATCTATTAGCAAAAGTCTCAGTTCCGTATTTAAAGCAATATAAATCCGGAAAACGAAGTTATTCAACCGAACTATTTAAATACACATAATTTTGGAGACAGAGGAGAGTAAACATTCAATAAAACTTCGTACAACGTTTCTCTTTCGTGGATATCAAAAAGAAATTTGGCAACCGTAAAGTGAATTTTAACTCAGTTCTTCTCGTGTCGGATAACGATTTTTCCATTACGAGAGACAGAAAATTCAATGAAAAGCCATCAGCTGCAAATGTCACAAACGAAAATGTTTTGTTTCGGATTGTATTTCACTGATAAAGACAATTTTTGTTGATGCGAAATAGTACAATACATTTTTGAAATGCATTCTTAAAGTTTTGCTAATGTTTCGGTAAAAAATATTAAATGGATGTTTTGGAAAGGTAAACTGTGTTACTACTTTGATTACTTATTCGCAAGTGTATACAAAATAAGAGAATATATAAAATAACTCCCTTCTTTTATTAATTCCTTATAAATAATTTAGAAGTGTCCCAGAATAAGTTTAAAAAACATATGATTTATTTATTTTATAGTTCATCTATATGGAATTAGAATAACTTGATTATAATAGTAAATTACTTCGTTAGTGTACTGTAACAAAAATTGACGACATTATATTAAATCCCTTTATTGATATTTATGCTCTTAGTTTTCGAAATTGAAATATTCATTTGAATGAATATTTGATTTCAATAATCAATTGAACGATAAGATACATAAGATTGAAAAGATTGATATAGATAAATAGATAAGAAACCCTGATGCAGATGTATTATTTAGATGGCTTAGAGAAGAAAAAGGTGAAGGAAAAACAAATCAGTCAATGTTAGGAATGTGGTAAACCATAATTTTAATTAAAACGAATTGAAGAATAAATTTATAGAAAATTTGAACAGAAATTCCCTCATACTTTTGAAGATAAAAACTTGATACAATAACATAGCTAACTTAATTTTTCTGACGGGATAGGGACTCAAATTTGTATTTAAAAAAATAATACGCAAAGATGAAACGAAATGCTTTTTTTTTAAAGATACATTTTTGAGCGTTTACGAAATACACATGTACATAAACTCTAAATATAAAAAAAGTTAGTCCTTTCAGTAGGTTTAAGCACAGCTAGAAACTTCCATTCGAATTAAGACTTTTCAGTTGAGAAAAAACGAACAATCAAAATTAGCCATTTTAATATTTGAATGAAAAATGTTCAGTTTATATAGGGTTTTTATGGAATTACTTTTTTAACGTGTTCATAAATTACCATAAGTGGATGCTACCTTTCGAGTAGACATAAGTATCATGTACACTTACTTTGCTAATACGGGAGAGCTTGTTCTTTCAATGAAATCCAAATAAAAAAGTCCCTAATGTCTTTAAAAATGCTTTAATTAAAAGATCTTTCAGAAAATGTTGTTTCTCGTTTTTTATTACATTTTCAAATTTAATAAAGCAATTTACATTCTTTAATAATACAAATGGAAATAAAACATGCATTTAAAATAATAAATGTATGGTTATAATGTTATTTCAATTTTACATCCCTTAATGTTACTGGCTTATTTGAGTAGTGCTATTAAAAAATAAACTTTTAAAATTCATATACATGGTTTTATTTTTATCAACATTCTGAACTGTCTTGCTATCTGTAATCTTCGATAACGGCGATAACGGTTCTACTTCAAGTTTTGAAATCTTCATGAAAAAGATATATAATGATGCATTAAATTATGATCTTTAATGCCAGTTTGAAATTCATTTCTTTTCGAAAATACAAGCTTAACGAGGAGTATAAATTTTCTAAGAAAACTTTATATGTACAGTGCGTAATAAATAAACGGTCCAACCTGAAGAACTTTTGATCTAAAAATCGTATCTTTATGTTCAAGAACTCAATCGTCCTGGTTCAAAGGGGTAACATGAAATATGCTATTTATTTGGTGAGGGCAATAGTTTTAGCTACAATAAAACAAAAACAAACTTTCGCTGAATAAACGTATCTTTTTTTTCCACGGAATATGTGAAATGCCGTCCCAATAACCTTGTCAAGAGTGGTCTAAAATTTGGTCCCTTGATGTAAATTTTACTTTTTGCATATTTCATCATATCTCGAGAACTTTTTAAGACAAACAAACAACAAACTTAATTAAACAAAAAAAAAGTAATTTTAATAAATATTTATTATTTTATTAAATAGTAGCCGAAAAAAACTTGAATAATAAGGTATACAATTTTGTACATAATTTTAATGAATGTATTTTTACATGACAAAGTACAAAATTTGAGTGAAATCAGTCGAATAGTTCCTGAGAAACCGAATTTTAAATAGTTATATACTTAAAATTTGATATTTTATGAACTATTCAACCGACTTTAAACAAACTTTGTATTTTGCCATGCAAAATTTCTTTCTCTGAAATGATGTAAGAAGTTGTATATAGAGAGTTGTATAAAAGTTGTATTCCTATGTTACATGTCAAATTTTTTTTGGCTAATTCTAAATATCATAATAAAAATTGATAAATATTTACTTATAGTTATCGTTTGCAAGCAATTATTTTTGGTAAAAAAATTTTATACGTTTTTGAGATTAGGCGAAATACGTAAAAAGTAAAATTAATATTAAAGTAAAGGTGAAATTAACATCCAGGCTTTGAAGCCCTCTCCTGAACAAATAATTGGGACCATGTTTATTAGATTGCAGCTACCCCCGCTATTTCGAATTAAAAAATCCTAATCCATCAAAAATAAGGATTGTTTATTCAGAGAAAGTAGATTTTTGTGTCTGATTTTGTAACTTAAAATTTCGGCTGCACTAATTAGTTTGCATATTTGAAATCACCCTATTGAACCAATAAAATTAAGTTCTAGAACGTGAAGATCCAACCAGGAGATCAAAAGTTAATAAAAGCACTGTACATTGCCCTTTTAATATATTGGTTAATACTTTAATGAAATTTTGCACGTAACTACTGTATATAACTTTTAAAAATATAAAAGGCTTAAAACTTATGAATAATTTACAGATATTTTAATTAAAATTTAAAAAAATACAAAATTGAATTCATACATTGATTATAAATTTTTACTTTCATAAAAATTTGTGAGTGTTTTAAAATATAAAATGTATTTTAATGTAATTTCAATAAAAACTATGGACCTGTCATTTACTGATGTGTGAATGTACTTGAAATGAAAGAAATAGTGGATGGTGTGAACAACAATGAAAAAATAAAGAGTGTGAACACGAATTATTTTTGATTTAATATTTACGGATAAATTAATGCGATATTATTTACGGAGTATAAAAAAAGTGAATATTCACTAAATCAGTATTTACCAACACCTCACAATGATGTACAAATTTTCAAGGCACATATAAGAAAATAATTCTGGTGTAATTACCATACTTTACGGGAAATTTCATTACGATGACATTTTCGGGTAATACTAATAATAAAACATAAATGTATATTATCTGAGCCCTTCATATGGTAAATTTTTCGTTTTTATCGAAACATTTTTCATGGGATTCCGATATTCAAAATTATACACATAAGTAAAGACATATTTTATTTACTGAAAAAATACAAAAATGAAAAGTAAATTTGGACGAATAAATTACTTTTATGCCATGCTCTAAGATTTCAAAACAATATTATCTCAATAGTAGGGGTAGAAAAGCGGTCCGAAGTTTGTACCCCTTCATGTTAATTTTGCATTTAGCTCATTTCGAGAAAGGCTTTAATAAATTAAAAATTTTATGCACATAATAATAAAATCCGTTTATCCAAAGATGCAAAAATTAGTTTTTAATAAATATTTATAATTTTTTATTATTGTAGTTATTTATTGTCGAATTTTTTTATTGTGAAGTGTACTCAATATTACATCTTTTTAAAGACTGTAATTTTAGAATACAAAATTTGTGCTAAATCAATCAAATAGTTCCTGAGAATTATCATTTTTAAAAATTCTAATTTTTGTAATATTAATCGTATTAGAAAGATTTAAAAGTACTACTTTTTTTAAAAAACTTCGAAAGAAACTTCACAAGAAATATTCGACTGATTTTGATCATAGCGAATACTGCAAAGCAAATTTCGTACTTTGTCATTTAAAGGTTACATTCTTTAAAATGATGTGAAAAATGTGTATACCTTTTAGTTTAAAAATTTTTTCGTTTAATATTATATAAAATACTAAAAAAAAAATAATAAATAGTTACTAAAAGTTATATTTTGCATGGAATTATCTTTGGATAAAGGAATTATATAATGGTGCTCAAAAACGTTTCAATTCACTAAAAAAGTTCTCGAGATATGATGAAACATAAAAAAATAAAAGTAATGTTAAGGGGTTAAAACTTTGGAACATTCCTGACCAAACTATAGGGACCATATTTCCAAAATCACGGGTACCGCCTCTATCTTGGGGGTCAGAAATTCAAATTAGATGAAAAAATTCTCCACAGTATCGTCTGCAAATATTAATCAGAATACTTGAGACCACCCATTCGAACTATTAAGCTTCAGTTAACATGGAGATCTGATCATTAGATCAAAAGTTATTCCTCAAAGATGTAAATTTTTTTCTCGCTTTTTGCACACTTTAAACCTTTAATTTAAATACAACGTCCCCTAAAAACATAGTATGCATGTGAAAAGGAACAATCGTTAAATTCATGTTAGAGCTTCAGGGTGTGAATAAATGAATGAATAAGTGAAGACAGAATAAATAAATGATTAAATATGTCAATCGCAATGGAAATTTATTAAATTGTTATTGAAAAAGTATGATTGTTATAATGCATAAATAAATGAATGAATGAATAACATAATAGTTAAATACGAAAGTAAATGAAAAAATGATTAACTTTAGGAAGCGAACGAATGAATGAGATATAAATATGAAGAAAATCTAATAGGTATTGCTATATCATCAATAGTGAAGAAAATTTAGTAAGATATTACATATCACTTTATAAACATTAACAAATTTGCTTTTTTTACATATTTGCTGCTTTTTGTAAAAATTTGTTTCATCGTTGTTAAAGTTTAAAAAAATCTTAGCTCGGAGTTTTGAAACCCGAGAAAGGATGTTAACGTTAATCTTATTATGATAAGAGATACAAAGGCAGGTGTATTTTATTTTCCGTCGTCTGTAAAATGTTTTAAACTCATTCATTAATCTTCAAACATTTCAATTTTTTTTTCTTTTTTAATTCCTAGATAAATTACCCATATATCAAGTTAGCTTATTCAGTCCTACGTTCAAGTATGAGTATTCCAAAGAATAAAATATAAAAGAACTAATTTCATGAAATATGGCCAAGTCGAACTTCATGATCTGTTTAACTTTATATTTTTTACACTTTTTCCAAAAGAAAATTTTAAAAAAAATCCAAATTTTATGTTTATCCACATGAAAATGCCCCTTTTTACGCACATTAGAAATGCTTTTTTTTTTAACAATGATATTTACTTAGAATTTCCAAACTATTTAGAATTTTGGAAATTCTAAGTAAGGAATTAAAACTATATTAGATAATCGTCTAAGTATAAATCTTTTCTCTATAGTTAATAGGTTCATATTTATGTTTTGTAAATTTATTGTAATCTATAAAGTATTTGACACTCGTGAATATGAGTCACAAGTTTGAAAAAAAGAGTAGTTCTTGAGTACTGAGTTGTAGAGGCTTTTTTTAAAATCATATGCTCTTTAAAATGTTGTATATAGTATTCATATGCCTTATTAGTACAGTCAAATTAGATTTTAAAAAAAGACATATTCGAAAATAAGAAAAAAAAAAGCCGGTATCCAATAGGATTTGTTTATGGAAGTCTGTGATGGCCTGGCATGATTTTTTTAAATGGATTTTTACGGATATTTTTTTTTCTTAATTTAATCACTTTTAGTATGTGTTGCAATTTCTAATAATAAAATTTATTTCAAAATTTAGATCCATCAAATGTAAACTTTGCATGGAAAAAAGTGTATGAAGATTGGTTTAATATATTTTCAATAAAAAAAACTTCATTGATCAAAATGTTTAGTCCTGTTCAGGTTAGATAAAATACGGAGTAAAATATAATTTTATAAATTATTTCACACTGAAATGTATCCAAAATAAATAAATACAATTACATCTAACACATATTGTTGAATTTCACAGTTTGAAATATAAATCATCAAATACTGATTTCCAAATATAGCTATCTTTATTCAATGAAATGCTTTTAATAGCATTTAAATGAAGGTAATGTAAGAATAGAAAAAATAAAAATTCTTTCTTCGCAGATGTTACTTAACAAAAGAAATGAAGTAAAAATTTCTTCAAGAATTCAAACTGTAAAAACGAAACTATAAAAACTAGGCAACTAATAAAATAAAAATAACAGAAGAAACGAAAACTAGTAAGACTTGAAAGAAATATAAGATAAAAGAAAGAAACTTTATTTTCGTAAGTCGTAGAATTCTTGCTAGATATAAAGCAGTATTTCCTTATGTGCGTGATAAAAATCTCCGATTTCAATATCGCTTTGAAAAGGGAATTCAATTTCACAAAAGTTTTGCAAGGTCCATTCAAAAAATATGAGCCTTCAAAATCTTCCCGTGCTTTTTTTTCCCGTTTTTCTTTTTAAGCTAGAGAAAATTTCTCCTCCAGCAATTACGGTAATGATTACAGTACTCATATGATAAAAGAGACGCCATGCACGAACTTAGAAAATAACTTATATTCATTTTTATTTAACGATGCAACCCTTAAAAGTTTTGAATAAAATAGTTGTCAGGTGCATTACATTTTAAGTAAGATGTTTAGTTAACAAATAAAGAAAAATAACACTCTTCGCTTGTTAAAGCATGCAAGTTCCATCTCCTTTGTAGGAACACCTTGAAAATTTTTTAGCACTTGTTTATTAAGATTTGAGATTTACGTAGCTGCACGGTATCTATTATATTTAACATGTAAAAATCTAAAGGTAAAAATATACAATATCTGAAATTGATTCTACACTTAAAAAATAAAATAACTAAAAATGACTTGAAAATTACGATAGGAATTTTTAACTGAGCAATCATAAAAGACAATAACAATTTGTTGAGAAACATTATTTATTAAGCATTTACTTGCTCTTAATTCGCTTAATTTGTAAAGTCTTCTGAATTCGTGAGACACCAAACGACCAAAAACATAAACCTAGGAAAACCAAAAATGTTTCCTGGAATAAGCGGGCACTCAAATATTTGTTTAAATCCTATATTAAAAGTAATCAATTTAATAACTGTTTCGATTTCTGTTTGCTGCAAGCAAAAGAAACCTTGAAGGTTTAATCTTTTGAATTTTCTAGCATAGGTAGGATACTAACTATCGAACCGGTTATATATATATATATATATATATATATATATATATATATATATATATATATATATATATGCAAATTTGAGTTTTGGGAAAAATAAAATAAAAAACTTTGAAGCATTTCCTTTCAAAATTTTAATCATTTGGGATAAAAGAGGCTGTACATTTGAACCAAAGTGAATAGGAACTTTTCACTCTGAATTAGTTCATGAAATGTACATTGTTCAGGCGATGTAGTTTTCAAACCATTCATTTCATTGGAAGAGATGGAGAAAATTTTAATTGATGAATATTTTTTTAAAATTTTACTTTTAATCAGTTTGAGGCAAATTACACTCCAACATATAAGTTTTTTTCTTCCTTTTTTTAATTCTTCTGCTAATAATTATCGACTGAATTTTTTTTTATATACTCTAACGTTTCGTTCTTATCTTATATAAATAATCTACTAAAAAGGATTGAAAATAAAAATTTTTCTTCTGTCCTCAAATCGTTTTTCGCTTATCTTACGCCTGTACAAAGGTTTAACATATCCGCAATTTACTTTAGAAGAAGTTTTTACTGTTTATAATAATAATAAAAATGAAATAATAACAATAAAAATAATAATGAAACGTTTAGTTTGCAAAGTAATCCCGGGACATTTCATTACTTTTGTGAAACTGGGTTTTGAAATTTTTCTGAAAATTGTATTTTTAGACGCCAGCATTGAAAATGTTATATTAACACACCAAATATAATTCTTTTACGCCCTCTTCATATTTTATAAAATATTTTTTTTCTCTTTAAATTAAAAAAAGTGCACTGGACTTTTATTAGAAACATGAAACTGAGAAAAATAAATCTAGCTGATTGTAATATTTTACTCTAGTAATTAATGCCTTATTCTGTACTAATGTTTAATTCCTAGCGTAATTTGGTCTTATATATCTAAAAGATAACGCAAGTGTTTTCTAAAATTAGGGACACAGAAAAGCATTTAGTAAATATTGTACGCCTTCTTAATCTAATGATAGTTTTATCATAAATGTAATTCAGCTTATTTGCTAATTTTATTTATTTTCAAAATCAACTTATTTTCTAATTTTCTTGTTTTTTAACATCAGCTTATAAGCTAATTTTCGTGATCTTCAACATCATCTTATTTGTTAATTTTCTTCATCTATAATATCACCTTCTTTGGTAGTTTTCTTGATCTTCAACATCAGCTTATTTGCAAATTTTCACAATTTTTCTTCATCAGATTATTTGTTAATTTTCTTGATCTTCAATATCATCATAATGTAAGGAAGGAACAAATAATGCTCCTCAGCAGCAATCACCTCTTATATATGAAAATTTACGCCCCGCAGGTCTTGTCCCCTACGACATATAACTAAAAGCTACTTATATGTGTCTTGCCATTATATGCAATACATATTTTTTTTTAAATTTAGTTTAAAATTTCAATAATTTCTAATGATTCTAATTTTTTTTAAATAAATAAAATAGTTAAATAATTTTTTTCTACTATTTTTTTTTTCATTTCTCAATAAATGTAACAACAAACTATTGAAAGATTTGACAAAGATTTTAATCATTACAATAACGTAATGAATTCTCATTTGAGTTCAAAAAGAATAAAAGAATAAAAATATATGTTGACTATCAACATTTATTTTAATTCTTCCGTTTATTTAAGTTGCTTACTGTTTAGTATATAATTGTTTATGTAAGATATCTGCTTTAGCATAAAATTAATTTTGTAAGATGTTTGTCTTTTTTTGCGTTAAGTTTTAATTCTAAATTTTAATAACTAGAATTGATAAAAATGTGCATCATTTAAGATCTTTATTGGATAATTATTTAGTTGAAATAGTATTATTTTACTAATTAAGTTAAATTTGATATTTTTTAGGTATGTTTTTATTTTCGATGAATCAGTATTAAATGGCTGAAAGCATCATAAAATGTACATAAAAGTACACAATTTAAAACTGCTGTAGAAATAATGAACGTTTATGTGTCATAAACATTTTGATCGTAATAAATAAAAACAAACATAAATTGTGTTAAATATTTAGTTTTTCTAAAATTTTCCAGTGCACATAAATGAATTTATAAAATCCTAAAGCTAGGAAATTTGTAAATAAAATAACTTGACTTAGCAAATAAAGAACCTGAAAAGATTTATAAATCTGAATTATTATTACTCTAAAGAATTTCATTCTAAGGTTAGAATTTTCATTCTAAAGTTACGGTTACAATTATCCATAAAGTTTACGGTGAAAAGTATATTTTACCTTTATGGTTTTGAAATAGCTTACAACTAGTATGGTTAAAAAACCATGAATACAAAACTATACCGTTTCTTAACCATTTACAACTAGTATAGTTTCAAAACTGTAAAAAAACATAGCTTGACACTGGATCTAGGGTTTTTGTTAAATAATGAACATTTAAGTTAGGATGATGCAAATACATACTATACTACAATAGATTGATGACATGTTTCAAGCGCTCAAAAATAGGTGCCCATTTTCAAGACTTTCCAGACGTAAATGAGAAGAAACAAATTGATTTGAAATATAAAATCTAAATATGCCAATAAAAAATGGAAAATAAAGACGAATGAATTTTTAAAGCGATTGAATATCTTACCGCGTTAGTTTCTTAGGACTATTTAGTTAATACTGTCGATTGCTTTTTTCTTTCAAAAGGAGAGAGTGTTAGTAAAAGGCATAAAGATCTCTACTATTTGTTTGACTTTAATTGATTTTAAGATATAATAATTCAATTCGTCTTTTTTTAAGAATTATTGTATAATATTTTTATCCTGATATAGCTTGAAATAAATTAATTCAATCAACACATTTAAATACATAGAAATTTTAAATTTGCAAATATTAAATTAAATTAAAATAAACCCACACACTTAATGCATAACAAAATTAAAAGTGAAAAAAAAAATTCTAAAAAAATTATTAAACAGCAGCGGTCGCCATAGCAACGCATGTAATGAAGACGCATGCGCACTGTTTACTATTCCTCTTGATTATTGTAGTTCAAAAGTGTGAGGACGCCATCAAATCCAATAAAAGACCCATTTTGCCAATGGGTAAAAATTTTGCTTACATTTCATTAAAATAATTTTGCTCCAAAATGCAATCTTTTGGAAATTATTTTGGTAAACTTTCGTGTAATTCAGATACCATTCGTTACCATTCGTTATTAAGACCATTCGTTACCATTCGAATATCATTCGTTATTAAGAATTACAGTTTATTTAACGCATTTTTTCTTGCATATTTCGTAAGTCTTTTCTGTTCAAAAATAAGCTTATCACGAAAAAAAACAAAATGCAATAAATGAAGTGAATTTTAAAAGAAATTCTACGAAAGGAAACATTTCTTTAGAGAAAACTATCTTCGGTCTATTACTATTGAAACCTAAACATCTGACACTTAGAGAAAGGATACTAAACTTTGTGCGGAGCTACTTTCATTCAACATCCCATTTTTTTTCTAAACTTTTTGTTTAAATTTTCTTTTTCTTTCACAATCCTCTTTGTATTTTATCCTTCAAGTTCCTCACCTCTTCTTTTTTACGGAACTCAAAAAATCTTCTTTAGATGGAAGAACATTCTTTGCCCTCTGCGTGCAGTCTTGGGCGGCAAGTCTATCACTGTCTTTTCCAGGTCAGCTGCCCGTGACATCAGAAAGCGCCCACAGAGGGCGCTTGACTAATGTTTAATGCATCGCTGCTTGAAAAGCAAGTGCGATTTTTCAAAATGGACTAAAAGAAGTCACGTTAAAAATAAATTTTTAAAGCCAATGATAGAAGGAGTAGGCTAGCCGAACATGTTAAAATCGAGAAAAAAAATCGAGAAAAATGGATAAAATAAGATTAAAATTTTTATAGAAAAAAAGTATCGATAAAAGCAGTAAATTTTTGAAAATATATGACGGAGCTCTATCAGTTTAGGATATTTTGAGAGGAAAAAAAATTAAGCTGTTCAATAGTTTTTCGGACGTTTTTTGACGCATTTAAACTTGACGATTTTCGCTTTAACCCTAAAGTAATCTAAATTCTCAAGAATATCCTACTTTCTTTTAGTGTTTAATTACTATTGACGGTTCAAAATTAATTTTGTTTACCCATATTTTTAAATGACAAGAGAAATACTGTAAGTTTTGGTTGATTTTAATTTTAAATCTGCTTTCTTTTGTTAGTATGTGAGAAATTTTTTACTATTCACTTTATTTTTCCATAACTAATTATTATTAGAAAAATAAAGTAAATAAGATAACTGTATTAAAAAATGTCATTTAAATAAATTTTAGTTGAAATATGCAAATAGATAAACCATAGGATACAAGAAAAAATTAAAAAATGAGGATTTAGTAAGAGACTTTCTGATTAATTTTATTACTTTTTAACGATATGGTACTAGGATTAGTACTTCTTAGAATCATATGTATTTTTTACGTTACAAAACAGTAGTAATTAGCAAAGCTAATTAATTTCAAATAGCATAAGCTGCATTTTTAAAAAAATATCTGTTAAGGAACGAAAAATATATGGGATTACGAAAACCAACTTACGAAAAAATTATACATCATAAAAAAATATCCACCCACTTTAATGTTTAAATTAATATTTTTTTTTGCGATGATTAGTTTTAAACATAATAGCAGAAGTAAAAAAAATCTTCCTTTATGTATTTAGTAGGTTTTCTAATTGCATTAATTTTTGGCGCGCATGCAATCTTGCGATTAAGTATTGTAAGTGGTTTCATATAATATATTTTTTTCCTAAGTGAAGAATAATATATATATATATATATATATATATATATATATATATATATATATATATATAAAGTAATAGACATCTGGGACCAGCTGATGGGGACTGGGGAGAGGGAGGAAAACAATTAAATTTCAGACAGATGAGAAATTATTTCCAATGTAAATTTTACACTGAATTGAATGATATGATGGCATGAGTTAATTAGACACTATTTAGAAGTATTTATGGTTTTATGTACAAAATGTAAAATTTTATGCATACACTTATTTGTATGCCTAATAATATTCAGAATCGGGCACATAAATAGGTGCATGCCTATTATAGATATTTATTTGCCAATTTAGGTAAGTAAGGTATTGTCTCCTATGTACTTTGTAACGTTGAATCGAATGAAAGAAAATCCGAAACTATAAAATTCATAGTTTAGAAGTTATAAGGGTTTTTATGTATCGAAATATCTATTTTTGATACGCATACATCCACGCCACACTACCACAAATATACATTTTTATAATGATTGAAATTATATCGATACTTTTTCAAAGCCGTAAAAACAGCCAAATTATTATTGATGGAGGGGATGCTTAAAATGAAATGTGGTATTAAATGCCTCTGATATCGCCTTTATAAGTACTGTGGCAACGAGAACCTACTATAATAAGGTGCATAAAATAGGTACTTTGGTAATAGATTTTTTACAACCCTTTTGAAATGGATAAATATCTTAATATCATTACCCTACACAATCATGGCACCTGATATAAAAAAATCTTTATTTATTTTTTATTATTTTTTGTATTTTCTCGTTCGGCTTCAGAATATACAGAATAAGTTCAACTCTCTAAAAGAAAGTATAATTTAAATGTGATATTAAGAATTTACCATAAATTTTCCATGGCTCTATCGATAACTCCAATTCTAACTCTTCAGTTTTTGTTCAGGTCCCATTGTTTATAGAGACACACTTTATAACCGCAAGTATCAGTAAAAGAAACACGTGGTTTCATATACCTTTTAAAATAAGAATTAGGTGAAATCATCGCTATACACCGTGGAATTATTAACCCTGACTTTACTTGCGATAACTTAGTTTATGAAACTTAAAATAAATAATACTTAAGAATCTGAAATAAAATTATGTTTTGAACGATTAATTAGTGCTTCAAGTTGGAAAACTGCTTTATTATAAAATTTTTAGCAAATATTATGGAAAACTCTTTCCTTGGCATTACGTGCCCGAACCGGTGATCGAAGATAATATTTAAGTTGACTGCAGTGTGTTCGAACGTATTTGCTCGGTTTGCATAAGGTATATTCATGCATACATATATTCTGCTTTATTTACAGAGATAGATCTATAATTATTTTATGCGAAAAAGCTCAATTTTGTACTTGTACCTATTTACACGTCTGCCATTGCTGTCTAGACAAGTAAGGTGTTAATTCCAATATATTTTGTTGCGATGAATTTGGGTACCGATACTTTAGATCATCCGTAAAATCCCTTTTACCGTGAAATCTTATACAGTAATTTTACAATACTACACAATTGATTAGAGTGATTCAGTAATTTTACGGTAATTATAATTTTATTTTTTTTTCTTCCTTAAATGTTACAGTAAAATTGGATTTTAAGGTATAAAGTAGTATCCTGTGTGAATAATTTTTACCGGGATTTGGTCCGAAAATTTTTTCTGTGTAGTAAAAAGTAAGGACGTGAATGCCGCGCGTTTACCTTTCTTTACACCTTGTTAAAAGAGAATAAAGACATCTAGAATCCGCACCTGGGAAGATGCGGGAAAAACGAGTTTTTGTGCAGCGCTTTTTAAATATCTTTATAAATATCCTTTTTTTTTTTTTTTTTTTTTTTTTTTTTTTTTTGTATCACTCAAAAGCTTTCTCAAGGATTAAAAGCGATAATAAAATTTCTGGAGTTCAAAACCGGGGAAGGAAAAGTGCTATAAAAAATTCTCATGACACTATATCCCTTAGCTGTTTAATTTTGTTTATGTTTAATTTTGAATAGTTTAATTTGTTTAATTTTGTCTTAGTTTAATTTTGAATATGTGTGAACTTTGAATCTAAGAGTATGGGTCATTTGAAAATCCCAATTACATCTTTTTTCAGTACTTTTTTGTGCTTACGTTGAAAGGTTTGTGCTTAAGTCAATGATATGTACTCTCACTTATATTTTCAAACCGTCATACTCTCACACTATTATACTTACTTCTTTTCTTACCAAAAGAAGACGAAATGACTCCTTCTTCCTTATTTTTTGATGTTTGAGTTATGGCAATACTTGAACTATCATTACTGTATGACAAATGGATACATAAAAATCTTTGAAACTTTTAAACTATTAATCCGATCCACTAATATTTGGTCTCATTTGACTCATAAACTACTTAGAAAACAATATCTTTCTTGCTCAGATAGGAATTTCAGACTCATAAATCAATACCTAACAATATTTAACTTGTCAAAATATCGAGATTTTATTTTCTTAACCACATTTTTTATCCCCTTCAATTCCCTATTCGAGATTCCTAGGTGTCCACTACAACTTTTCTTACTATACAAAACAAATAGCTATAATAATGATAAAATTGGTCCCATGTATGTTCAGTACTATACCTAGAACACTGACATGGTATTAGAAATTCCACGATAACAGGTTTTGAGAGTGCGACTGAAATTAAATCACTTACTCAATTTACTTAATATTTTTTACTTAATATTTATTTACTTAATATTATTTACTTAATATTATTTACTTTATATTTATTATTTATACGTGGAAACATTTACAAGATAAAAACTAAGCTGAAAGAGTTTATAAGATTATCAAATGAACTTACGTTTTTTTAGATAATATTTTAATTATTTATATGCAGATAAAGAAATGTTAGCGTAGAATAAATTATATTTTATAAAATTTCCAAATCAATAGTTTATCAGAAAAAGTTCATTTTTTACAGACGAAATAATTGTTTTTTGCATATTCATCACTTAATAACTAATAATAATCATTTAATAACTAATAACAACTTTAAATAAATTTCAGAAAAATTCATAAATTTCTTTATTGTTTTATGTATTTCATTGTTAATGAGAAAATGGATGAACTTGCCATTCCCATTAATAATGTAATAGTGTATTAATAATACGTATATTATTATATTAATGAATATCATCGATGTACGTCATCAACATTTTGCGGCGTTTTTAAAATAAAGTCTTAGACTCATGGTCTGCCAAATATTTGTATTGGGATATTGATTGTATTACTGAATATGTTTGCATAAAATTGCATACATTTATCGATTTGATTAAATGCCATTTCTCGTGATTTGTAAAATCATTTTATATAAAATACTTATTTCTAAAACTGTATCTAAAAAGGTCTTTACATTCACTGCTTTTATACTGCATATTTTAATAGGAAAATGACAACTCAAAAAATATTAAATACATAGAAGAAGAAATAAATTGATATATTTTTTTATACATTTTTCATAATTTTGTTAGCATTTGTTTTATATTGTAAAACAGCACTCGAATTGCTAACTACACCCAAATACATCTCACAAATGCTGTTTGTTGTACTGCGTTTGTCGCTTAAATAAAGAAACAACACTTGATGTAAAGAATTCTTATGAATTTTAAGTCTATAAATAGAAAACTAAAAAGAAATCTTTGGGACTTAAAAGATAAGTATGGATTAGCGAAATCTTTCCATAACAACGAAATATTAACAATTATAACAAAGGAAAAAATTAATTTATTTTTCTTAGGCCGTAAAGTCTCAGTACACTTTAAGAAAAACTTTTTTTTTTCATATGCAATAAAACAAATTATTTCTCTTTCAAATATCGTCTTTAAAATTACTTCGATACGTTTTTCTTTAAAACATGTCCTGATAAAATTTCTCGGAAATAAACGGTGAAAGAACAATTTATTTAACTATTATTTTACCATAATCAAACACAACAGTCAAATAACCATAAATAAAATTGTATTCAAACTGTTAACTGTGAGATGAACTGTTTATTACTGTCTACTTTAATCTAATACTGTTAAACAACCAGAATTTTATCGCACCAACCAGGTTCACCTAATGAAGCTACTTAGTTTCGTTCAGATGGGTGCATAGTACACCTTGTACATAGTACAGCCGAGAGGGCTAATCTGCCATTCTCACGACGGATGGAATAGGGATTCTAGTTCCAGCATTGAAACCACAATATTTTCTCCATTTCCTTCAACACAGTAAAAGTTTTCAGTGTCCAGCGCTGCCCAATATTTCACTCTGGGCTTTTAGAGTATGATATTCCCTGGCTATTAGAACACCATTCACGCATAGATGACAGTGCTATAAAACTTCATCATTCATATTAAAAATCATACGTGAATGTAATTATCTTTACAGTGAACTTAACGGTCAAATTCAATTTACAAACTATTACCAGTCATTTTACATTGATTTTGGAATGAAAATTCTGACAGATTATTCTTATTGTGTTCTGTGCAATAGAAAATGTTAACAAAGTTATTAGTACATTGTATTCCATTATTAACAATTATCATTCCATGCAAGAATGAAGATTCAGTGTAGATGCTGAAAAAATACTCCCATTTGGCCGTGTCGTCATTTCCAGATGGAATTTCATTTGTAGCTCATGGTAGGTACCAGGATGTAAACTCATGTTTGTTCTCATTTGATTCAGTTTGGAAAACTATACTGGATTTTTACGATATTGGATTACGATATTGGAGGAAACGATATTGGATTTTTCTGGATAAGTAAATGTAAGTAATTGTAGCGTATGACTATTTACAAATTAAAAATACTTCTTTCCATGCTTAAACACCGTCCAGACACCGTCTCTTTCGATTCAGCGTGAAAATACAAAGGAAACAAGATCTAATTTGCCTAAGTAGCTATTTCAGACTGGTAAGCAGGTATATGCAAAAACTGTACATTTTATTCATGAAACCTTCATAATTTATTAACTATACACTGTAAATAAATTTCTGGAAAATTTACTGTGTAAAGTACCAGCACTTTTGGAGCATTATCTTCAAAAGGTACTTGGGTGTATTATTTTCAAACAAAAGTAAAAAAAAGTACCGTGCCGATTTTTTAGCTTAATTTGATCCGAAATGTTTTGCAGTATTGACTTGTGTTAAATCTTATTCAATTTAATTTTAAAAAAAAGCAAAAAAAAAAAAAAAAAAGAACCTCACCAGTTGCGGAAACAAATATCAACCATCCATTTCATTTTGCAATTCATAAGGAATAATTAAGATCACTCACAATACTTATTCATGAAATTGCACACACTCACACACTATATGAAATTTCAAAACTTAATATTTATCCAAATTATTTGGCTCACACTGAAACACCAGAAACTTGTTATTTTTTTATTTTTATTTTTTTTAATAATGAATTGCATAATCTAGAATTGGAAGGAATAAAGAATGACGTAAGCATTTGTGTCAATAACTAAAGTGATAAGAAGAATTAGATAAAGTGTGTAATTGACTTAACCATAGACTATATTTAAATTCTTTTTTTAAAAAAAAGGAGTTAGGATATTTCTGAATAATGAGTATTTTTGAAAGTCTTTAGACTAAAGTTAAAATCGTCACTGGCGCTAGCTTAATGAAGCAATCTTGAAGCCTTTGTATTCATCTGACAGGCTAATGAAATTATATGTCCCATATTGCGCAAAAATAGTAAATAAGAAGTGTGCTGGAATGAAGTATTTCCCTTTAATTATTAGTAATTTATGCTTTCCTATGCATGAGATTAAATTTAATATTAATTTAATTATTTAATGCATGTCAATAATATTAAAAGTAAAATTAAATCCTGGTGCGACCATTGAAACAATTAACAATCCATCAGTTTGACCAAAGGAAAATGAAAAAAAAAATAGAACTATTTTTGAACGCAGTAAATCTGGTACAAATACTTGAAACAATATTATAAAAATGCACAATAATTATGAATTTATTGTAGTTAATTTCTATTTCACTCCTTCAATGGAACATTTTTGGCTAGTTTTTAGTACAAAATAAAAATAATTTATTTCAATAAAACAATCTCCATCGTTTTCAGAATATTTCGAACACAATTTCATTTTTAACACTTTCATTTATTTCTCTTTATAATAATGCGATTTAAAACTATAGCAATTCAACTCTGAACCGAACACTTGTATAATAAAGCATGGACATAAATTTTAATGGCGTTGCTTGCCTGACTCTATGAGTATTTACTAAAATTAATGAGTGAATAAAATAGGGAACTAGACTAGTGAATAAACTTAGTTAATAAAATAATAGATGCGATATTTATCATCAATTAATTTCGAAAAAATAAAACTATTTTTGATCGTCTGAGTATTTAGATAAGATGCTTTTAGATAAATGCCCACTCTATTTAGATAAATTCCTAATTAATTTGATCTATCTAGCTTAAATTTTCAGAATATATAATTACAAATGATTCAGTATTGTTTTATTTTCTATTATTTTTTTGCTTGTTTGCAATAAATGCATTGTAAATTTGGTAGTATTTTTTAATTATTTTGTGATTTTTAAGATGCTTACAGTCTCATTTTGTCTTTTAAGCTCATGCTTCTATAATTCTTTATAACTAGTTAAAATATAATTTACCATCAATTTTTCAGAATGCAATGTAAGGCATAGCATTTAATGAGAGGAAATTATGTGTTAATCGTTGTGACTTATTATTTTATAGTATTATAGTATTATGTGTTATAATTCTTATGGTTTTATGTGACTGGAGGTATATATAATTTTACTGGAGATATATATAATTTTTGTTCAATCAGTTGCAAACTATATTTCATTAACGCAACATAGCATTTACTAATTATGTATATATGGGAAGAAAAGTATTCTAATTGCAATAATGAACGTCACGTGATACTTGAGTATCCTGAACATGAAAACTAATAAAAATATAAAGCAATTAAAAATAAAAGTTACAATCTGTTTCCAAAATGCATTATAAGATATATTATGTAATGAGAGGAAAGTAAGTATTAATCTTGTAAATATTTATCTTGTTATACATCATACTGGAGGCATGTTATTCAATATCAACAGAAGATAGATAATATTTGTTCAATCAATTGCAAACCATATTTCATTGACGCAACATAGCATTTACTAATTATAATTGGAAATAAATGTATCACAATTGCAAAAATAAATGAAAATTGATACTTCAGTATCATTGTTCGAAAGAAATACAATTTTAGCCAGGTTGTAAGAAGAAAAAAAGTTAAGACCATTTCTGGAATTTCCTTTGGGGCATTACAAAAGAAAACGAAAATAAAGCTTTGAGCGTTGTAGATACCATTTTTATTCGAGAAACATGTTCACCATTACTCAAAGACTAAAAAAGAAAACTCTGCAAAGTAAACAGAAAGTTAAAGCAAGAGTTAAATGAAGCGTTTGAAGAGGTTTCTCAATCTTTGAGATTAAAATCAAATAGCAGCTAAGTTAAAGTATCATCATTTGTATTATACTTCTTATCAATAATCATCTAATTATACATGAGAGAATATATAGCTAATAACAGTCAATCATTAATAACATTTTGAAACGTTCAAATCACAATACGTTTTCTCAAAACTTTATTTTTTTCTAAATTGATTTTTCTTTTTATATTTTATTTTTGAAAATATCTAAATCCTAACATAAAGCAATTTATTAACTCTAAATCAAATGTATTACATAATTAAGTCTGGGAAACTTCGTTAACATGCTGATTACTGAACAGACGCCTTTAGGACGGGAAATCGATTCCCACCCAAGCCATGAGAGTTGAAGATTTAACTTACCACATCGACTTGACTAGACAGTATTATAACTTTGTTTTAGCACAATGCATTTTTGTAATCTGAGCAGCAAACAAGCAACTCTTTTTCAATTATTTAAAAGAACTAGGAGCGTGACTAGTAATCTATATTTAAAAAAAAAAAACTGTAATTACTTCTCATTCCTCATTGTTTTTTTTTTTCTTAAACGTCAATATTTTCCACAAAATACAGAATATTTATTTTTAAAAGTTTCAGTATAAATATTAAGATTTACGTCGGGCAAACATGTATTTTTTTCTTTGACTTTTGCTACTTTTGATTGACAACTACTCGAGCGTGAGCTTATGAAATAATGAGATAAAGATCTCGTAAGATAAAAATACATTTTTTACAATAAATAAATAGCTAATATTTAGAATCAAGAAGAAGCACTTAAAATTGGTAATTCAATGATCAAACAGGAATTTGAAGAAAAAAAAGAAAACTGCGCTAAATTCATAGATAAAATGACTCTTTCGGGCGTTTAAATTAACTCCAGTTTCATTTTAGCGAAAGATTGACTGAACATGTTCCTTTTCCCTTCTAGTTTAACAGTCATTGTTAACAGTCTAGTTAACAGTCTAATAATTCATTGAATAATTGACGAATTTAATTTATTTTTCATTCTGTCGTACTGTACAATTTTCTGCAACACACCTCAATTTCGAATTATTGAATCTTATTATTTTAGAGCAGCAAAACAAAATTTAATGTAACAAAAAAAAAAAAAAAAAAAAAAAAAAAAAGAGAGAGAGAGAGAGAAAATTGCGATGAAACATTTAAAATGTAAAATGGCAATAACTTTCGAAAAAATTTTTTCAACCGGTATCCGCACTCTGTAAAAAAATTCCATTTTTTTTTTACAAACTTCCTCTGAGAATTCAACTATTTATAGCTGTTTTGTTGACAAAACGGTTTTTCTGTGTTTTTCAGACTAATCATAAAGAGATTAAAACTGTCCGATCAAACTCTCATTTTTTCCATGCAGTTTTGCTTACCATACGATAACTCTACCTTTTTTTCAAATTATTTCACGATTATTTTCTATACTTGCTCTTATTTTTTAGCCATTAATGTATGGTTTTGAACATCGTATAAGGAAAGCTGCGATTCGATTTAATTGTCAAATTGATATTTCACCTGATTTTCATAAGATTATCTACCTAAGTTGCCTGACATTTTTATATGAGTGGGTGACTATAGTTTCAAATATTTTTACACTCGAATATTATTTCAATAAGTGAGACTTTTAAAATAAAAACTGTTTAATATCATTGTTTTTTCACACTGAGACAATTGGGATGTGGTAGCCTAGAGAACAGAGCACTTTCCTACTAATGGCCTTGGTCCGAATCCCAGCACCGTTTGAATGCTAAACTTGACGCAAGCTAATCACGATGCTGACTTAGTTATTTATAGAATTTTTTCCCTTTAAATAACAGAATTTGTTTGCTTAAATAACGGAATTATTTTGATAAAATAATTTTTTATAAGAGTATTTTTCTGTGATATAAACGGGTTTATACTGGCGTAAATTTGAAAATTTTTTTAACAATGTATGTTAAATTCTTAAACAAATATGGCTCTTTAATTATGCTAAATTTTAGTTCTGTAGATACACTCTTGTCTTTTTGTTGAATAATATTTTTAATGTAAAGCTCAACAGTTAACAAATCTTGAATCAATTGTGTTATTTTTATCATTCCATCGCCTTCCCCGCACATTTATGACGATACATCTTAATTTAAATATTTTAAGTTCATAATATTTGCGCAGAACAAAATTTAATATTAAGTTAAACACCCGAAATAGCGGCAGCTGTGCCGGTGGTGGCGATTTCTTAATATAGAAAGAAAATATTTAACTATTTTGATAGCTTTAAATTTATTAAGTTTTATAGTATTTGCGCAGGACAAATTGTAATGCAAAGTTGAACATCGAAATAACGGCAGCTGTGGCGTGGGTGGCAATTCCTTAATATATAGAGAAAATATTAAATAATTATGCCAGCTTAAAGTTATTTACTCAAACACTTTATTTCATCCAAAAAAAGGTAAATACATATTTTAGCTCATTATTGCACATTGGCTACTTATTTTATGAATATTTAAGCGGAATCAAAGTGGATGATTTACGTGGCAAGTAAATATCACAATTTGAACTTTAACTAGATTTTTATAATTTTGTCTACATACCTAAATATTGTGTTGTCAAAACAACAAACAAAAGTTAATATGTGAAGTTGTACATTAAGTGCCAATTCATTGAATAACGTGGCGTTTTAAATCTTTACGGTTTGGCCGTGATCGATAACATGATTTTTGGTGCCGAATAATGTTCTGAATGTGGAATATCAAATAATGTATGCTCTAAATAATATTGTGTACTCTCTGATACATGCGGTGCTATACCTATCCAAATTTAGTGTCGAAAAAAATCAAAAAAATTGTGTGAATTATTCCTTTATTCAAGTTATTACTGAATCGAGCGTTCTTACCCTCTTCAAAGGGGGTATTTAAATCTCAACATCAATAATTCACTGTTAGAAATTTCTCGGTAAAAATTGTTAAATAACAATGGTTAAAACTTATTTAATTATTAATTTAACATATTCAACAAAAACAGTAAATTAACCAAAAAAAAGAGGATATTCAAACTGTTATGTGTGAGAAAACCACTCTGTTGATTGTTTTTCCCCCAATACTGTTTAACAACGAGAATTTTATCCAATCCTACTAGGCTCAACTTATGCAGTCATTGTGTTTTGTACAGCTGATAACATATTGTAGCTTAGAGGGATAATTGGTCAATCTCATGATCAACTGAACAAAGGTTTGAATCATAGTGTTGATACCACATTTCGTCCATTCCTTCAATACATGTAGAGTCTCTAGTATCCTGCATTCTTCAATTGGTCACTTAAGACTATTAGAAACTAAAATACACGTACAAAAATGGCGCGAAGCCCGCAGAGTTCCCATATCCACTTGAGTTTTACTTAGATAGTTTAGAAAATAAGCTATTGTAAATTATTACAAAACCATATAGTTCGGTATTCACAGTTTTTTTAACTGTACCAGCTATAAATAGATTAAAAACCACTTAGGTAAAAAAATGTTCCTAACCATTAAATTTATGGTTCACCGGGTGAATAAATTGCTGCAGTTTATTTTTCCGTAATATCAGAATGAAAATTTTAACAGTGTTGATAAAGCTTACATTAATCTGCAGCTCGTTGGGGAAGGAAGTCAAGTTTTTCAGAATTCCGTAAATTTGACTAATAATTATTGTATACTTAAACTATTTAAATTTATTCTTGTGTGGACTGATGATAGGGCATATTTTAAACGAATAATAAATACTTTTTAACCATTAGTAAAAGTTTAAAGGTGAACAAGTGTTCAAATTCAGGATATGTCAATATGGCGGACAAGATGGGATTTACTTCCTTGAAATGTACTGGTGATTTGTGAGTTCTTCATGTCGCATTGAATTGATATATCATATTCACTACCAAGTAAATATTCGCTACCACGTAAGTTTCGATTCTCTTTGCTGAATTATAAAAAATAGTGATTTTGACTGATTATTTGCAATTAGATTGATTTTTATACAAATGAACTGTTATAAAATGTATTATTGTTTACAGTTGTGTAAAAATGATAACTGTGTCCTTATCAGATTTGCATAAATTTATGAATTGTAAAACATAGTTTTAACGCATTTAACTTTTATTCACATCGTTTTTGTTCAAATTCATATTAATATTCTGCTTGTGCTATATATATATATATATATATATATAATATATAAGTTCAAAATGAAGATAAAAGATAAAACGAAGAAAACTTACAGACAAATTAAAAAAGGGAAAAAGGAAATTATTAATAATAAAAAATAAAAAAAACAGAACTGGAAGGGATAAAAGAAAAAAAATAGAAAAAAAAAATATAATACTTTTAAAAAAACCGGGAAAAGAAAAAAAAAAAGATATAATCTTTTCATCAGCCCACACGATTATATCTGCAAAAAAGAGTTCTTTCTAATATTGTATTAATATAGCTAAAGCAAAATATATCAAAACAATAGTGTGAGGAGCACTCAAAACATTTTTTACAAAAATTACAACAAATAAAATAGAATACAATAAGTAAAAATAACACAAAAAAAAAGCAGAAAGTAAAATATAAAGATAAAACAGAAAATAACATAATACATAATCTATAAAGCGTGTAGTGAAATCAAATGAACTTACATGAAAGGGAAATTTTTCAAGAATGATTTAAAATATTTTTGTTACAAGATTGCCAGATTGCAAAATATGAAAACAAAAGCGCAAATTGAGATAGCGTAACTAGAGGAATTTTAAAGTGCGTTCTTGCTGCATTTCTAAAGTACGTTTGATTTGTTAGTTACCAAGGATGGGCCCGAAAATGGATGTGCGCAAGGTAATATTACAGTGGATAATTTAAAGAAGTTAACTATAAATAATTTTAGAAAATAAATATTTATTTAAGAAAAAATATAAAATAGAAAAGAGAAAGAAGCATGGATTGCCTGTTTTGCACATAATTTTAACCATGCCCGAAATGGATTTGCACATGGAAAAATTATATAAATTAATCTTTCTTAATTTTCTTCGTGTTTTTTTGTATTTATTTATTATGCTACATATATATATATATATATATATATATATATATATATATATATATATATATATATATATATATATATATATATATATATATATATATATATATATATATATATATATATATATATATATATATATATATATATGATACGGCCACTTCACGAACTGGCCAGCCAGATCGCGAAGTGGCATAGGATGGCTGGAGAATGCCCGATCTTTTCCTGATTTCGGGAATTGGCAGGATATAATTACATTTATTCGATGATATAATTATATTTATTTGATATTTTAATACTTACTGACGATAGATTACATTTATTCGATATTTTAATACTTACTGACTATAGATTAGCAGATAAATACCGGGCAAATGCATACCGGGCAGTGGCACGGAACCTTAAAAAAATATCAGTGTAGGGTATACCGGGCAGTGGCACTGAACGCTTAAAAAAACATCAGTGTAGGGTCTACCGGGAAGGGGCACTTGACCTTAAAAAAACATCAGTGTTGCGCTACCGGGCAAATGTATACTGGGCAGTGACACTTGACCTTAAAAAAACACCAGTGTAGGATATACTGGACAGTGGCACTTAACTAGACCTAGTATGACTAGACCTTTGGTAAATGTGCGAAATATATACTAGGTCTAGTTAAGTGCCACTGCCCGGTATATATTTGACCGGGCATTCTTGAATGAGCACATCGCGTTTTGGCGGGATCATCGTGGACACTTCGCGAAATGTCCAGCTAAAGTGTGAAATAATTGATCGTTTCAATTATTTCGCACTTTGGCCGAGAGATATGGTCAATTCGCGAGGTGGCCGGACTTCGGGCTTTGGTCGTGACACATATAGATATATATATAGATGTTACGGCCAAAGCCCGAAGTCGGCCAATTCGCGATCTGGCCATCCAGATCGCGAATTGGCCATGAACGCTGTAAATTAGCTGGCCAAAGTCCGAATTTTAACTTGATTTCGGGAATTGGCCGCCCAAATCGCTAATTGGCATGTCTCAGTCAAAGTTGGAAGGAAAAAGCATTATACCGGGCAAACCGGGAAAATGTATACCGTGCAGGGGCACTTGACCTTAAAAACATCAGCGTAGGATATCCCGGGGAAATGTATCCCGGACAGTGGCACTGAACCTTGAAAAAACATCAGTGTAGGGTATACCAGGCAAATGTATACCGGGCAGTGGTACTGAACCTTAAAAAAACATCAGTGTAGGGTATACCAGGCAAATGTGTACCGTGAAGTGGCACTTAACTAGTCCTAGTATGACGAGACCTTTGGTGTATGTATGACTAGTATGACTAGACAATTAATTTAATAATGATCATTAAATTAATGATTATTTAATAGACAATTCAAAAACTTCTATTTTTTAAATTTTTAAGTTAGAAGATTTATAAGAATTATTTATATAATTTTAGAAGGCCGCCAAAGTAAAATATTCACTGATCGTTTCAATTATTTTGGACTTTGGCCAACCATCCTCGGCCACTTCGCGAACGGGCCGGCCAATTCCTGAAATCAAGAAAATTTCGGACTTTGGCCGTAACATATATATATATATATATATATATATATATATATATATATATATATATATATATATATATATATATATATTATATTATATTTCTGATTCCTGCTTTATATTGTATCGTAAAAGTAATTTTAATGTTTCTTATGTGTATCATATCTTACAGTGATTGTAAATTCAAGTGTAACTGAGTAATAAACATGTTGGCGACTATTTTACACCAAGGTGTGCAAAAGAACATTCTAGGTGTTTCACTGCACCAGAAATATCCTTGATTTTGGCGTATTGAAACACTTAGTGAAACATTAATTCGGCTTTCGCGACCACTGTGTGAAAACATACCCTGCATTCCGAAGGTCCGAAGGATCCAGGCACTTCGGATGCGCAAACCGTAAAGCCACCACCCAGAAGAAATGCGCGCGGTCCCGCGCACCTATGTAAATGCATTAAAAAATGACTGGCTGTAAATTATCTTTGGTTATTTCTATTTTAAATCTTCATAGGGCGCCTAAAAACATTTGCCAATCTACCTGATGCTTTATATGATTATTTATTACTTTTGTATGTTTGATATGTCCTCATTTTTTTAATCATTCTGAATATTGAAATTTTTTTCATCAAGTAAGGCTGTACCAAATATTTTTGTTTAAACATTTATTATTTTCATATTTGAAATATCAAATTTCATATTTGTGGTATACCCACATTGTTTGTAAGGTTGTTAAACGGAAAGTATTTTGAATTCTACGTAATATCTAAGAATATTTGTTAAATGATATGCAATTAGTTTTTTTAAGAATTTAGTTACTTCGCTATTTTTTTTTAAAATTTAAATCTCACAATCTCATATATTCATTTTAAATAAAAAAACCTCTCATTAGACATTTCTATTTTAAGCAGTTAGCTGGTAAATAAGGAAAAAGCATTATGTACATGGAGAAAAAACTCTGGCAAAATTACCGAACTGTATGGTAATGATAATTCTGGTTAAAAAAAAAAAAATAAAAATAAAAATATATATAATTTTGGTTAATAAAACCAAAATTACCATTATTTAAACTGTCCAATGGTAAAAAATACAATACAAAACTATAAGGTAAATTAAACCAAATAAAAGTTTTTATGTCATACTTAAATTAGCATAATAAATTACCAAATTTTACCATATTAACCAAATTTTATTGCATATTATAGAACTATGTTTTATTGTTTTTATTTCTCAAATCATAACCATAATGCTTCAGGAAAAATTCTCGAGAATTCGTATGTTTCTATAGAGCTAAAAACACGGTAAACTTTACCAAATTCTGGGAGTTTTGACCATAATTTTTTTCTCAGTGTATACTTTCTTGTATCTAATCGATTTCGTGAAAATAAAATGCTTAAAGTGGATTTCTTTAGTTCTCTAAAAGATGTCTGTAACTTTTAAATAAGAAAGAAAAAATAAAAGAATATCCTAATCGATTACTGACTTTGTGAAGATTTTATTAACTTTTGAAATAAATTGCTCACATTTATCTTTCAAAATTGAAGATGTCATCTGTCTTTTCAAATTTGTTTTTCTGGAAGTAGCTTTTCGAAATTTAATCTTACTGATTTCAAATGCAGCAATCAAAATTTATTTTAGTCAAATGCTATCTGGTCTAGACAGTTGTCATTCTGATAATATACACACACTTAGTTATTTATTTAATTTTGTCCAATTTAATCTATTTTTACATATTTAGCATTTTAAAGATTTTTCGTTTAATTAGATTAAGGAAACTATTCAAAATATTTTTCATAAAACAACTTCAGTATGCTTTTTTTCCTGAATAAACTAACTCAGGAAACGTGACAAAATTATTTTTATTTTCGCTCTCCGTTCCCCTCCTAATTACTACAAAAGTATATATTCATTTACTTTAAAAGTGTTATTCAATTTCCCCAACATTAATTTAGTTTAGACGCGGAAATTAATTTTACTCTAACTTTTTTGGATGTTTTGTAACTAAATACCCAGATAATTTTTTCCACTTTTGTTTATCGTAAACATTAATTTAAAACAAAGGCTTTAAGCTTAGATAATGGCCTCATTCCTAATAAATGTGACTGTGGCTACATTGGGCAAAGTAAACGCGCTTTAACATTTAAACATATGGAAAACGATAGATGCTACGGGAAAAAGGTAGACTTAAGGAACACGATAGGTAGGGAACACGTTTTCGAGAAATTATTTTCAAGGTTTCGAGAAATATTCAATTGATTCACATTGTTGGAATCTTGGGCATAAATTAAATTTCGGCAATGCTAAAATTATTTCCACAACAGTCACATCAGCTCATATTTATGCCCTGGAATTACTGTCTCATATTTATGAAGTGGAATTCCTACGAATACTGATCCCCACATAAAATTTCCTGATAAATACTTCGAGTATTATTTTGTGAATTTAGAGGTATTTAGTTCAAGCGATTTACCGTGTATGGCAATCTAGTTAAAAACTTGTATGGCAATATATGGCAATATAGTTATAGTTAAAAACTTTATTTCATGGACCGACAATAAATTACGAAAGAAAACAAATATTTTTGAACATTTTATACTGGAAAATTAAAACAAATAAGCTTTTAACTTATATCGATTACTTTGGTTGTTATTTGCAATCACTGCATAAAATTTCATAAACTCTATTTATGGAGAAATAGATCTTTTTTTTTTACAAAAAAACTAATTTTTTTGGCTTACGTTTTTAGCCAGAACTTTAAAACTATTCACTAACATCAAACACAATTTTTGGAATAATTCAAAAACAATTACAAAATTAATGTTTTAAAATTTCGAAGAAAATCGTTAAACATTGCTCAAAATATATTTAAAAAAGAAGTTTTTAAAAAAATTTTTTTTTTTTTTTTTTTTTTTTTAATTTAATTTTTTTTTTTTTTTTTGTATTGCGCATGGCACATACACGAAAAATTTTAATATAATATTTTTTATAATTTTGTAGTGAATGATATTTGGCAACTAATGGTAAATGTTTGATTTGAATATCTTGAAAGTTTAAGGAGTGTCAGGCAATTTTTAAACTTTTAAAACGATATGGCTCACAATGATATGGGGTTTTCCATGCATTGCATTTTGTACTATTAAACATGATTTATTAAAAAGTCATCGGGATTGCGGATTATCATCCCTTTAAAAGAATGTTTTCTTCTGTCTGTTTTCTATAAATTATAACCTTTATCTCCGGACCTTTATATTAGTATCATTCGTTATTAAATTTTGTTTTATGATACAAAATGATATTTGTGGGAAATCAATTATCATTTTGAGCTTTATTTAAAGAAATACAAAAACTACTTAGAAAATTGCTTGAAACTCTTTAAATTGTTAAATATTTAAATCAGACTTTTTTCATTATTTGTGAAATACGATTCACTACGAAATTCTGAAAATTTTTGTTTCAATTGTAAAAGACCTACTTTAAACAATCATACATTTGGCATTTTTTCACGTTTTTTTTTTCAAATTTTAAAGCAATAATTTATTAATTAATTTTTAATTGTTTCTAAAATTTCGTTTAGTTTTATTGATTATATTTAAGATTACAGAAACATATACATATCCTAATACAAAAATATTATTTTTTTTTATAAAAATGTCCATATCTCCATAATATATAAAGTTAAGTTTATAAAATTTGATGCAGTTACTGCAAGTAACAGCCAAAGTAATTGGTACAAGTTAAAAGCTTATTGATAGATTTCTCGCCATAGGATATACGAAAATATTTTTCTTTACTTCCGTAATTTATTGTCGGTACCTAAGTATGAAAAATCGCATGAACTAATTACCTTTAAAGTTATAAAATACTCCTTTAAGTATTTCAAATTTAAAAAAATTTTGAATACTGAATGTTAATAGTATATATATATATATATATATATATATATATATATATATATACCATTAAAAAACTTGTCATCGAAATTAAATACTTATTATTTGGTTTCTCATTGAGATCAACATTTTATTTTTAACAAAAGTGCAATAGCATAATTAATGAATACTTTTTTGTAATAATTATACTAGTTTCATGGAACGATTAGAGACAGTATTACACAAAATTTATTTTGAATGTATGTTTAACTTATTTGCCTCTAAAGTAATTGTATAACAGTAACTCAATGTATATGATAAAATGATTGCGTAATAAAGTAATTGCCTATTATTTTTTATGTTATATTAAATTAATAATTATTTATGACCTTAATGAATATCTCAGCTATGTTCCTAATACCTCTGGAAAAGCAGCTGTGGCTAGCTTTAGACTCTTAACCGGATATGACTGTTTGAGGTCTCACCTCTCTCGTATTATCGTAGCCGATTCACCTGACTGTTCACTTAGTGACTCCAGTCTTCTTATGACTGCTGAACATTTAGACGCCCTTCACTACTGAATATTAGTTGTGCAATTGTAAAATACTGGAGAGCACGCGCACTAATGCTATTGTTTGTAATAGTGAGTGGCGTTTGAAAAATAAATAATACTGTAATAGAGGAGCATCACTTTAAGTTTGGGTGCTTCAATTAAAATTATATTAAAAATTTAAAAGCTTAATGGAACCAGAGAATAGTATTCAGAAGAAGAGGGGATAAATATTCTAGGTAAATACTGTCAAATATCGTTATAATATACCGTTAATAGGTAATATACCGCTAGATAAATACTATTTTATGCAACTATATTTCTATAAACAACCATGCAAATTACAACCTAGATGGCAAGTCACTATTAATTTCAGATATTTGTGTAAATAGTTTTTATGTAAACCGTCGTTGAGTATGTATTGTTTACACAAAAAATACGTAACAACTTTGCAATTTTCGCGAAAAAATGTGGGATATTTGCCTAATATCAGTCTAAGACGCTTTAACACTTTGGCTACCGGAACGCCCGAGACGTCTCGTAAGCTAGACTACCGAAAACGCCCGAAGTGCCCGTGAAACTAGTTAGAGATTCTTCCCCCTTTTCGAAAAATGACACACAATGAGGGAGGTGTGGCAGTAATCGTCCTTGAAGGAAATTTACGAAAAGGGGAGAAAAAACAGGGATTTTTCAACAAAAGTTTGTTTCATATCATTCTGCTTGTAAAGTTGTTTTCTCTTGCTTTTATATAAGTTATTTAAACGTTTTTAATAATTAATACTTGTATTTAAATTTAAAATGTCTCCTTATTTTTTTCTATTTTGATTTTCGCGCCAATTTTTTGATTGAAAATTATTTCTTTAGAGGTTAAAAAATCCATATTATTTATCAGCTAAAATAAAACCAGGATTGCTTTTAATTCATTTAACGTGAAATTATTTTTTTTAAACTATTGTTTTTAACATTTTAAATTCAATGCACCTCCTCAAAAATAAAATCAGCTTCAAATTCATCTATATGAATAGAGATACTCTTAGTGTAGCCTATTTGGATAGCTTTATATTCTGAGGCTAATTGCAAAATGGTTTTAAAGATAATTAATTGAACATTTTCAGACAATACTTCTCGAGAAAAAATTAAATAAAATCTTTTACGGTAAAAATTAAATAAAATTCTCGTAAGCTTAAAATTTATAGTTAAGAAATATAGTGTTTTTTAACTTTGCAGAAAGACAGAGAGAGAGAGAGATAGAAACAAACATAAACTCAAAATTAATTAACCTAAATTATGAAGCTGTCTACTTTCTTTTATCAGAACTTTTTTGGTTACTTATGTTGAAAAGAAAATACTAGAGTAATGGTGTCAAAGTTTTTTTTTTTTTTTTAAACAATTAATTATTTAGTTATTTTGTCTCTAAAAATATATCAATTGCTCAAAATAATAAACTGCTAGAAATTTGCAGTGTTTTTTGAAAAAATAAATAACAGTAATTTAAAAATATGTTATTAGTACTTCTACAAGACTTTAAGATTACTAAAAACAATTAATTATAAATCTATTTTTAAATATAAAATAAATAGGTAAACATTATTTTTTTAAAATTAGATTGTAGGCTTTGATGCCTTAAAAAATTGTTTTTATATTTATAACAATAGGATGAAGGAGAAAAAACTGCTTTGAAGGGTACCGAATCTATTCTTTGAAATTTGAACTTTATTCTGCATTTGTAGTTTGACAGCTGTAAATCATAATTCACGTTGTCTTGCTGTTTATAAATGCCTCGCTATTCTCACCTTTTCAATGCTTGTTATTACTTTGGTATTGCACTTGAAGCTGCAACGACTCATTTTTTTTTTTATTATTAATTGTTAACACACGGTCTAAGAACACGAATGTTTACTAGTTGAGAATGCTGTTGATGTCAAACCTCTTAAAATAGTTAAATCTCTTTGAATTTATTTATTTTCAATTTTAAACGCTATCTTCCAACGAAAGGGATTTTTTGCTGGAGTATAATCATTAGTCAACTGTAATTTCTCATAAACTTATTCTTTCCTTCATAATGAATGTTCTATATTCAGCTGTCAGACCACCCATATCATTATATTACAAGTTACTCATTCATTTCTGTAGAAGATAAGCGTTATCAGCACAGCTTCTAAAGGCTATTGTTAAATGAAAAATAACAAGTCATATTGTAGATTTTCTCCATTTCTACCAGAAGTTGGGACTGATATCTTTGTCAACAAAATTATGGTGCGGTAGTGTTAGAACTGTCTTCTATATTCTCCTTTTCTTTCAAAGAAATTTCTTGTCACCACACCCATGTATACTGCACTATACGTCGATAAACAGATGTCAATTTCCGATGGTCTTTTTCCTCATACCATATCAAACAAACAAGTAAAAAATGTATAAGCGAGAAAATTTTTCAAGCAAATAAACATAACAAAATAAGCATTTCACAGTAAAAACATTATTTAAAAGAAAAAATAGTAAATTTCAGCTATAAATTAAAATACTTATTGAAATTTTAATCTTTTACTCTCCGATAACACCTCTGAGTCGACATCGGGAGTCACCACATTAAAACTTAAAATTTTTATATCTCAATGATTTGAAGTTACAATAAATTCATTAATTTTAGAAGCTATATAGAAATATTGCACTATGAAATTTATATGACTTAATCTTTGCTCAAACTACATATAATCAGAGCGTATTAAAAAGCATACTCGGAATGCAAAAACTAAAATATTTTTATATAAATTAGGGAAAGACCTATACAAAATTCAGCATCCATTTCGAATCGTTTACTTTTAAATAATTAAAAATTAGTTAAACAATTTAGATTATTTGCAAGACCCTTACAACAAATAAATTTATTTATTATTATCCTTTTTAATTTTCAAATTTAATATTTTTTCCCGATTCACCAAACTGAAATTCAGACAAAAATATAGTTTATTGATAAAATAATTCATTTTAAAAAAAATTAAACTTTTTGATCTTTTAAAATTTATATAGAAATATTGCACTTAAAATATTATTGTTAAAATAGTTCTTTAGCATTTTTTAATTTTTTTTCTACAAGTTTACAAACTCTTTTATGGTGCAGCATTAGAAGGAATATTATTTACAAATGAAAATTTCATTGAAATGAATTTAATGCAGGCTAAAGGGAAAAAATATTTTTTATACCTTGCGGTGAAATGAATAGTTTCTGGGGATAATAGTTTCAGAGCTTTGTTAAATAATAAGAAAAGTTTCTCTTATTTCAAATTGTAAAATGATATAAAATAAGACACACATTTAGGTTGAATAATATTTCAATACTATCACCAAAATAATTTCTCCTTAATGACTGATGTTAATTTTAAATGTTGGTTTCTGAGAAATTTAAAATTTATTTTTCAATCATTTCAGTTATTAAATTATATTAGTTTTTGTTTTACAACGAAAAAAAGAATTTTATTTGCGCGAGAATATTATTTTCAAGTTAAATGTTTTATTCAGAAAATTTTATAACTGGATTGCATGAAATTACATACTTAATTTTCAATATAAATAATAAAATATATATAAAAAAAAAAAAAAATGAAAGCATTTATTATCATTTTATAACTCTTGTTACGTTAGCGATATTCTTGCTTCAAATTATGTCTTTTTTCCCTTTGAACAACTATTTTGGGGATATTTCCCCAGGTGAATAAAGAGATGATCAGTCATTCTGTCATTCCAAAGTAAAGCTGGGGGTAGGAACTTTTTGCTACCTGTTTTCCTACTTCGGGCGTTTGCGGTATTCTGGGCATGTTGTGGTTTAGAGCCCTCGGTAGTTAAAGAGTTAAATATGCGTAAAACTCTGATGAAAATGATGAACAATTCCCACATTCTTATTGGAAAAAAAAATCACATAAATTCCAATACATTTTTTATTTGGCATCAGTATAAAAATTAATTAAATTTTGAAGTTTATTTTTTATAATTTTTTCTTACTTTGTTTTAAGAATTTTGATTATTATTCAAAATTAACGACTTAAAACTTAGTAGTTTTTTATATCTATGATAATATCTCATTACTCAACAATTTACGATGATCACATTTAGATTGCAAACAAAAAATAACAAAAAAGTGAATAAATTATTATTATTAGAATTGTGTTAAACAGTGTTCAGTCGTCAAATGCTACTTGAATAAGACAATTTGAATTACAGAATAGAAAAATATTGTTAAGAATGAGCCTTTTCGCAATGTTATAAAACAATATTTTGGACAAAAAAATTTCTGAGTGTTTAGCTTTACGCTTTAACGCCTACTGTCCTCAATTGAGGCCAGTCAATAAAACACTATGTAGAATTTTTATTTTTATCTTAAAAAATAATTTTTCTTTTCAGGAAAAACAGTTGACAGCACTATCAACATATCCGCATACTTTTTAATAAATGTGATATATATATATATGATTTTAATATATATATATATATAAAATACTATAAAAATACTAATAATAATAATGTTTATAAAAGTTTATAAAAATTATCAGAAGTCTAAAATTATATTTATTTTTAAGGAATGATACAATTCATACCTATTCTATACTAAAAAAATTAAATAGACATTTAAGAACTAACCACAATATTTGCATGTTAATCCAAGAGAGATCATATTCTTACTGGAATGTCCGGTGTCCTCAACTGAGGACGGGCTGTAATTTTTAAATTAATACAAAAGATGCTTAAATTTTAAGTTTAAACTCTAATTAGGTCATAATGAACAAGATTTCAAAAAATTCATTGAAATATATTAAGTAGAAATAATTTGGGTGTTAATGGGTTTACAAGTAAAACCATTCTACGGTTTTTTTTTTTTTTTGTTGTTTTTTTTTAAAATCAAAAACAAATAAAAAATGATTTGGAAACAAAAGTGCAGATTAAGTTGTAGTCTTAACGGAGCAAAATGATCAGGTTAAAATATTATCCAAATAGAATTGGGACCAAATTTGTGCTAATGAAATGAACTATTTTTGAATCCCTTAATTGAAGGCTTTTCAGTTAAGATGCAACTATTTTTTATCATTCTAAGGTAAAAATCAAGAGTCCAAGCATGACCTTAGTATCATATAAAATTATTTCTACCTACACTGTGAAAAATGGGGACGCAAATAACACGAATCTTTCTATATTTTTAAATTAACCTATTTCCTGGTATCCGATCCGAGAGGACATTTTATCAAAGTCTCAATATATCTATCGTTACTTATTTGAGGAAATGAATTTCGCCAAAAGTGAAGAAATATTTCGTCATTCTATTGAATTTAAAAATAATAAAAAATTACTATGAGACACTCGTAGCGTCTCATGGTATCTAACGGGCTGCATAGTTGCTGACTTTTTCCTGGGGAAGTAGATCAACGTCATTTCAACAACACAAGAAGGCCATATTGAACAGAGAGATTAAATATCATTTTCCGGGTATGAGGTCAAGTTATTGACCACCATACAACCGGTTTGCTTAGGTCGACTAATTACGTTCGATCGTCAAGTCTTCATTCTAGTTAACAATCTCCCAATTTGCACTGCGACGAGGGTCCAATTTTAGAAAACACGTACGTCATTCATTATGAATGATTCTCAAAATTAACGAAATGCAGCTCAAAAATTGCTGAATCGCCAAAAGTGACAGTTTTATTTCTGAGAGTGCAGAAAGAAAAGATATTTCTATTTCAATTTTTTCTTGTACAGTTCGAAAAAATAAGCATAAAAAAGACTTTTTAATACTAAGCTTTAAGCTTCTTATCGATTATAACTAAAATTATTAAATAATATAATTTTTAATTTAAATGAAGAAATGGTTCCCATTTTAACCATAAATGAAAGAATGAAGTATTCTAACAGCACAGCTATATTGCATTGTATATGCAAACTTAAATGTTAAGTTTTAAGTCATGAGGTTACTATTCACTTTAACTTAACACTGGGACAGTAGGATTTTAGACATACCTGGAACCGCTATTTGGGTTCAATTTGACCCTTTTAAGAAATTGATGTTATTTCAAAGTAAATGATTTTTTAAATGATGAATATTGTTGAAAATACAACAAGTAAACGTTTTTAGAGATTTAATTTTTTGTTATTGATATTATTAAAGCGAGGACAATATTACATTATAATGTGATATTGTATTATAGATTATTCTTTCGCAAGAGCTTAAGTAATTCGAAGCTAAACAAAACAATATGAATATAAATAATCGACAATAGTACATAATATATTTTAAAGTGATAAGTTCCATCACTAGTTAGACATTAGCGTAGGCGTATACAGTATATCTGCAGGACCTAAAAGTGAAAAAAATAGACCAATTTTTTTCGAGCAATTGTCATTGCTAGTATTCGTTTTATTCGTTTTATTCATGTTAAAAGGCATGTTTCTTGTTCCTTAGGAACTGTATTTTATCAATAAATCGGATGCGCAAAGAACTAATTTATAGTTCTTCAACAAACACAAAATTGAATTCGCAATAAGTAATTAGGGTGACAAAATAATGAGCATTGAGAACTGCAGTATCACAAACGTTGTAAAGGAATGCAAGACACCTGCAAAATTCACTGCTCTTGAAGAATAATTCCTTGGCATCTAGTCGACTAAGCCTACGTCACATTTCGTACTAGTGTAGTAAGTGATAGTGCTTGGCATCTACTCTGTGATATCGTTTGGAAACACGTTCGCATTAATACTATTCAGAATAATGCTATTTTTATTTTGCACCTATATAGTAAGAGTTTAGTTTTCATTTTGCACTTCAAAAGATGAATGTCATCACGAAGAGGTGACACTGAAATTAGGACATTTTATTTTATTCAAACGTAATATCCCTGTAATTTAGAGTTTTGTTTTTTCTTTTTTTCGAAAATATTTATCTGCAGGTTTTACTGAAAGACAGTAAGACGGTAATAAAAGACAATAATTTCGTTGCGCCTGGAGTTCAGGTATGGTTTCATAATTAGGTCGCTATACTTTTCTCATGTTGTAATTTATTTGCCAGTTTTTCAACGTACACAAATGGATATAGTCATTCAAAAAATATTTCTTGGACTTGACGTTAGTTGAAATTAAAGTTTTGTGGCTTGAATGTCATACAATACATTTTCGTTACAATTTACGCGACAATTCCTGTTCATCAATATTACTATTTTTTCCACGTTTATAAAAAATCTAACCACTTATAATCAGCATGCATATGGTTTCAAACATGAAATTGTTATTCAGAAGGAATGAAGTAGCTTAGTAAACACAGTCGCTTTGGTTATCGAATCTAAGATTAAATTTAATTTTACGAAAACTGTTGCGTGTGACATTTTTTTACACCCCTGAACCCGAATTTATGCTCTACGATTCTGCTTCATAATGCAAAATAAAAAATAGACATAAAACTTCAAAATTGAACTTTTTTTTAGAGGGGTTAAAATGACACTTTTCATCTGCCTTAGGTATTTCCATAACTATTTATTTTACCAATCAACAGAAAGGAAGAATTTGGACAAAAACAAATTAAAAAAAGTAAAACAAAATATGAGCTTCGAAATTCACGTGTATCTTTAAAAATAACATAAAAAATGCAAAAAACGATCAAAAGGATCCCAATGGCCTAGTGTTAAAGAAGCAAATCATAGTTGATTCAAAAGTGACATTCTTTTGCATTGCCTCTGAAATACAAAACGCATCTTATGTTACAAATAATTGCATTACATCCTATGAGGCAGAAACGCGATATTTATGATTATATGCAGTTATATTCTTTTTAACCATGTTTATTATGGTACCAAAAACGTTATAAATATTTTTTAACTCATGACCCCTGCTTTTACAGCATTAAAAAATTTAACTTTCAGTCTTAAAAATGATCTCAATATAAACTAAAAAGTCGATGTCTGCATTTTTCTCTCAACTAAAATAAAGAATTTTGCCATAAGCAGAACATAAAATTTGAAAAAACAACAACATATATCTAAGTGATGTAGCAGGATACAGTGATTTTTCTTTCGGTAGACGAAGAATAAAAGAAATAGATTTACGATGGAAAGAAATGAAAGTTTTTGCCAATTTACACAGTGCAATACCTTTATAGCGTCGACTAAGCCACGAAATAAATCAGTATAAAAGGTACGGTTTTGTTACCGTTTATTGGTTGGATGAGGAACAGGTCAGGCGCCTGTCAAAAGAATGTCTTTCATATCCCCTTTAATACCTCTCCAAGATTGGAAGCCTTGAGGTACAATACCGATGAATTGGCTTAGATCCACCTTTCAAATTCCTGTCGAAAAGGGACTGTAGAGAAATTCTGCTTGAAATATACTTACAGTTTGGTTTTTCAGTCTCAATAAGGTTTTTTTGAAGTAAATGTAGTTTACTAAAAAAGATTCGAGTTTCGGATAAAATGAAATAAACAGATAAATTAGCACAATAAAGGGTATCAGTTTGAAGTGAGAGTGATTTAAAGTAAAAAACGGAAGGCATTGTTTGGTTTTGGAATTAAGTTGTTGTCATATTTTTGGCATTATTTAAATAAAGTCGAATCTCACTAATATGGAATGTATGGAGCACAGAAATTTCACTTCTGTTAAATTTTAATCACGATATTAGTTTAAATTGTTTTTAATGTAAGTCCGAGAAATTTATAGATAATTATATTTACTGCAACGCAAGACGAAAAAAATCCTCAACTAGACACCTATGGGAGCCAGGCCCAGAGACCCCACACAAAAAGGTTGGAAGGACAACGTTATTGGCGACATGGAACTGATAAAGATGGTGGTAGTTGGAGAAGATGTTGTAAAGATGTGGTAGGTGGAGAAAGAAGTCAAAACAGAGGGCAGGATGGAATAGAATTGTGGAACAAGCAGGGCCCAAAGAGGGCTGTGAAAGAGCTATAGAAAAAGAATATAACGTAAGATACATATTCCATAAATTAACTTCGATACTGAAAGTGAATTTGTATTTTTATGAAAGCGCTTTTATTTTTCAATTTTGCTTTGTTATTTATAATTTGTGTACCTTTCTGAAAAATGCAGTTAATTATATAAGGCCTAAAAAAATAGTAATTTAATATTGATTTAAACGGCAAAATGTAAGTCTACACTAAGAAAAAAATGTATGGTCAAATCTACAAGACTATTGTAAACATTACAGTGCTTCTGGCTGTATGAGAACACCAAAAAACCACAGTAATTTTCACCAAAGCGCTTTGATAATGAATGTGGTAAAATTAAGAATAAAATATAGTTCAATAATATAAGTGAAAATAGTTAAATTTGTTATTTTTATCATGATACCTTAGAACATGAACACCATTATTCGGTTAAATTTAATTTTCAGTTCGCATTAGTTTTTAAATGTGTGGAAATATGAACTAAAATTTTTAAAACCTGATCTTCCTTAATTACCAATTGAAAGGTTTAATACCGAATATTTTGGTTTTATTACCAGAATTATGGGATTTCATTTTATTATTTGCTCTAAATGCAATTATTATGGAATACAATAATTTTACCAGAATTTTTTTCTCAGTGTCGATAAAGCTAGAAAAGGGTAATACATTCTAGGTTTTTTCTAGTTTTTTTGTACTAAATTGACTATATCAAGTAACATTAACTGCTATAACGTTTAGTTATTGGCTGAATACAAAAAATAAAACATTAAGAAACAAGTTTCTTGCTTTGCTTGCCGTTTGGACATGATTTCCAACAGCCTTCCTCAACAGAATACATAAATTGAATCGAATTCTTATTTTGTGATCAAGCGAAAAAAAAGGTCATTTTTTTTACTGTTCTTCCCACGATACCAGTAAACGGACTCATAAAGAAGAAAAAAATTACATCTCACTTCACATCTTGCTTCATCTACCATACACATTGCTTCACTACCATACAATTGCTTCATCTATCGAAATTGCTGAATCTGAAGAAATTTCTTAGAAAAGCACATATTCCAGTTAAACATATGAGAAGGAATTATTTGAGAAATGTGATTTTTACATTGATACGAAAATATAACTGTCACCCTCACAGGGGTAAAATATCTACGTTTATTAAATGCACAAATGGGCTGTTCCTCAAGTTATAAATGGGAAAATCCAGCTATCATTTTTCACTGATTTAATACATCTCTTCCAATTTTTAGATGTGTGTGAAATAAAATATGTGGAATAATTCCAGAAAGATAAAAATGAAACTTTCCTATTTAAAATGCTATGATGATATAATTGACCTATTTGAACTGCTATAATGACATAAGTCTCGTTAATGAGTAAAATTACTTCTCAATTACTTTATCTTATTTAGTCTCACAAACCGCTTTCCTAAGATTTTTTTTTCCTTCAAAAATATTGTTTTTCATATCCGGAAGTAATAATTCATTTCGTGTTGATAGAAAATTTTATTAATTATATTAGCAAATTTTATCACATCAAATTACAATACATTCATAATTGTCGAAAATATTCTTTATTTTCGGGAAAAATACACTTCATAAACTTCAAAAAAGCGAGGAATGTGAAAATATTCAGTTGGTTGATGACAGAACGGAACAGGGGCCTGATGTTTAAATTACATCATTTGAATAGTAATATAAATATTTTTGCATTATATCTCCAGTCTAAACTACTTAAATAGAATAAAATGTTTTTTTTTCTTTTGTTAATTAATTTAAAATAATCGATGGAATTCGATATAACATCATTTATAATTCTGACGTATACATCTCTCAACCGAAGAACACAAAATAAAAAAAAATGCATACAAACAAGCGTAGTTTATACATATTATACATAACTAATTAAAACTTAAAACAACTGTGAGTTGTAATTCAGATGGAATTCTCCACATCCTGTCAGAGCCGTTCTTCTAATTGCTTTTTAAAACAGCTGTGTCCAAACAAGTTAATTAAAAAATCGGACGACAGCCATTCTAAACTTCATTCGAATTTTACTACAGTAAGGGAGTTTACTTTTTCTGTTAATATTTAAAGGCAATATAACTTTCTCTTCGAGTTCTATGAACATCACTCAGACGAAAATTTAAATATTTATGGTACAAAACCATGAACTAAAACTCGATATATCTAATACATTAAGGACTTGATGGACAATTTAAAAAAAAATTGTATTTTCTTCTAAGGATAAACAAAAGGATGCTCGCTTTGAACCAGAAATTTGCCCCAGAAGAAAATAATTTGTAGTTTATTTAGCTTTCGGTCTTGTTTCATTTTAAATACCAATCAATCATTTAGTATTAATGCCTAAATTGTATTTAAGTTCTTAAGTCACGTGAGTTGATTCATTGTGCCCATGTTTTTATGTTTAAAAACACGCAACTAATAAATCATGCATGGATTTTAAAACATGCGAAATCGAAGCTAAACCAGAATTTTCCTATTAACACGGAATGCCTAGTTTAATTTATTTAGCTGTAGCTTTTATATGACTATAAAAATATTTATTGTAAGATTTATTGAAAGCATAACAGTCAACTTCTGAAATGTGTCAAAAATATAAAAAATGAAATAAAAACATAGTTAAATTGATTTATGTATAAAGAGGTAATATCTCGCTGGAGATTTATAACATCAAGGAATTTTCTAAAAATCGACTAAGCATATGAACTTAAAATGTTTTGCAACCATTAATTATACAACTTTAATTAACTGAAACTAGATTTTTTTTAAATTTTAGTCAGGATTTCTAGTAAAAACTTTTTGTTTCGTACTGTATGAGAACACTAAAAATTAATCACAGCTATATTGACACAAAATTTTGAACTATATCAAGGCAAAAATTTGTCATTTAAATAATCTTAATAACGTAATTAAAATATATACTAAAATTTAATATATACTAATTAAAATATATACTAATATTTTTAGCAGTAGTTAATCAGGAAGAGTTTATCTTGTATTGAGATTTGAACTTTTAGGATGAGCCATGAGATTTCAATGAAAAAAATATTTTTTAAAAATTATGTAGCTTAAACAAAAATTAAAATTATTTTAAAATTTTTAAAGTTGGAACTTTATTATGATATTAAATTGAAATTCATAAAAAAAGGGATGAAAAAAGGGTTATTTTTTAACAAAAATTCAAAACTAAAATATTTGTAGCAATGTATTAGATAGTAAGAAATAATTGACAGGGTGAGTACCGCAGTGGACTTATCGTAAAGACACGGTTCCCAGTAGAACACTGAAGTCAAGCAACACTGGCTGCGGTCAGTAAGCGGGTGGGTGACCACTTTGATCAGCCTACTCAAGACCGAGGGTGCGCGGTTTCGGTCATCGTTAAACAGGTCGACCGTAAAGTTCTCGACTTCGTGCTCAGGTTGTCGGGGTACCAAAGCAGAGGAACAAAATTGCAATAGCATGTCTTCGGATCATCCTCAGGGATATTTCCCAGACTGTTGCCAATAGCCCATTGTGCAGTTCTAGTGCGACGTAAATAAAGTACCTACCTACCTTCTTACAGGGTGAAAAAATATTACATTAAAAGTCGGTATTGATCTACACAACGAAATCATGCACAAAATTGAAGATATATTTTTAAGTACAGGCGCTTAAGATGTCAGTACTTTTTAAAGTAAATTGATTGTAATTGACTGGAAACTTTCAAGTGTAGATAAATAAAAATATATTTAGATAATGTTCGTTTTTTTTCACTATTTTGAAATAAATATTAAAATAACAATTTTTTCAGAGTTATTATTTGATATTAAATTTATATCGTTTTAAATTTTCAACATGGAAAATCTACAATTGTACGGGTTTCATTATTAATGGATAAATTTCAAATTAATTCAGTTTATATAATTCAATATAAATATATATATTTATATATTTATATTGTAAAATATATATATATAAAACATGATTGATTTGCTTTAACTTAACAGAACAAAAAAGAGTTGATTACATAATTTTTCAATTCCTAATCCTTAAGTTGTTTTGATAATTTTCTCTCCTAACATGTGTCAGTAACCACATTTTGTTACTCTAAGTACAAAATATATTTTGAAATGTTAAGCGTTTTTTTTTTCGTGGTTCCATTACTGATCCTTTTTCACAATTAATGATAAAAAAGGTTGCTATTTTATTATACACTTTATTATTTATTGTGCAAAATGAGATTTCTTGAAATAGTACCACTATGTTTACCATCAATTGTTGGGGCACAGATATTAATTTATTCCAATATATTTATCCTCATACAGTAAAAAATATCAGTGCCCATAATATTTTAATGAAACACATTAGGAGCTCTATTTTAACCACTTTTTTCCATTCATGTTAACGGAAGAGATTTGCTATAAGAGTGCTAATTACCATTTTATTTTCCACTGCATAAATATACCCATATTTGAGAATGACCCCTAAGCCTCTACCCTGGTATCCTTGAAACTTTGAATTGATCTGAGAAAACTAGAGAAAGTGTGAGTTAACTTGTGTGGAAGAAAGCCCCAAAACTCCAACCTCCATTGGCCTGAGGGCAATGAAACTCTAACCAATTACCTGATTTCTAAGGTTTATAATTAATGTGAGCATTGTTGCGGATGCGTTTCAGAAAATATATACTAATTGACAATTATAAGAATTTGAAACTGAGCGAGATGAAACAACGCTTATAGAAAAGGGCTATGTATATTATTATGCGATATTGTATTCTATGCTTCCTTAAAAAAAGTTATAAAATATCAAATGTAGAGCGAACCTTTTCTCATATCGATATTTATTACTACATTTGCGCATTTCGATCTCTATTACATTTTTATTCTTCATTTTAACCACTTAATAAGTAAGCTATTTGTCTTTTAAATTATTTGATGGAAAAACTCTGATTGGTTTAAAACAATAGCATTCATAGATTAAAGGCTAACCCCTGTTTATTAAACTTTGTAGATTATGTTTGAATTAAAGTAAATATAGTATTCATTTCTTTCAAATAAACTGAAAAAATGTCGATAATTTATGGGAAATATTGACCTTAAAAAATTTACTCTTTGTCGTAGTAGTTACAAACACTACTATCACAGTGAAATTACGGTTTATATCAGTGTTGAGAACATAAAAAAATATTATACCAAGTGATTTAAAAGAAAAAAAAACAATCCAAAAGCAATTTTCTAAAAGCATATAAAAATTCATTCATTTTATTTCCTTTTTTAATTTTATTATTACAGTTTAATCTGTAATTCTTCTTTAATCTAGTCATGTAATATAAAATAATTATTTCGTATTGAAAAATTTTAGCAATAACGTAAATGTCATTATTATCTAAAAAAAGGATCATGTATCATTTGGAAAAAAGGTAATGTAAAGGGCATATATTGTATCACAATTTTCCGAACCCTTCGCCTTTTAAGAGAAATTTCTGAATCCTGAAATTATATCGGATAACAATTGGACGCATGACTAGTTTTCTATTTTTGGCTGACTCCAACAAATCACTGAAAAGCCAGTACGTATTGTGTTAATGATGCTTCCCTCTTGCAGAGGAAATCGGAGAATCATTAAGTTTCTGGGAATCGATGTCTAGTTTTAATCCTTATCCCGTCAAGGATCCGAAAATGCTATTAAACTGAGTAGTGATATTACTTTTATGGGTTTGTAATCAAAATCGAAACGATTGTCACTGAAAGTATAGGAAGCAAATAAATTTTAACTTTCAGAGAATGTCATGAGATTTCCATTTTGACAGTCAGTAACGAAATGTTGATAAGATGTCAGAATCTTCGATTTCAGATTTTAAATTTACTTTTATAATTATGGCATTTTTAATGTTTAAAAAATGAGAAAATAGCAAAAAATATATATGAATAATTAAAAAACTAAAAAAAAGTACTCAAACATACGCAGCGCGCTTAATTACTTCCGCAAAATTAGCTATGACAAAGTAAATAATATAAATGCAAGTCATAATACTACAGTATTGAGCCTTTAATTGTAAATATTACAATAAAGAGCTGCGAAAGCTAAATGGTTAAAACACAGAGCTTTAATTGAGAAAGACTTCGATCTTCAATGGCGGCTGGATGACCGCCTGGCTTAATAACGATGAATACCAGCTTGTTTGTCAAGTAAACAAGAAATTGTGTCCAATGCTGATCATATATTGTTACGTGAATGCCATTGGTCACGAAATTGTGAAGACTTAACATCTATAACCGCTAATTAGACACCGACAGGCTGTTTGTGGAAATGTTTTGAAATGCTACATTTTTGGACATAATAGTAAGTTTATTTTTAGTATCGTTTAGTATTTACAGAATAATGTTTAGTAAGGATTATAGTGACCAAATACACTCTAAAAATAACTTATGTATACAAAAACTAACGTTAAACTTACTCCAGTCTTAGTCAAATATTTTGTTCAAGATTTATCTTCAAAAATAATTTTCGGATTTAGATTAATACACAAATTACATCTAAAATAGGCAAAACCAAACAAGGCTAAATAATAATTTTCATGATACGTAAATACCTCAAAAAATTATGGTGAGTTAATGGTTTTTAAAAAAATTAGGTCAACTGCAAATCCATAATTCACATTTGTTTTTCATAGTAATTATTAATTACATAAATATTATACTTTCGTTCATATATGTTTCAATAATTAAGCTTTAATTTCTCATTACATACGTACTGCAATATCATAACAACGAAAAATACAATTTTATCAGAAAAATAAAGAATATGAACAAGCCAACACAAACATGTATGCTTAAATTATTGGAAATAATCATTTTTCAAAATTCTTTGATGTGTCATACGCTCTTAGTTAAGTTTTTTTTTAATGTATTTTATATATTATTAAACTTTATATTTCTTTTGTATACTTCGAATCTGGATGTAAGTGTGTCATTAAATTTTGTAATTATAAATTGATTTGTATTTATAAGTCGTATTATATTTATAAAATATCGCAAGGTTTGAAAATTCTTAAATTTTTTTTTATTTGCAATTTTCATGTTACTATACAAAATATATCCCTAATATTTATTTTACTTGCTCGAATATATTTTCAGAATGCATATTAATAAAGACATACTAGTGTGCCTATATGTTCAATAAACTATATTACCACTAATTCCTCAGCACATGCAAGAGAGACAAGAAACCTTTTTGGAACTATGTTGGAACGCTAACTGTTAGAATTTTCATTCTAAAATTATGGTAAATAACCAGCAGCAGTCGCTTCATCAAACTGCAGCGTTTACTATAAAAAACGTTCTTTATTTCACGATTTTGAAAACGTTTACAACTAGTATAATTAAAAGACCATGAATACAAAACTGCATGTTTTTTTAACCATCTTCAACTAGCATGATTTCAAAACCTCAAAAAGGAAATTTAACTGGACTTTGCAGTTAATGGGCGGTTTTTATCACAGTTAATGACTTAAATATCATATCTTATTTATAGTTATTTGACTCTTTTGCATGAATATGGTAAAATAACAAACATATAAATTGTTATTTCGAGAAATTTCTAACAGCATATTTTATACAAACTTTACGCATTTATAGCGGCTGTAAATTTATTAGATTTTCAAAATTATTCAAATCAGATGCTAAGTTCGACTTTTTTATATGACTAGTGAAGAGAAGACAATTAGGAAACTTTATTCGATAAATATTTATTCATAATTAAAAAATGAGAGAGCTTACTCATATCTGTATTTATGTAATACTGATAGAACATTTCTTTCCTAGGACCCATTCTGGCATATAAGAGTAAAAAAAAAAAAAAACACATGTTCGTTTGTAACTTTCAAGCATCCATCATTACAAGCCATAGAGTTTACAATTCCTATAAATTTCGAAAAATTTTTAAATCACTTTTATATTTATAAATGTCACTTATAAATTGTGTTATTAGTGAAAAAGTCTTATTTGGGAGAAAAGTGTGTGACATTTAAAATTATTATATATTCAAAAAATATATCTTATACTTATAAATCATAAAGTGCAAAAGCTGCATCTTTACTACATCTTTAAATGACACTTTTTAATGAAATAATTAATAATGTAATTTGATCACGTTTTTGAAAATATGTGTAGATTTTTGTGATAATTTCAAGGCATTATTGTCTCAATAGAGAAAAAGTCATTTCTTTAATCTCACTAAAAGTTAAAAAAATAAATTCAAAATTATATTCCATCCTATACTTTCTTGAAATGAAATGAAAAAAAAGGAACATTTTCTTAAAATAAATTAGCTTTACCTTCAAATTAAAATTTACACGTATTTCCAAAATCAGTTATTTTAAAAGGAAGAAAAAAATTATCCATCGTACACGCACCGCCACCATTACCTAAAATGGCCTCATTCAATGATTGGGAACTTAGCAGAATCTACAATCCAAGGGAAGAAAATTAAATCTCACAGAGCCATTTAAGCACCCCTTTAAGATCATCAAAGCGGTACGAGATAAAAATTCTATCCTAGTACAGTTTTAATGGAATCAGAAATATAAAGAAAAATGCTTGATAAATGACTCTAGGCTAGTTAATTATAATACTTTCCTAACAGAATGATTCCAATGCGATAATTAGGGCTAATTAGGCAGTTTAATTTTAAACAAAGACATGTTTAAGTAAGGACATTAAAATCGAACGAATGCCTCTACATAAGAATGAAAGTTCTTTTTTCCCCCTTTTCTTTTCGTTCTTTCTATATCGGAAACAATTTGTTGCCTTTGAAGTATTTACACGAAGACTTAATTAAATTAGATTGGAAAAATTCCACAATGATAGGTAAAAGAAAATGAAGAAGAAAAATGCAAGGGTACAGTGATGCATTTTTAAAAGTGGGCTTCAGTTTCGATAGAAGGATTTTTAGAAGGGTCCTTGAAGAAGCCTTTATGGTAGGGTTGTTGGGCGCTACATGTTTATCACTTTTTTTATTTAGGATTAAAAAGAAAATGAATTATTAATGAGTAATTCTCCTAAACATATCATAGTAAAAAAAGTTCAAAGCGCTTCATTAAAGTTTAAATATGTCTTTTTATTATTTGATGTAGGGTTATTTGATATATTATTTTAGTAGAAATCATTTATTCTTCTAAAGTTAATTAAGGAAAGAAACGTTAATGCATTGCCTATGCATATAATTATAAATAAGAAATTATTTTGAACAATTATTAAACTGGACGATATTTTTTTAATAAAATATGGATGCTAAACAAAGGTGCTCATCCGATGTAAAGTCTTTGTTGAAAAACTATTTTAAGTATATTGTGTTAACTGTTGAAAATTCATGATATCTTTAGATATTATTTTACTTATCAGGGAAGTTTGTATTAAAATTTATTTTATTCTATATAACGATTCTATCAAATGGGTATACATATATGGGTATATTATATATATATATATATATATATATATATATATATATATATATATATATATATATATATATATATATATATACATATATAAATATGTATATATATATATATATATATATATACATATATAAATATGTATATATATATATATATATATACATACATACATTGCGGTCAACAGTGGTATAACGTTGCATTTGGGTATCCGTGAAACTCGCAGTAAGTGTGCAAAACTAATAATCAATTTTTATTTTAAAAAAATAAATAACAAGTGTACGGCACTTTGGTGTAGGACAGTTAATTTATGCAATTATTGTGATGTATTTTTTATTTTTTATTTTCTTCCAGTCCTTGGTAGTTTGTTAACAAAGACAAGAAAACTCCTTAGTTTTCTTGAACAAATACAATGGCAAACCGCGCGCTTTTTAAAAGCCATTTATTTTCGGCCCAAAATGCTAAATTCACATTCAGGACAGTGAATATTTGTTTGGTGCAAAAGCATTCCTTAAATGTTCAGAAACGTACCCGCCATATTTAAATTTTGATATCCTAAAAATATTCTTAAAGCATCTGGAATATCTTAGTAATTTTTCACTGCCAACCAAAATATATTTTCTCAAAAATTACATTGCAAAAAAATTTTTAAAAACTATTTCTAAAAATTTCAGCTCTTTTCATTAATCTGTATTTACACTTGGATGAAGGAAGCATAAAAAACTCCAATGAATTGGGAATAAAACTCTGCACATATGATTTCAATACCGCATATATTTCGGAACTTAGTTGGATGTGCATTATATGGATATGTAATGTAAACTGAAGATTACATTGGGCAATTAATTATGATGTCTATAACAAAACTTCTCATTCAACTACGTCAGAAAGTTTTTAATTATGTATACAAGTAAAAAAAGATTCTAATAAAATGTTTTGTATATGAACAGAAGAATAAAAGTAAATTTGATTTTATTTATAATCACAGGGGAAAAGGAAATTTCCAAAGTGACGTTAAGAACTAAAATCAGCTTATTTAGAAAAAAAAAAAAAAAAAACAAGCATTATTTACTCTTAGAAGAAAATCAAGAACTTTCTTCTTTCATCTGAAAATTAGAAATAAATCTGATTTTGTAATTGATTGAAAAAAAAATAAGTGACATCACGTATTATTTGGTGAATGCTTGCGAATTTCAATATTTCTCAATATATTTAGATATAGAAATCAGATACATATTCATATTCAGATCGATAAAAGAAAGAATCTCAATCGAAAATTAAAACATATTAAAAAAGTCACGTATAAAGTATTTAATTTCATGAAAAATCAAACTTATTTTATCAATTGATCTGTTACATTGCATTGCAAAATGCATTGCAAAAAATAAATAAATAAATGTATTATAAGAACTGCAAATGTCTGATAGGAATTTACCAATATTAACAAGAAAATACATTGGAAATGTTCTGGGAATGTAAGATCCATACTTAAATATCCATACTGACGCGAATAGTAAATTCTTAAATTATTCTACGTACATATTATTTTTTTCAATATTTTAAGTATATGTATTCCTTAGTTGTATATATTGCGTAAGTTTTGTTATCTGTTCTTAATTGCTAAGTCCATGTATCAAATCTGTCTTTTAAGGCACTGTACATGGTTTTTCAAACAATTTGCCTATTTTTTCTTTCTAGAACCCTTTCTTTCTTGCTATTTTTATTTTTAAAAAATAATTTGTGGGGATATTAAGAAATTAATCTGAGCATCACATTAGTTATTGTTTAATTTTTAAATCATATCATTATATTTTCATTAAATTTTGATTATACTAAAGTTTTTATTTTAAAATGGATTATTTATTATTATTTTTCAGAAATAATCAACAAAATTTAAAAAAACTAACAAAACAAATGAAATTTTTTATTATTATTTAACAGACGTGATAAGTTCAAACTTTATAGATATAGATATAGAACATTAAGACACTAATTTTGCTGTTATTTTTCTTTAATTATTTATATCTATTTTTAAACTTGTTACCTAAAGCTTTCTTTACCCTTTAATTATTATAATATATTTACAAGGGAGACATTTAATCTCTCTATGATTAAATGCATCCTTTGTAAATATTTTATAGTAGCTAAATGGATTTTCAATTAAAGATTTTATCTTTAAAAACGAATTCCATTGACTTCTTCATATAATCATATTTATAGGTTTAAATGTAACCAGACATAAGTATTAAAAAAAATTTCTAACTAAAACGTGATATCTGTTTTTGTAAAACTAATCAGTTAGCTTTTCAGCTATCATATTTATAAAGGTTGCTTCATTTCTTTTTTTAAAGTCAAAATTTCTTAAAAATATAATTTTAAAACAGAAATATTTTTCACAAATATAATTTTTTCACTTGTAAATAGAGGTACTTTTTACGAAGAAAAATGTAAAGTTTTTCTATATCTCTTGAAAATCTAATTTCTTATGTAAAATTTAAAGCATTTAATGTAAATTTTAATTTGTTTCAAAAAATCTTTCGGAATAAAAACGATTAATATAATAAATAATTACGATTAATATTAATTTTGCAATTTCTGTCAGTAATGATTATTTATTTATTTGTTCTGTCCATAATGATAGAGATACATTTGTTTGAAGCAAAAATACTGTGTTCGATTTAATCTTTTCAAAGCTTTTGCTTAGTGGCGCTATCTAGTGCTTTATTCACATATTGTTCATCGCTAAGTTTTGTACAGTTGATGTACTTTATAATAGAAAAAAGAATTCCTTTTATCTTCAATTTACTGCTGATCATTTGCTATTATATGCTTGACCAAAACAATTTAAAATATTGTCTATATGTAATGCAACCAATTAACTTATATTTCAATTACAAAAAAACATTAAAACCTTTTTTTTAAACATTTGATAATTCCATAAAGGAAAATAGAGTGATAAAATTCGGTATAATAAAGAAAATACAAATTAATGAAAATTATAACTGTGAATAAATAAAGTAAATACTTTATGAATTTAAAAACAAATAAAATTTAAAAGTTTATGATGAGCAATAACAATATTTTTAATTTCTGTTGATACTTATTAAAAACCTAGATACTTAATCAAAACCTAGATGTATTTAAAAGCTGTAAAACGAAGAACAAATATTTAAAATAGCAAAATATCTATCTGTTTTTATCACGTAGGAGTTTTTTTATTCTTTAGAAATACTTTAAATAAATAAAAATTAAATAAATGCACATATTATAATTTCTTTTCAGTTCAAATTTGAATTATTTAAGGCAATTTGAAATGTTTATTCTCAAAATCTCTTAATTAAAATGTTTATGTATTCGGATTGAATAAATATATCCATAATCTCTAAAATTGATTTCATAATCACATTTTTTAATCGCATTTAATAAAAACATTTTATAATTTTTTTACTAGTAAAAATTTTTGTTCGATTCCTTCATATTATTTAAGAAACAGATTGTATATAACTGAATAATAATTATGAAGTTTTAATTTGTTTGAAATTATGTTGAAGAATATATTTAAATATTTGGGAAAAACTCAAGGAAACGATTTTGATATTGAGCCGTAAATAATTGGGGATAAAAATAATTTTCAATACGATGTATTTAACTCATTCTGTTAATTTAAATGAATCCATATAAAATAAAATTTTTACTTTGTTCTTTTGCTCAATATTGTAAATGTTTCAGTTTTAATGACAGGAGTTTTAATGGCAGAATTACCATTCTTCTGATGATTTCTTTCTTGTTATTAGAATTCCACATGCAGAATTAGCTATTTGACGACACTTGTCATTTATTAATTTGAAGACAAAAGAAACGTATGCAAGTGCAATTTAGATATAAAAGTATTGAATCTGGCATTTTAAATTATAACTAACTTTGTATTCTTAGAAGAACAAACTTATCTATCGGGAGAAATTATTATAAGTCTTTTTTATCTTTCTATTAACAAAAAAACATCGTTAATAATTGTCTTGTTAACAGGGTGTATGAATAATGGCCTTGGTTTTAAATTTTTTTTTCAATCCACGTGATATTACCGATATAATTTTTTTTTTCAAATTAAAAAAAAAATCTTCATTGAGAAGTATTTCCTCCAAATTTCAAAGTTTTAAGTTGAAACAAATCACTACTTTGGTTTTGATTAAAACGGTCACATACTTACGATGAGAACTTACTTTCTACCCTTAAAATTCAAGGTAAATATCATTCAGAAGACAGAAATGCCTCCCAATAAAGTAGGAATGGATCGCACTTTCGATACAAATGCCGTTTTGTGTTCACTTGCCCAGTGATGCTTGCTAAGATTCAAAATAAACCACGTGAAGGTGGTTGCATTTAAAGATCTTTCAAAATCCCTGCTGAGTCAACCAACCACGTGTATAAACTGCTTAATTGATATAAATATAAATTTTCTGTCAAAAATTTAGATTTGGATTTTAATACATGCGGTAGAAAATGTAAAGTCAATCTCGTGATAATATAAACCTTCACAAAGATGTACTCGAAAGTCTTCTTCTGTAAATTCAAGTCTTACTTTTCCCGTATGGCTTGGAACGGAGGCTATTCTGGTTTTCATAATATGGTATGGAATGAAAGTCTTTCAATGCTTAAACTATTCTTCTATTACAAACTTAGGACAGTTGATTTAGTAACAACTTACTTATCCGTAATCTGTGGAGCAAGGCAAACGACAATGTCAACCGCCATCTATCTAAAGGTACCTTAAGATATAGAATCGAGTTAACATGTTTTATGTACCAGTAAAGGAGAATTAAATAATTGTAGTAGTAGTTACGACTGTCCCATAAGAATTTTATCTGTTATAGAATTAGATGAACAAATATCACTAGTTGATTCATTGCTGTTCTGTGCGTGGCCAGGAGAACTGTATTAAGATAACCGATCCATCAAAGTTTTAGTGTAGTGTTAGTTACGCTACGTTACTCTCCCACCGGATATTGAGCTTTTGTTATGGTGAGACTTTGGGATCTACTCATAGAGGTGTAATCTTGTGGTGTCGTTACGCTTGCCTTTGGGCTATCGGTATCTAATAACTATCACTTATAGATGTAAAAAGGGGCCAGAGGTGATCCCAATCGACATTAAATTAATATGCTGAGACTGTTGCATATGCTTATATCAGCCAATGGGTTTTGCGACTTGTCGTTCTCGATGCGCTGACGACAGATCGAGAGTGTAATTTCGAGTCAACCTTATTCCGAACACTTTTTAGACAACTTAGTGTGAATAAAACGCCTGTAACTTCTTTCCACCCATAAACAAATGATGGAGAGGTGACACCGAGTTTTGAAGCCTTCTCTAATTACAGTGGATTCAATACGTTGGCCTGAGGTGCTGCCGGTGCTCTTGTTTTTTCTTCGCTCTGTCATATGGGAAGACTTACAGGCTTCTTCATCGCTGTTAGTTTATGGTAGTTCCTTAACCCTTTGATGATTCTGAACGTCGTATTTTAACTTACAGTTTTCTTTACATAATAAAACCGGTTTTTCTTTGTTATTAGATAGGGAAATAGTGTGGAGGGGTGAAACATTCTCCAAATTGTCTATTTGCTAAACCACCAGTGGGTTAAAGTTGCCAGTTGAACTCTTCCAAAGAGGTAGAATTTCGAAAGTTTTTCAAGCTGAGTTCGTGTGTCTTCTGTCAAAAATGTATGGCATCACTGAGACCAACTTCAGCTACAGACCATAGCAAACGTTCAACTTTTCTTCAAAAAGACTTAAACACTTGTAGTCACGTGTTTTTGAGGACTGATCGAATACAAAAAGAAGCTTAAATCACCTTATCAAGGACCATTTTTTGTTGATGCGAGAACTGATAAAGTGTTTAAGATCTTGTTACACAATAACAAAGAGGCTACAGTTTCTGTTCAATGCATACCAACATACATGCTGTCAAAAGAACGGGAATCACGAGATGCTCTCACTCTAAGTGCTCCATCACAGGAAATTCTTACTTGATCTGGTAAAATACTGAAACCACCAGAGAGGTTTAAATTTTAGCATTGCCGTGTTTCTGAAGGAGAGTACTGTTGTAGCATTTCCTGGATCCGTTGAGAAACTTTTTGATTTGTATACTAAAAAAGAAGAAAATATCTGCCATGATTTATACGATAAAATAAATGATTTGAATTTTAATATAAATAAACTGATTACTTGGAATTCTATTGATTCTAAAAACATCTATTTTAATACCATTTTTAATCAAATGAATAGAATTTTAATTGAAATATGGCTTAATTATCTTCAAATGATTGCCTTTACATTTATTTTTTTATAAAATGTATTTAATTATGTTTCTTTTCTTTATTTCGCTTTGAAATCATGAGTTTTTGATTTTTTGCATTAAAATTTATCAAAGAATATTCCCATGAATATATTAAGAGTTTTTTTTCTAATACTTAGATCATTACGAATCAAATCAAAAATTAAAGCACGTTTGCTTCTACTTTTCACAATAATGATTTAGGAGTTCTATCATGCAGGCATTTCAACAACTTGATAGATAAACAGACAAATCCTAAATCCTAACAAAAAACTAGTAACAATATTAGTAATAATATAACTAGTAATACTAGTAATACAAAAAGGTATTAGGTTCAGGATTAGGTTCTTATAATGGAATACAATGGGAAAGGGGTATATTAGGGGGGATGTCGAACATCCAAAAAGGTACTTTAGGCACCATATTTATGGTGAAAACAATTTATCCTGGAGTTTATGCTGAAGATGATGATGAATACTTGTTGAAGAATCATGTTGATTGATGCATTTACAATTCTTCATCAATCATTCCAGATTGATAATAGCCAACAATTTTATATTAAACATTATAAACTGTTTAAATAAAGAATCAAATTATGATAAGTAATAAAAATTTTAGAAAATGATTTTTACGATAGTTTTATTTTAGAAAATTACATAGAGCTCCAAAGTAAAGATGACTTTTCCTTTTTAGGTACTTTGAGCAAAATAAAAAACAGATCCCCATTTATAATTTTTTAAATAATGATCGGGAATTAACTTTAGAGAGTTTTTTTTTAAAAATTTTACCTTTAAAGAGAGATTTTAAAAAAAATAACTTTAAATATATAACTAATTAGTGCTGACGATATTTTAAGTTACGGAAAAAGACACAGAAACGTACTTTCTTTGAATACACATTCCTTTTTTTGACGTATACTGATTTCTGACCAATATATAAAGGGAGCCACTAACTGAAACATAATGTTATCAATAGTTTGTTCAGGAGAGCGTTTCAAAGTTTATAACCCTCAATGTTAATTTCTTTTTTTTTTTTTTTTGGTATTTTACCATATTTTGTCACATTTTTGCACACAATAATAAAATTAATTCGTGCCAAGATAATTCCATGTAAAATAAAACTTTTAATAAATATTTATCATTTTTTTATTATTTTATTTATTTTTTGTTGAAAACTTTGGAATTGCAAGGCATACAATTCTTTACATCATTTTAAAGGATATATTTTTACATGAGAAAATATAAAACGAAATCAGTTGAATAGTTCCTGAGAAATCAAACTTTATATGAGTCATAATTTTAAAATTCGATTTCATTAGATCAATTTCATTCTTACTTTTATTTTTTCATGCAAAAGTATGTTCTTTAAAATGATATACAAATATTTTTTATCTTACAATTCAAAATGTTTTCAATTATTATTAAATAAAAAAAATAATATTAAATATTTACTAAAAGTTTTTTTTTTTTTTGCATGAAATTATCTTTGTGAAAACGAATGTAATAATAAATGAAATATAATTAATGAAAACATTTTTCGATTTACTTTAAAACTACTCAAGATATGGCTGAATAAGCAAAAAGTATAAATAACATTAATAAATCCAAACTTTGGATCCCTCTCTTGACCAAACTATAGGAACCATATTTCAAAGATACCCTCTATATTTTGGAGGTCAGAAATTTGAATCCGTCGAACAATTGTATATTTATTTAGAGAAAGTACGTTTTCGTGTCTGATTTCGTAACTTAAATGTCTGCACTTATTAATTAGCATATTTGGGATCACCCCCTTTGAATCATTAAGATTGAGACTTGGAACGTGAAAATCCGAGCATTAGGTAAATAGTTATTCAAGTTGGTCTGTTTTTTTTAATATTTTTGTTTATTTTGCGCACTGTACATAAAAATTATTGGGTGTAATACATTTTGAAAATGACCCCGGAGGTTGTGGCTGCAGGATTAGGCATCACTGGTTTCAATCACTGGTTCATCACTGGTTCATCAATCGTTTTCGCCGAGTTATATTTGATTTAATTTACTGCCAAGGGTCTTTCTTCTTAACCACACGCATTCAAATGTGTTGGCGGAAAAGAATCAATAAAAAATTTATTATGAAATTATTAAAATTTATTTATTATAAGAATCAATAAAAAATTTTAATGAATTCAAAAGAATCACATAACGGTTTTCGAATTCTATGCTAATGTTTTTTCAGATACAAATGTAGAGGGAATATCTAAAAATATATCTTATTCAGCACTTAATTCAACAATATGAAGATTGTGAAATAATTGAAATGAAAATAGCAGTATCCTTAAATTAAAAAGGTAGTAAAATAGTAAAATTTACGGGTAGCATCGAAAGCTGTTTTTGGAAGAGAGTAAGAAAAAATATTTTATAGAAAGTATTATACATAGATTTACAAAAATAAGTTGAATGCCAATTTTTTTTTAATCTTCTGAGACGCCACAATCAAAAATATTTTGTCATTAAAAGTATAAAAATATTTTGTTTTAAAATACATATAAGAAAATGATATAAAGATTGTTTTGAAATGTTTTCACTGTTCAAGAATACATGATCTGTTTATTTCTGAAAGCATTTTCAATATTTAGTAAACTGATAGAAAAGTTAAAAAGTAGTAAATGTTCAAAATAGCATTAAGAAAAAATAAAAATAAGCCACAAAACACAGATAAAATCTAATGTTCTCAAACTCTTCTCTGAAATTTTATCTCATTTTTTTTTACTTTCTTTCGGGATAAATAAAAAAATGGTGTAGTGATTTTACAAATATGATGTTCCATTGTCTTCCGAGTTGTATAAAAAGGTATGTAATATTCAAGTTTACTTTTGTTATTCTCGGTTATACAATAAAAAAAAACGGCGTATTTTCTCAACTGGAACTTTCCTTAATTCTTATCTTTTCAAATAAAAAATTAGATGGAAGTGAGATGATACCTCTTAGAATTTTTTTCATTCGCATTTTCACTTTTTTGCGTTTTATTTGTGAACGTGATATTATAGTAAAAACATTTCTTTACAAAAGCTTTAAAACATTCTACTTTTTTGAAATAATAATTTTAATTATATTCTGTTTATTTTAAATTATAATAAAGTATTAAAATAAGTTATAAGAGTAACTGAATATTTTATACTAAAATCTTTATTTTACACTGGCATTTAAAAAAAAAATGCTTTATAAATTTTACTGTAGAATAAAGCTTTCAAAAATATGATATGATTTAAGCAACGAAATGCAGCATGAATATTTTCAAATACTTAGAAATTTCTTAAAGAAAATACAGTCCAAGCAGATAATTATAGATATTTTCCTTGAATTGATATCTAAAAAATATATTTTCCATCAATGTAAATTCCCAAATTATAGTCAGTATTGTTTTTGGATGTAAAGTGAATACTGAATGCAATAAATATTAAGTAATTTACTGAAATGCTTTGAAAAACACAATTAGAAATTGACAGAGATATATTTAATAGTTAGAAGAGCATTGTTAAACTTTGGTCGGGCTAGAAAATTAGTACTTTAGATATTTTATACAAGTTGTATGTTAGAGCTTGTATAAAGTTAATGCGTAATAATACATTAGTTAATAGCAAATAAAATATATATCTCTTGAAAATATGACTTTCAAAGTATTGAAAATATGAACTATAAGAGCAGTTTAATGTAAGGTTAATGAAAAAATTAATAATTCTTAGAGAATATATGTAGCGATGCTTTTTTAATCTTTCCTTTTGTAATTTAATATGCAAAAATAAACTTAATAAATGTATTTTTTTTAACTATAAGAGCTCTTAGACTAAGGAATTAAATTTATTATATAACTAGCCATTATCTAATTTATTATTAGCTTTTTAAACATGGAATTTTTTTTTCTTGAATGACCTGATATGTTTTCACTCAAAAATTTTATAAAGTAAAAATTTAAAAAAAATTATTTTCATAAGTAAAAATTTAAGCCAATTAAGATTTTCATAGTATTTAAAATATAGTTTTCTCTTCAAGAATGAAAAAAGAAAAAGTAAATAAAATAATAATAACATCTTGGAAAAGTATAATTTATTTTTGATAATGAAAAGTATTTGTATAAATTTTTTTTTTGACCAATATATTTTAAAAGCTACCCGAAATTTGGCGATGCATCGAAATTTCCATTGGCGACTTTCATTCAATTTACGATTTTGGCAACCATTGTAGTCGGCTAGTCTGGATAATAAGACGACAGTTCGGTAGAGGAATTGGATACGGACGGCATGCGTTTCTTAATGCCGGCTCTTATAAACTAAGTGTTCCTTTTGATGCTTGGCGAATATTTTGCCAATATATCGTGCGTCAAATAATGCATTTTATTATTCTGTATCAAACAATATAAGATATAGGATAACAACTCTTTGAGACACAATGTAAACATCAAAATAAAATAAAATTAATGCATAAACACTGATCGGAATAAATTTTGGTAATGATGAAAACTGTGAAAAATAACAATTTGCAGTAGGAATTCATTTTAAAAACTTTCCTTTTTATTGAAAAAAGTTATTTTGAAGTGCTGACATGAAGTGGATAAAATGTCTTTGGAGATGGTTTTTGCATTTTGTCTTCTACTTCAAATTCATTTATGCTGGTAAGTGTAAATATTCATATTTACACTGATAATATTTTGTATCAAAATTAAATATTGAGAAATTCCTTTACATGTTAAGTCAGTCAAATATTTGAGTAGAAACAAAATAAATGGTAAATTGAAAAATACTATAATTGTATTTATATAAACACAAAAAATTTTACCTTACCCCATTCATCGTTAATTTACATCACTCATAGAAAATTTAAACTAAAAAGTTCAAAGTGTTAATTAAAATTATAAAAACATACACGTATATATATATACGTGTATGTTTTTATGTACATGTATATATATATATATATATATATATATATATATATATATATATATATATATATATATATATACACACATTTATAGAAGTAGTAGACATAATAATGTTAAATACGCACTGTTAAATTAGTACAAAATTTATTTTAATGAATTGCATAATAATTTTTCATGTGTGTATATTATAAAGGTGCAAGATGTAAAGTGTTTCGAAAAATTTAAATAATGCATATTATTGAGGTGGCTAAAAATTACTATTTTTAATTTTGCGTTTTATTAATAGTATAAATGTTGGTTTTAAAAGGTAAAATAAGAGTTCAGAATGAATAAGTAATATTTGTATTTAGTTACTAGTAATGTTTTGAAAAAAAGCATACGTGTTAACCCTTTATTTAAGAAATACCTTTTTTAGAGTTCAAACATCAGTCGCATGTCTAGTGAAAAGGTCATTTGTGTTAACACTGTTTTTTAAATATTTTATATAATCTTAAATATCGTGTCAATAACCCTATGTACCTATAATGTTACATTTAAAAACAATGTATAATATTAGAATATAAAATTATACAATGATGTTAATAATTTCTTGTATTTAAAATTTTATTGCACATTTTAATATCTTGAATTTACTTAATTTACATAATTTGAAAGTTCAGAGTAGATGATTCATTATAAAATCGATTGAAATGGCTTATCATGCATGCATACCAGAAAAAGTTTAAAAATAAGCCTTTTGCTTTGATACGCAAACGTGGAATTAATTAAAATGTTAAAATTTAAAGCATTTTACTGCTCAGAAGAGAGATGTCGGAACCAATAATGTCAGTTTTTACTGGTACGAAGTTACATATGAATGATTTTTTTCTTTATTCAAATTCAAACAAAATGATAAAAAAAATAAATATAACAACTACTCTAACAAGAAAACCCTTCTTTAGTTTGAATTAAATAATAACTCAGAAAAATAAAACAAGATTTAAACTAACTCAGAAAGAGGCAAAATTTATTATTTAACTAAAAACATTTTTAGAGGAATTTCATGTATTTTAAAAGCAATACATAAAAACCTGTATAGCTGTGCATTGCATTTTTTATAGTGAGCACAAAAAAAAAACCTTTTTCTAAAAAGAACCTTTACTTTGCCTCATCCACAAATATAACGATTATTACTACCACAATGAATTATTCATTCTTTTTTAAATGTTCTACTACAATACATTATAAAAGTTCTATATTCATATATGTGAAAAGGCAGTTGAAAAAGATAAACTGAAGTTTTGAGGTACTAAAGTAAATATTAATGGTTTAAATTATGCTAATATTTAAGTATGTAAATTAAGTACTAAAAATTTGATTTGATTAGTCAGCTAATAAAAATTATATTTTTAGAAATATTAAAATTAGTTAAGAAATAAATTACTCCAATGATCTTTATAATTTGAAATAAGCAATGCTTTTAGTTAAGTAAAATAAGTTAAAAAAATTTTTGTTTATAAAAAAATAAACAAACATTTGTGCTATAAATATATATTGTTTCTATCTATTTTATGTTTTTATATGAAAACATGATTTTAGATGAAAAATAATTCTAATCATTCGGCATATAATTCGATTTAATTTTGATCAGTAAATATCACTACCAAATTTACTAAAATAAATCTTTGTAGAGTAAAAATATAAAACTGAAAGATAACACAAAACTTATGCAAAATCTGTAAGTCATCATAATCTTTGGAACCTCTAGAGCCATATTTTCTTGAAACTCTGCTGCAGATACAATATTTCTTGCTTAAGTAAGTCTTGTAAGAGAAAAAAAATGAAACAACATTCCTCTTCCGGCAAATTGTAGTATAAATATTTGTTGGGTTTTGTCTATTTATTCTAGATTTAGCTTTCTGAGCACTTCTAGAATACTCTAAATGCATATCGTGGTTTCTACCAAATTATGCTGTGGCAGAGAATGTCTATTTTTGGTGTTCAGATTTTAAAATTGAACAAAATTAATTTTATTAATTAATACGATAATATATTTTTTAGATGGAATGCTGAAAACTAATTTGCATTGGTGTACATCATTTGGCTGCGTAATATTTAATGTCCACAAACTTCTACTGGAACATATAATAAAAATTTAAGAACAAATGACTGTTACAATCAATATTTATAACCTTATCTACTGTTGATTTTCACAACATTCTCGTACTTTTTGCATCGCTGACTCTGAAATAACATTTTGACAGTTTGATTTGGTTTTGCTATATGGATAATGTCAGAAGGTAAATCATTCCATTGAAAAAGTACAATTTTTAAGGCATGTAACAAAATTTGCGGTATAATATTTAAACTGTAAAATGTGCAGTATCCTCAACAATTGTAGAAAGGAAAACTTAATTCCGGTTAACAAAAAATCGAGCATTCAAGTACGATTTTAAAGACTTATTTAAATTAAAACGCTTAAAAACTGAATAAGCTTTCAATAGACTCTCTAACTTTAACTTTCTCACTCTGCGAGAATATTTTCCCTTCCTAAAACTGTTTATATTTTTTTATTTTACAGTTTTAAAACATTTGAATTCTTAATAGAAATGATTTCATAATTTGAAATAGCAATTCGCTTGATTTAATTTTAAATCTAATGGAATTTAAAACTGCTTATAAAATTTTAAACATAAAATATCAACAGCAAGAAAAAAAAAGAAAAAAAAAAAAAAAAAGAAAAAAAAACCTTTTTGAATTTCAAACACTTAAAACTTTCAAATTTAATAATTTCAATGTTATTTCATCATTTGTTGATTTAAACCAAAATTGTTTGATTATATATCTCTGTCATTTTAAACTTTGAAGCAATTAAAAAGAATTGGGAAATTTCTATCATTCCTTCATGTAGGGTTTTAATTTCTCTTTGTTTTTATTATTGACCAATTTTATGTGAATTTACTACCATATAAAAATGATTAATTTGCAATATGAAAGCTTTAAGTTTATAGTACAGAATAAAATTTTTATTTCATTCTTACCGATTCCATAAACTTCACTTTCTTGTAAAACCTATAAGTTAATAAAAAAAAATTCAATACATGTTATACAATCCAAAGTTTTTATGAGCAAACAGCTTGTACTTACTTAGTCAAAAAGTTAATGAAACGTTTTGTGTAACATAGTAGAAACTAAGAAAAACACACAAAATAACTTTTGCTCTGATGATCAGATTTTGTTTAGATGACGTACCAAGTCTCAATCTTTATGATTAATTGGGTGACCTAAAATATGCTACTTAGTTAGTGCAGACAAAATTTTAAGTTAGGCAATAAAAGACAAATCGTACTGAATGTACAGACCTATTATTTTCGATGGATTTCCATTCCTTATTCTTTGAATCTAGGCAGTATCCGTAATTTAGGAAATATTAATATTAATAGTTTGGTCATGATGGTGTTCCAAATTTTAGACTTGTTAATGTTCCATTATGTGTAGTTCACCGTATCTCGATAATTTAAGTGACTTGAAAATTGTTTGCACAAAACTATAATATTCATTTTTCTGAAGACATTTCCAAACAAATTATTTATTTGTTATTATTTTATTCAATAATATTAAAAAAAATTTGAATTATAAGGTATAGAACTTTTCACATTACTTTAAATAATGTAATTTTGTTTGGCAAAATACATAATTTGCACGACAGCGGTCAAATAATTTCTGAATAATAAAATTTTGAATCTAAGACTTTTTAAAATTTTATTTTTCATGTATCATTCGACCGTTTTCTTTAAAATTTTATATTTTGCCATAGTTTAAAAATGATATAAAAATTTTTATACCTTATACAATTAAATCATTATTCGACTATTATCAAATAATGTAAAAAATAATTAATCATAATTAAAAATAATTTTTTGCATGGAAATATTTTTTTTAAAAAATGAATTTTATAATTGTTGCAAAAAGTTTTTCGATTTGCATAAAAAATTTTCGAGACTTGGCGAAATATACAAAAAGTAAGTCTAACTTTAAGGGATTAAAAGTTTGGCCCATTCTCCAGACCTTTCACAGAATTATGGCTACTGTGAAAATTTTGAGGATTCGGTATCCATATCCGTTGAAAAAAATCTATTTATTAAGAGAGGTTACGTTTTTGCGTCTGATTTTGAAACTTAAAATATCGCCTGGACCCTCAAAATAGCATACTTGAGGCCATCCCCTTAAACTATCAAGATTGAGTCGATTTACGTAAAGAACTGATCACTAAATAAAAAGTTATTCAATTTTTTTAATATATTATTTGTATTTTGTTTTATCTTTTTCCTTTATTTGTACATTAATTAAAATTGCTTGGACTACATCATTGGTATTTTGAACGATGAAAATCTGTCGAAAAATCAATAAATTGTAAGACTAAATTATATTTCTGTTCAACTTGAGTATTTGAATTGTAAATTAAGAGATACAATAAATAGGTTAAGCTTAGCACCCTATTAGTTTGAATGATATTACTGCCTTCACTTCAAAGTCTATCAGTGTGGAAAGCTATAATAGTTCTTTCAAACGAGTTGATAGTTATTCACTCTTATTGTATGTTGTAAGTAATCTTAATTTCTAGTGTATCATAGTTTTGTCATTCATATTGTTTTCGATGAAATAAAAATATCACAGTGAAATACGAAACAATTTAATTACTAAAAGCAAAATCATTTTATTTAGAAGAGAACTGTCTTAAATTATATGAATCTTTTTGAAAAGAGCTGCATACTATTTTTATAAGTAAAAGTAAAAAAAAAAGATATTTGAATGGAATAAAACGAAAAGGTGAATATCAAAAACTGAGAGTTTTTTTTTCATATTCTGACTGCTTAAAAAAATCGATGTTGAATTCGATCAGAGAGTTAGAAGAGGGAAAAAAGTCTAACGCAAAGTAGAAAATTGAGGTTTCGAGACCTTTTGATTTTTTTCCTCACGTTTTTCTCTTTCGGATTCAGAAAAAAGAAGGAAAAAAAAATGAAAATAACAATAATAACCTACGGAAACGAATTGAAAACAAAATTCTCAAAAACGTGAACAGAGTCATCGTTTTTTAAATCGAATCGAATTGTCTTCACACTGGACCTAAAAGTCGATCAAACGACTCTTGTGTAAAGATTGACTCACAAAAGAAAATCACGTTAAGAATTTTATGTATTTTTCTTTCTTAAACTTTTCTTAAGATTTTATGTTTTCTTATTGTAAGAAAACTCGAAGGAGGCAGTTCCTATCAGACTCTCCATTGCTATACATTTCTAGAGATTTGTCTAGATTTGCAAAATATTCTTTGAGCTTTATTTATGTTCCATATGCAACAAAAATGCAATATGCATTGTTTTTTGTTGACGGTTTTTTAAAATATATATCTGATATATTCTTTTTTTCTGGAATATTCTTTTTTATATCAGTATGACTTTCACGCAGGTTTTTGAATCAAACAAAGGATGATGTTTCTAAACCATTTTTCTATGGCGGCTATGATCTCCCCCCCCCCCCCCCCTTCAATTTTAGAAAATGTTATATTTTCTGGTGGGGACTGAATTATCACATAGATTCTCCCCAACCATATAACTCTGTATGATTTAATTATTTTTTACAAAATTACATTGATGTTTAGTGTATAGATCATGATTATACATAATTCTCTGAATGTTCTACAACTGTTTAAAATTAAAGTGATGAATTTTTAAAAAAAATATCTATTAAGTTTTAAAATCTTTTAATGTTGATTATTCCATGGCAGTAATAAGTGAAAGGCACACACCTTTATAGTATATATTTTTAAAATCAGTGTCAAAAATTACAGTTAAAAATTTTACACTTTCAGGGTTATAAATGTTTTGTTAAATAGAGAAAAAAATCAAACATCTGTTAGTTGTGCAGCGGGGGAGTGAAATGGGTTGAATGGAGATTAAAAAAAAGTCCTGAACACAAATCAATATATTGTGATGTTATAATCAACTACCATCCTACACAATGTATTAAAATGTCGATAGCGTTTTGCTTCGTTTATTAAAATATTTTTCTGTGTTACCCAAATAGTAAATTTATTTGTTTTCATTTGTGATAAATATTCTAAAAATATATATTAAGAGCGGTCTGTAAGGAGCAAAGTACATTGCTTCTGATATTTCCAGATTCACTGCAAATTGGTAGTGTTAGTCATTTCTTTGTCCGAAGTTATTTCGCATACCTTTAAAAACATTTTATTTATTTTCAATAATTGACAAAAACATTTTAATTTAGCTTTATATATATTTTTTAATTTTTTTTATTATAATAATTTACTAAAAAATCAAATTGAAATAATTAAAAAGTATAAAGATGTGTTTGCATCTAAAATTTAACTGCACAGATTTAAAGATTCTATCACATACTGAAGTTTAAAGCTCTTAAATAATTTGATAAATGGACACTGCGATAGAAACTTATAAAAGTCTGTCACAAAGTACAAAGTATCATTTATTGAAGTTAGAAGCTTTCATATTTAGTTGATTAGTATAGATCTGAAAGATTCACAGCACAATGTTTCGAATACAAAGCAAAATTCTAATATAAAGCCAAGTAAGGTATTTTGGGCAATCTGATAAAGGAGACTGGGAAGTGTTGATCTATTTACTAATTGAACTTCCAGTGAAGAGAATGCATATGCGTCTGGAATATAAATATTTAACGATCAATAATGAGCTTAGAATGCATCAGTAAAAGATTTAAACAAGCTCTTGTTAAAGATACGTTGCAAAATATGGAATTTGGAATTAAAGGATTATATTAAATCTTTAGTAAACAGTTAAATGCCGATACTTAGATGTCTTGCTTGGAAATTTGCATTGCATTTTGATTGCATTTGGATTTTTAAAATTCCAACGATAGAAATGTTATGACACACTGATAATTTTGATTTAAATGTATAAAACAAACTTTATAAATAACCTTTTCAGATATTACGATGATTATGTAATTTTCAAGTTTGATTTTCGAAGGAAAATAAATATTGTTTATTTAAAAAAATATTAGTGATTTCTGGAGTCCAACTTGCTTTTTTCTATCTAGTCCAGATTTTTATTTGCGCTTTCTACGTACAGTTGCAATCTTTGGAAATGCATTGCTTTCTCGCAGAGGCCATCCTACTGCCAAATGGCCCATTTCAATATTATAAAATTTTAATTCTTTCTTCTTCTTTTTGAAATTTTAGTTTCTAAATTTTTAACTTTTAATTATTTATGTTATGCAAACTCTATTCATATTTTTTAACACACTCTAATCAGTGTTTACTCAAATGTGACCTAAAGTTTGAATATTTTTATTAAATCTCTGTACAACTATATGAAAATTTTATCGTTATCGCTGAACCAACATATCGAGGAAAATGAAAGATGAATTGAGCTGGAGAGGAGTTTTAAATATGATATCCTTTCGAGTTTTCTGAAATTACTTCTCTTCTTGAGTCATCTTAACTGCTTCTTATTGCCATAGTTTCAATAAACCCTCTCTGGCATTTTTATTTAATTGCAACATTTGAATTCCCGTTTGACTCGCTCTGTTGCGAAGAGATAAGAGTTTAGACGAGCTACGTATAATTACTCACACAGATAAAACCGAAAGGAAAAGCGAATATTGTAGAATTTTACGTTACATGTATTTCTCGTCTTCTAGCATAGTTGTTAAATTCCTGCACTCGCAACGACCATAAATCCCATATGCCTTACTTATAAAATGTATAAAGTTAATCCATTCTCGTTAATGGGAATAGATTTAATAGAATTATAGATAATAATGTTATAAATGCATTGCTAAAATTTACATCTTCACAATGCTCAAACACTATTTAAAATAATTACTTAGCTGAGCAATAGAAAACATAGGTTCATTTCGCAAGAAATCAAACAACTATTTAATGTCGTCACTTTCTTAACTCCTTTTCATCACAAAATGATGTGGTGAAATCTAGAACATAGTTTAATTGGCATGTTCATCTAAACGTAGCTATACAATTTTTTTTACAAAATGTCGCATAAAGTTCATTTTTGGCACATAGTACTGAACATAGTTTTAGCTTTGCGTACATTTAGGTATTTCTTTCTTGTAATAGTTTACAAGTATATGCTTCACGCAATTATTTCGTCAAATTTAAAAAAATTGCTATTTATATTTGTTTGGGGATATGAATTTTGTCGGAAACATTACCCCAATCTAATCTATGGATTTCATATTTGATTAAAAAATGCAGCATACAATAAGTATGTTGTATGTGTTCTCAGCATTCATTTACATATAACCTAGGTGTTTAGATTTAACTCCCTTAGTGTCTATGAACGTTTGATTCGGTATTGACTCGACAAGAGAGTGCATTAAATACTACCGCCATACAGTGTTGGTAATTTTCCAAAATGCAAGAAGATGACAAATGAGTGATGGACACTTTTGTCAATTATTTGAGAATTCGTGTTTTATTAAAATACACGTGTTTTTGATTTTGTAAAGAAAGTGAATAAAGATTGTTAGAAATAACGAAATACAGTTTTATATTGTTGAATTGCCAAAAATTAAGAGTTGTATTTCAGAAAAAGCAAAAAAGTATTTAATACTCAACTTTATTTATTTTTTACACAATATGTGGTATTACTCATAAAAATAATCAATAACAGCGTTAGTCAAACTCACTTTTCCGATAATTGAATCACCGATAAAAACAAGTATTATCTTTATGTTGTTTTAAAATTAAAAAATAAAAACTAAGACATCACTTTACTGTGACGGTGCTAAGACTTTAAATAAAATAATGCAAATGGCCTTATGGATGCATATTTCCAAGAAAATGTCATAAACATGGGAACCTTTTTCTCACTTACAGCTTTTAAAAAAAAATATCCAAATTTTCAATCTACATCAGAAATTCCAATTACCCTTTACATCCACCCTTTTCTTTGAGCTTTAACTTGCTCTCGAGGTTTGTAGATTTTATATCACTATAAAAGTGCACTATTCTCAACTTTGTATACTTAGATTATCATGAAAACTTCTAGAGGCTCCCAGACGGTCCTTATTACGTCCCTATTTATTTTAGCATCGTCACTCAAAGGATTTGATTTTACTGCCCTCAACCCAAGTAGAAAATTTTAAAGCTGTAATTTCGCTTCATTTTATGCAATGATGGAGAACATGAAGCTGCAAGAAGAAAAGAAAAAGTCTAATAAAATGAAAGCGTACGTCAACGGAAAAATAAAACTTTTGTATATATTTGTATGATTTTGCAAGTCTGAGTTTTTTTGAAAAGTATTAAATTTTATAAAAAAAAAGTTTGATGTAGAAGAGGGAGACAAATGTGGAGATTATTTTTTGAAAACATTTTAGTTATCTCTTTATTGCACAGTTTATATCATTAAAGCAAATCATGAAAATATGCACTGTGATAAAACAATTAATGTATCTCAACACCGAAAATGTTGACATCTACTTAAAGCTGACTAGGTTCTCCCTCTATGTGTTTTATTAATCCAGATATCACGGATAGTTTCGTGTGCATTGAAGCAACAAAAATATTATTTTACACTGATTGGTGTAAAGTAGTCTCCTGTTATTCAATAACACTGAAGTTTATAATTACTGCAAGACATGATACAAATGTCAGTAAAGTTATTTTACGATGCAGTATAAAGAAGAAATCAATAACTTAGTATGCAAACAGAAAATATTTCTTAAAAAATTTAGTTGGTTAATCAAACATACCCTCTGCACAAAGAGTTCACAAGTGTAAAAATTACGAGAAGTTTTATATTTTGTTAATTATCTCCGGAACTACCAGACAGATTTTAATAAAAATTGGCTTGAACATCAATTCAAATAATACAAAAATAATAACTATTCAACAGTTTTAAAACACTTGCACGATCATGTATAACACTCATCAGAATCGAATGATATCAAAGAGTGGTAGCAGAATTGAATAGAACAAATAATTTAATATGGTTATGGTCGCTTCATACGGATATACAGGTCGCACACCGTGATTTTATACAGAAAATAAAGCAGTTAATAAGTCCCTGTGGTAGTTTATCTCACTCAAATAACACTATTTTTAGAAACTGGTTGGTTTTTCGGAGGGAAGTAAATGTGATGCAGATGCTTTTCCCAAATCATCCAAAACGTACTCGATATTTTTAAAGTCTGGAGATCTGGCTGACCAATCCATCCAGCGAATATCTTTATTTACCAGAAAATGGCCGACCAAAAGTGCTCTCTGTGGTGTCGCATTGTAATTCATTAAAATAAAATCAGGATCCACTGAACCTCTGAAAAGGCGAACATAATGATCCAAGACCTCATCCATATACCTTGCAGTAGACAAAGTACCGCTTTTAAAAACATGGAAGTGTATGCGGGAATCCAGCGTTATGCTTGCCCAGACCAGCAAACTTCAGCCGCCATAATTATATAAATCTTCTTTTGAAAGCAGAAATATATGTTTGTTATACAGCTAAAAACATGCACACCTTTTATAGCAGATTACATGACAAATTTGTCAAATCAATCCGACAATAAGATTAAAACTATTATATAAATAATCGATCACAACTAAAATTATCGCTCAATCAGTAAAAATGTTAAAAACTTACTTGGTATTAAATAGGCAATGATCATTTTACTTACTCAATCCGACAAGAAAATTGAAGTAATTTGGTAAATAATCAACTATTATCTTGAAACGTGTTCTCCAGTAGGTACTGTAATCGATATGTTTAGTTAAGCTTCGATGTTCGCCATCATAGATCAAAAGTGTACCGAAAAAATCATAATGTTAGCAATTAAACACACACATTAATTATGTTTAACTGGAAACTTCTGTAACCAATTCTATCACTTACAACATATTTTTTTCCAAAATTTACTGTGCCTTCAAAATCGACAACAACACATCCTTAGGCCTTTTGCCAACCATGAATTCAGTAGAATTATCATACTTGATGAATTATTGATGCTTAGATTTAACTACACTCTTTAAACACATTTTTTAAAATTTAACACACAATTTTTAAAATTTTTCAATATTACATTAAGGCGGGTTTTACACAGCAGATTTTACAGTACAGTTTACACTCATTCTATAAAAGACATACGCGATATAGCGAAAAATTTCCATTTTTTTTCATTTATTTTTTATTTTTATTTATTTTTTATTTTTAAAACACGATACTTTCTTATTATATCTGCACTTTTTAGGGAAAAGTAATGCTCTGAAAAACTTTCGAAACTGCGTCTTTGTCAACTTGTTTTTTAGTATAACATAACAGATTACCTAATAAAATATTGAAAATTATTTGAAATTGCGTAAAAAGCATATCAAAACTGCATTTTAAAAAATTGCCAAAATAATGTAATTTCCAATGGTCATATTTAAATTTGAAAAACACTTCGCAAGTTTAAAATATATCATATATATCACTATGTAGTGTAATTAGCACGGATAAGTAAACAACTATTAAACATTGGAATTTTACTTCACTTTTAAAAGTAATTCAATCTTTGTAAATAAGATGCATTATGGCTGACTTCATACTTTACAATTTTTTTCTACAAATGACTGAACTTAAGTACTCTAAAAGGCAGTGATTGATCCAAACTACCACGCACTACTAAATTATTTTTCAGATTAGTGTGGTGAAATTTATTTTCAAATATAAATTACTAAAGCATAAATTATTTTAACTTAAAAATGCTTCTCCCGTACTAAAGTTATATGTTTATGAAGTAATAATATTCATTTTTAAAGCAATTATTTTGCTTTGGAAAAAATACTTAAATTTATTTTGTAAAAAAAATATATCTTCAAAAACATTATCAAATTTAAAAGGAAATTAAAATATCAAATCGTATTTTTAACGTTCCAATCATCGAGTATGTTTTAATCTTTTCACGAAGCTTAAAGCAAACGAATAAAGGATCGCCATATCGTCGTCAAAATATTCATTTCCTCGTTCAAAATGCAATACAATTAGCTGTCTTTACAAAAGTTATTCCTCATAAATTAAGAAAAAATGAGTGATAAAAGACAAAAGTTACTTATATTTTGTTTCATAATTACATTTTTTAATAACGACATGAAATACAGCGAAGTTTCAGCAAAAATTACAAATTGTCAAAAATGGCATCGTTTGTCTTCTCGACATCCTATTGTTCTACTATCTTTATTACTCCCCTTCTATTTTTTCCCAATTATTTCTGCTGCTCAATGTGCCTTTCTTTTTAAGAGAAAGAAAACGAAATACTGTTTTAACTTTAATTATTCAAGTCTTTTTATTGTTCTTTAATAAACAGATGAATACAAAAGAGCTCTTCTGTAAATTATGTAGAACTTTCTGCTTGTGTTTCACTTTAGAAGTCTCGAGGAATAAAATAGCTTAAAGAATAAAAAAATAAGAAGAGTTATAATTCAAGAAAAGTGTTTTGCATTTTTGATCTGATATGTTAAATATTTTCTACACTTTAAAAGAGAATTTTTCTGTTTGCTTTGAATGTTTAGTTTCATGAAACGTGTTTATGTAGCAAATTATTAAAGAAAAAATAAATTTTATAAGTCTCCAAACATTTATAAAATCATAATCAACTTTTAATATTTCGTTTTCAAACTCCTTCTATAATTTTGATGACTGCAAAGCATATAACGAATGCACTACAGAATGCATATTTATACAATTAACGCATTTACTTTTCTGTTAAAAAAATAATGCAATTGGCTTCTTGAAAATAATATTTCGCTTAAATAAAAATGCATAGGTTATAAGAGACAATTTTTTTTTTGTTCAGAGTTTGTTCCTAATTACCTTTTATAATGTGTTCTATAACATGATAAGATTCAACAAGAATTAATCATAGACAAATGCATTATTATTATACTTTAATATTCCTTACCCAGACATTATTGTTTTTATTCCTTTGATTAAATATGTTCTGGTTATTAGTAAAACTTTATTTTTAAAAGAGAGACGAAATATGTTTTTAAACAGCAAGGAAAATCTTTTTTATTGTAATATAATATTCTGATAAATGCCCTTCTCTTAGTAGTTATTGTATATTTCAATGAAGCTATGAAAATATTGAATATATAAAAGTAATTAAACAATTTTATATCATTATAATGAAACAAAATTTCGTGAATTACTTTTATTTTATACCAGGCTGTAAGTTATATTTTTATGTATATTATGAAATAAAATGATGCTGTTTATATACACTTAAGTGCAAATTGATGTTTGAATTCATCTGATTTTAGATTTAATTAGGTTCGTTATTGCATTTAATATCGAAACAAATATTCAAATAACTCTATTATGTGTTATTTTCACTTATTGTGTTCTATTTTATTTGTTGTAATTTTTGTAAAAATTTTTTGAGTGCTCCTCACATTATTGTATTGATATATTTTGCTTTGGCTATATTAATACAATATTATAAGGCACTCTTTTTTGCAGATATAGTCGTGTGGGCTCATGAAAAGATTATATCTTTTTTTTCCGGATTTTTTTAAAAGAATTCTATCTTATATATATATATATATATATATATATGCGTGTTTGTAAAAATTAAAAAAAAACTCTCAGTATTAGAGCAAGCCAGTGTACGCATATGTACTTTTACCGAAAGCGATATTCGTTATGGATTTATACACTTCGTTGTTATGGTGTTCTCTACTACTTATTTAATAGTTTAAATTATCATGTTTTATGTATAGTGATTTAAATAGGCAAGCTATTTTAAAAATTAAATTTCGTAACTATGTTTAAAAATTTAAAATAATGTAATTCGTTCAATAAGAATTAGAAAACAAATAAAGGATAGTAGCATTGCAGTAGTCATTAATTTAATGCGTCTGTATAATAAATTAGACGTTCCATCTTCAATAAGATCAGTTGTATACTATTGCATTTTAAGTATGCTTACCCTAAATGTAAATAAAATATATTTATCCTTTTAGATTTCTTCTTAACGCTGCGTAACAGTGTAAAATATTTTTGAAGATGACAACAAACAATAAGAATATAACACAAATATTTTTTTTTAAAAATATAACTCTATTATATTAGTAAATAATTAATTTTAGAAAAAAACATTTCATTTTATTAATCTCATTTTTGTGCACAATTCATTCTCAACACTATCTAGCAAGTGTGTATTACATTATATATTTCACACCATGCTTAAAAAAAGTGTGTTGCACTTAAGTTTTTTTTTAAATTTCCACTTTTTTCAATTGTCGGATGGAAAAGTTTCCAGTATTTTCTAATCTGTAAGATGTTGTGTAGACATATTGCAATTTCCAGTATACCTTTAGGCTAATTAGATAAAACTGTTTCTCATTGAGACTGAATTTGTTTAGGGTTTTTGGCCTTCATTACTCTGATTTGATTGAAAACTGTATGAAATTAATCTGTCTAATTTAGTAATAAATGATATATTTGCCGATGAATCTAAAGGTATGTGACCTCATTGCAATGAACATAAAAATTTTCAGTATAGTTTGAAATATATCCAGATTTGTAATAATTTGCCCAGTTAGTAACATTTGTGTTTTTTTGCAAAAGTTTCATTTAGTCTAAAACAGAGGTAACTTAAATTTAAAAATTGTTACAGTTTGCAAGTTTGCAATATGTGCAGAGAATAGTATTACAAAAACCATCTAAAGCGTTTGATCTTACTGCCACATGCTGCTCTCTCATTCTTTATAACAGCTAAAACTTCGTTTATAATAGCATGCTGACACGGGGAAAAACATTACGTAAAATATACTTAAAACATTTGTCAGTATTTTGTTTTATTCAGACTATCCGAAACTCATTTTACAATACTTAAAAAATACTTAATGCTTACAACACTTATTTTCTGTTACTAAACATTCATTTAAGTAAATATAAATCTATTGCGTGGCTAGAAACCATTTCCGTTTGGCATATTCTTGAATATTAGAAATGTTAGCACAGAAGACTCGGATGAGCAACATTATTGATGAAAGGGAATAGGCACTTGACACTTCGACCTGTCAGAGAAACTGGATGTTATTTATTCGATTAACATTGCCTGTCGTCTCTCTGACTGCTGTAAGACAAGATTTCATTTGAAGCTGATTGGATAAGGGCAGGTACTGAGGTTAGAGAAATTCCGTATTGCTGAATTAAGTGTCTGAAGCTCTTTTCTTTATGAATAAGTAATATTTGAATGAAACAAATCTGACATATGCTTAAATTTTAGTTTTAAAAGCTCTCGATAACAATAGGTTTTAGTAGTTTATTTAAAGTAACACACGCACACACACATATGTAACATGAATAGATGAACATATCTAACTTTATTTATTCAATTAATATTTCCAAAATAGTGGAACAAATACTTATTATTATCATATGATTGGTATTTAATTCTTTGATGAATAAGGTACAGAGAAATGAATGAACATGTTTCTTAATAATCATTCTAAATAATTTACGAATAAAAAGAAACATTAAAATTTATTTTGAATTAGTTGAAATGTTTTACTGTTATTGTTTTAACAAAATAACGATGATAGCATTCAATGACTAAATATTTTATTGATGTATAAAATATAACACTGAGACAATATTTCGAAAAATGCATTTAAACTAGAACGTAAAACCAATAAACATGAAATTTTTTTGAATGAAAGGAATCACAGTTTTTTTTAACAAATGAAGAAATAACACTAGTATTGAAAAACAAAACGTGAATTTATTAAAATAGAAAATATGCTTTTATAAATTTATTCAATAAGAATTTTTTATAATACATTAGCACTCTCCGTTTGATTGCATGGAATCTTACAAAAATGCTTACGTTAATAATAAAAAAATGAGTAAGCCACGGTGGCCTAAGTTACACTGAAACATGAGGTAACTTAAGCAATCAATGAGATTTTTAAACTTAGCTTGATAAACTTAGTTGGAGATAGAACAAATGAAGGCTAAAATAAGTGTACATGTACATGCAAAAGAATAAAAAGTATTTTTTTCTACTTATTTGTTTTCGTAAGATAAGGCATTAAGTAAAATCCAAGCACGTAATTTTATTCAACTGCATATTTTAACTGTATAGTTTAACTGTATGTAATAATAGCAGTTTAAGTGACGATTAACACTGTTTCTTCAGTTAATAATTTAAAAAAAAAATTTTAACAGAATATTATTTATTTAATAGACAGCATTATTATTGACTGAAAGTATTACTGTAGTAACAAAAGTATCTCTGTTTAAAATTTAAACATAATATATTTATTTCATTAAATAATGTTTAGAACGTCTAATAAATTATGTTACATAATAACATCAATAACACTTTTCTTTCGCTTTTTTTTTTTTGTAAAACCAAATAATTGATTCTATTAAACGTTTCTCCCACAAGTAATATTTTGGATACCACGCTTCTAGTTTGATCCTGGAACATCAGTTTTGAAATTAAAGGTTTTGGGGTTTTTGTCACTCAGCACAGCACACAGCATTGAATTTAAAGTAATTAAGAAAATAAAATAGCAGTGAAATCAATACATTTAACCAAGCACAAAATACAACCTGCGATTATAATTAAAAAACTATTTTATTACTTCAACTAAAAATTACTAGTTGATGAAAACTATGCGACATTGTATTAATTCATTATGCAATTATCAACAATATATGTATATTTATATACTTACCTTTCAAACTCACACAGTATTAAAATTAGTGTGATTTATTATTTTACTCAAGAAACAAAAGTTTGAGGAAAAAGGGAGAATTAAACACAAAATAGTTTTTGCTGAAATCAACACCCGAAACTCATCTGGAAGTCATTAATAAACGCAGTATTGTATTGTCCAAATTTGCTCCAGTATCTATAAAATTTAGTGTAAAAACCGCAGCGTGTTATCTTGGAATGGGAAAATTACATATCCTGACATATTTAAAGATTAACGAAGTCTAAAGAAATACTATTAGAAAAGCTGATTCTATTTTTGTAATATTAATTATTATTTAATGTTTATAAAATAATAGATAAAAATTTTTTATGTTATAAACATTAAATAGTACGTTTGTTTAATTCATTTTTGCAGAAAAAACAAAATATTGCTTTTTAACGGAATAGTTGTACAAAAATAGTTGTTGCAACTAGGGAGATATCTTAAATGATGTACATCTTCGAAAAAGTATACTTTAAGACCACATTAAGCAGCTCTTTATAGAAAATAAATGACAGTACTAAAATTTCTAAAATATCTTTAGAATTTTTTTCCTGGATCATAATAAGCTTGTTGGCCTATGACAAATCTTCCAATGGAAATCTTACTATCCAGTTCAAAGAAAATATCTTATGGTACAATATCTCAATATATCATCGGGAAGTCATCCAAAATGCTTGGAAAACGGTTGGCTTTGAGAAAATTAGTTTCTTTTTCTGAATGGAATGTTTTTCTTTCTCTTCCCTATCATCAACTCACGATGCATCAAGTTCGTTTTTCCCGCTTCTTTGGATATATCAATCATATTCAACTGATGGCATGCAAAATAGAACCATCTATTTTATATTTGGTAATAGAATATTGACAAATGGAAAGTGCAGCAGCTTTTTTAAATTATAGGGTATATATTTAGAGAGTAACTCATTTTTATATATATTAAAAAAATATAATTATACTCTTGGAATTTAATTGATTAAATTCTTCATGTTTTTCATGATTTTTAATGCATGATGATTTCATGATTTGTTTTAAAGGTTGATAATAAAAAAATGTAGTTATTTAACCAAATTGGAAAGAAAAAAAATTCTAATGTATAAAGCTATAAAAAATTTTAATGCATAAAAGTAAAATGTAATCAGATAATCAAAAGTACATTTAAATTGTCTATACTTTTTGTTGCGAGTAATATATGAAGGTACTGTGCAATTCTGTTAAATTAATTTTCATTTACATTTCCAGAATCCTGGAAATTACTTTAGTTTTTTTTTTAATTCGGATAGTTAAACTATTTTATTATTTTACACTTTGATTCATACAAAGAATAAAATTAAAAGCAGAAAGAAAAACGTACGTTACGTATAAAAAATTAATAACTTTCTTAACATTAAAAAAAATTTATATTGAAAAACGAATTACAAAAGTGATTCCTGCAAAGAAACAAACTGCTAAAATTACCGTATTGTATGGAGATTACATTTCTAGTAAGAAAAATAAATAAATTTGGGAATAGAAACCAAAATACGCAGAATTTAAACCATTCGTTTCGTTCAGTTTTTTCGATCAAATGGTAACGGTATACCGTAAAATCTTGTTTTAAAAATTATGGTTCCTGTAACTACACATTAAGCTAAAAAGGCCAAACTGAAAAGTCAATTTAATCAAATGGTTTCTGTGTCCAACTTTAAGGTATATGATAACATTACCTAATTTATCACATGTTAGAAAAATATTTTTTTACTGCAAAATTTTCAAAAATCATTACTGAAACAGTTTGGTAAAAATTATCAAGCTTTTTAATTTTCTCATAAAGCTGAAAACATGGTAAATTACCACCAAGTTTTCACCATAATTTATTTTGGTGCAAATACATTTACATATAGTCAAAAGAGTTTAATGTTTTTTGCAATATATATTAATAGCATTACCAAAGTTCGTACCTAACAAGGTCAAAGCATTATAGATGTACAAATATTTCTAGTCAAAACATCACTCTCCGCTGGTTCACAATACGTAATCGCGTAAATGCTTTCAATCTATAAGAAAAAAGAAACTTTAAATAGGCAACATAAATTAATTGAATGTCACTATATCTGACAAGTTGTTGAAGAAAGTACTAAATTACCAGCAATAACGTAAAAAAGCACAAGATTTTTCACTTTTTGATGTGTTAAAGTTTTTTTTTTACTGAAGTTATTAATTATTACCGTTGCAATGTATTTAAACACGCAACGATGTATTTTTGCATATTCCTAGATTATCATGTTATTAATAGTGTGGGGATATTAATTTTCAGATTCTTTGTCCCTGTTCTCTGTTTTCTTAATTTCACCGTAAAAAGAAAAACATAAGATTTTCAAGTGAAATATTTAGACTATCAATTTACAGCATATAGGTTTTACACTATGTGTTAGACTTGTTTGATATGTTATATTTTTACCTTTTCACGTCCGGCAAATTAATAGGAAATTGATTAATTACTTTTTTTAGATTGCTTAAGAGTGCGTATGCGTAAGGTTTTGTCAGTTTCATTAAATATGAATAAACTTAAACATTTTACTATTTTAAAGGAATATATATTTATCCTTTAAAAGTTTGTTAGGTATGATATTATTAAATATCATATATATATATATATATATATATATATATATATATATATATATATATATATATATATATATATATATATATATATATATATATATATATTGATATTTTAAGTAAACCCTTTCTTTTAATATCTTTTATATTAATAATAATTGTTATATTCCATTCGTCTTGTTCAGTTTCAGTGCTGATATTTTAACAAATATCTATTTAGGTAAAAATGTCAAACCCGAACAAATTAAAATCAAAATACTTGTAAAAATAAAAATATGAATGTGCGAAAGGGCTAAATTGCTTAATATTAAATATTGTAAATGACAAAACATAAAAGAAAAATTTAAATTTTAAATTTCAATGAAAATAACGCAAGGAACGCAAGGTAAACATGAAAATTGTTAAAATTTTCATGTTTACAAACGAAAAAGCATTTCAACAAACTTTTTAATAACACGAAGAGTTGCATCCAAACATAAAATTTATAAATACAGGGTAGTTAATTATTATCGAAAAAAAAGCGTTTAAACTATCGTTAAACCATAAATGTATAAATTTTTTGAGCGTATTCGGCATGTCTAGGTAGTTGGTTCTTTTTAACTTGTTGATTTCTTCTCTGTCACCTTATCACAAAACTAGAAATCTTTCATCGGAATTAAGTACGTTTCTGGCTGTCATTTTCTTTTCCCTTGCGTTTTTTTCAAGCTTCTCTAACGTTCGAGTGAGAAATTTAAGTGAAATTTTAAATTTTCCAGTGAGAAATACTTGGCTTCTAGATTTTGAGTGCTCTTGTTTGTAAAAAATTGAAAGTTTTAAATGATGAGAAACTAAATTGAGTTTAAATAAACTGCTGTTTTTATATTTTTTTTCTAATATTGTATTTATTTGAAAATTGAATGGCAAAAAAAAAAAAAAAAAAAAAAAAGGAAATGCAAAAGATTTATTGAATAAATTACAGTTTTATTTATTTCTGATTGTAGCGGAAGCAGTTTTAACCGTGAAAAATGGTGAAATCCAAACTTTAGTAAAATAAAAAAAATAGCGAAATGTTTTGAGAAACTAAAATAAAATATATATTTCAAATATAAAAATCATATCGTAAAAATTTTCCATTTATAACACTAATTTCAAGAATAAATCCTTATTTCACAAAAATAATTTGATAATTGTTGTGCTTTTTATTTAAGTTCAAATTTTGAAAATTATTTCATTATTTGAGTATTGTTAAAATAACTCCAAATGATATTTTATAACCGTCGTTGAAAGGCCGAACAAGTTTTGAGTTTTCCACTTCTAATATTTAACTCCGTACTCAGTTGAAAATAATTCAGAAGACACGAGAACTCCTAGATCAACTGTTGGATGAAATATTGTCTTCAGGGAGGACATTTTGAGGGAACTAATACACATTCGTGTTACATGGAGAAGAAAAATACGAAAACCTTCTATTTTTAGCCTGATGGCAAGGGGACTTTAACCCATGATCAGTGTACCACTAAAGAAATTTTACGAAAACCTTCCCCTGTTTGCCCGATGGCAATGGGATTCCAACCTATCATCCGTCTACCACTGATGATATCTTATATCAGGAGTGTGATCGATGTGGATCGGAAGCAGAATTCGTTGATATGATGCTGAATCGGTTGGAAGTAGCCTCCTGAGACAGAATTCTGATTCTGATTGTCCAGAAAAATTTAATTTACGCATTATCATCTTCCGATAGAAAGTTAAAATGGTTAAAATACAGCAAACTTAAAAACTATTGTACCTATTGGACTCCTGCAACAGCCATTGTTGTCCAAGGTTGACAGGGACTCAACAAGAGGGTTAAGTCTTGACAAGTTTGAGACCAATAACATGATTGCACTAATGTGCTCAATATTGCTCAGTATTACTTCCATGACCAGCTAGTACTGAAGCTAGGTGGTCTTCAAGCATCTGCCGGAGATAAAGGTCCTGAATTGCTTCAAATATGTTAAGTGTTAATTAGGGATAATATAGATAACGGAAAATTACAACGTTAAAAAGTAGTACAATTTAATTAAATTAACAGATAACAAATCAAGACGGGAGTCGCTTTATTCCACAAAAAGCTAGTACTTTGAGAAAATTAACGCTAAAGCAATTCTTCGTTTACACAACTGAAAGAACAAATCAGTCACGAAAGTGGACAGAAAAAGAAAATAAAAGACAAAGACGGAGTCCAAAACACAATCCGTTTTCGGATAAAAGGATACACTGAGAGGGGGTCACGTTGGATTCTATGCCTTTAACAATCTCAATCGGGAAAAAGGTTGACCATTGCAATTCCCGTTAGAGAATAAGACGTGCCAATGGGGTATTCATTAACTAGTACTTCTTTTTCTTTTTCTGACCTATTATCTTTTCAATAACATGTTAAACTTGATTTCAATTAAAGAAATCAATGTAAGAATCTAAGATAGGTAAATAAGTCTTACAAGTTTGGGGAAGAAACATTTATTAGGCATATGAAAGAGGAAGCTTTAATTATTAGACTCATTGTTTGTTGAGATTATTTAAATGCATAGCTGTAATAAATTACTAAAATTGACTTTTTTATTTTGAACACAAATCGAGAGTATTTTTGTAACTATGAACAAATAGAAATAACTTTAAAATAAGCGTATTTTTCAAAATTATTTAATTTAAAATTTCTTACTTTCATATAATTTTAATTAGATATAAAAGTGTATTTGCAATTTATTATTTGTATTGTACTGATTTGTACTTGTAATATATTTTGACACATAATGAAAATAACTATTATTGATGCAAAGTTTAAGAAAATTCAACATTAATTGATTTGAAAATGTCTCGATTTGTAAATGTCTCATTGAATTAGTATTTTGAAAGATACTTAAAATGATATTTTTTTTTATTTCTTTAGGATACATATGCTTTTAAAAATGTTTTCTATTAACCGAAAATATATAACGGCACTAATAATAATTTAAAAAAAAGTAAAGTTATGAACTGAGTCTGTTCATTGAAAGAACTAATCTGAGTAATATAATTGAAATCAGGGTTGCAACAACTTGGAAAAAACTAAAACTCATCTCATATCACACACTCATTTCTTTTAAATGATATATCACACAAATTACATCAAACGTCAACATTTTCTTAACTTTTACATACTTAAACAAATTTACAGATTTTGACAAACCTCTGTAATGTTTATCTACATTTTAAAGCATTTCCCGCATTTGCATTACATGTTGTTGCTTATCCTCATAGATCTGACATTATTCAGATAATCTCCAAAAAGTTTGCATTACATGAAGATGATATCTACGAAAACCTCTGACGATCAGCCTGAGGGCAAGGGGACTCTAACCCATGATTCGCTTACCACTGAGGCATTACGTCAGCACTGTGATCGGTGCGAGCTGGGTGTGGAATACGAATCAATCAGGCATTGCCGGGATTCGAACCCTGTTTGCCATATTGGATCCCGAGAGCTAGTTTTTGAGTATTTTGTCATATCTCAAGAACTTTTTAAGTTAAAATAATATTTTTTTTTTTTCAAAATTCGTACAACTTAAAGTGCGCCTATAGAATTTGTTTATTTTTAGATAATTACATGAAAAATAAATATTTTATTAAATATTATTTTTTTTTTATTATTTTATTTAATAATTGTTGAAAAAAATTTTTATTTTAAGGTATAAATTTTTTTACATCATTAGAAAAAATTTAATTTTACATGGCAAAATACAAAATTTGTGCGAAATCGGCCGAATAGTTTTTGAGAAATTAAATTTTCAAAACACGGCGTCTTTAAAATTTTATTTCCCAGGAAGAATTCAGCCGATTTTGTTTATATTTTGTATTTTGCCTACTAAACTTACATTCTTGAAAATGATAAAAAAAAAGTTGTATCCTTTAAAATTCAAACTTTTTTTTTACTATTTATAAATAAAATAAAAAAAAATAATAAATACTCACTAAAAGTTATATTTTCTATGCAATTATCTTTGGATAAACGAATTGCATTCATTTTTTTAATCACATAGGCCTTAACCATAAAGATAAAAGTTTTCAAGTGTGTGTTATTTGTTCATTGCAATAGTTTTTATAATTTGCAGCAATTACAATGTAATACGCTTTGCTCAAAATGTCTTATTTTTTACCGTATGATGATAATTATTAAGATGGTTATTATTAAGAATTAATTTGTGTTTTATTTCAATGAGCTTTCATTTGAAAATAAATTGTTCAAAATTGAATTAAAATTAATATTTTTTTTTCCTTTTGTGGTTTGCTATATGCCCTAGCCAATAGACAAATAGAAACATTATGCAAGGAGAAAAAATTGCGTTAAAATAATTGCACTGTATATTGATGACATTTCTGGCAAAAGAAAAAAAAATATTGTTGTTTTGTAAAACCAAAATATACGGTATTCAAACCATTCATTTGGTAATCTCTCCGTTCATTTTGTAAAAGTTTAATAGAAATTCTAGTTTTAAAAAATATAGTTCTCATTTACACACATTTAGTAAAAATACAAAACTGAAAAGTAAATTAAACTGAATAAATGGTTTTTATTCCACGCTCTGAAGTATCATGATAAAACTGCAGAATTTTTCTACATTTACCACACTTACTACCATTACTCGCCACATTTACTACCATTTTTTTTGTTGTTAATTTTGCCAAAAGTCATTAGCGTTTTGGTGGAAATTATTGAGCTTTCTTGGTGTTTCATTGAGCAAGAATACGGTATATTTTTCCATATCCTGGTAAAAGAGACCATTTTTTTTTTTTAAGTTAGGGGAGTATTTCTCTCTTATAAATCCTTTTCTTCCATTTTTTTAAAGCTAAGGAAGGAGAATGTAGATCTGAATTCCACTTTTTGCATGTAAACCATGATCCAAGAGAAATTAATATTTTTTTAGGAATAGTAAAAGATTAAAAATATGTTGGTATAAATATTTTACGAATAATAAAACTTATAAATGTATACACGAAATAAAAACTTATAACTATATGTTCTGCTTTTTTTGTCAATTGCCAAAATATTATGTAAGAGAAGATAACTTCGAAGGTTAGGAAATTTTGAATATAAGCATATTATTTCAGAGTTCAAACTCAATTTTTGTTGCATATTGCTAGGAAAAAACAATATTATAAAAAGTAAGAAAAGTTACTATACATACAGTCTAGAGTAATCTATTAATATATTTGGAAGAATCACTCATTTGAATTTAATCAATAAATTTTAATACTGATATTAAAGTATTAGTAGAACGTTTTTCCGATATATTTGATGCAAAAAATGATGAATTATATTTTCTGATCAATCCTTAATAAAAAAATTTGATTAAACCATTTAATTAGATTATGTAGCTTTCATATCTTTAAGCAAACATTGATTTTCTTTCCTTATGCTAATAAGCCTAAGTTTTTCTGTCGGCGAATAACTGAAAAAAGCTGCTCTTTAATAATCACTTTTCAAATTATAACACGGGGAATTTTTTATATTTTTCTTTCTTTTTTTTTAATTTTTCAACCTGAAAGGATCAACTAAAATACTTCAGCTATGACAGAAAATAAATTACGATGCCGACGATAATTTCTAACATAAATATGAAGTGGCTGCAGTAATTTATTAGATTAAGACAGTTGGGAATCTAGAATATTTCCTCAAGTCTTACCATTTATTAGAATACTTATCACACGAAGAATTAAATTCACGACTGCCACTTTATCACTAGACTGAGTTTGTGGAAACAAAAAATAGTAATTTTTTTTTTAATTATGAATGTTGATGTAATAATTCTAAGATTATGCAAAAACATTGTAATTAACTAAATTAAAATGAAAATTATAGTTTTGCATTTTTGTTATAATGCATTTTTAAAAGAATGTTTTATTAGCTTTATACATGAACTTCGTTCAAATGTTGACAAATATATATTTTTTTATCTCCTATAGTTTCTCAATAAGTTTCGGCTGTCTGGCACCACTTATGCGGTTGAAAAACAAAACACTAGTGTGTTAAGTAGCATTTTTTTAACAGAAGCATTTTACAGTAAAAAGTAAATTCATTTGCTTTTTTATTCACACTTTTGACTCTTTTAATTTATTAATTATAATAAACAAAACCATGGCTGATGAAGATGATTGCTTCTCTGTTATACAGAAAAGGGAGAGGGGCTCATTGATAGTTTAGGAAGGCTTCAGATATGTTAGTAAAAATTACCTAATCTCTTTTTCAGGTGGTACCAAAGCTGTCGATAATAAAAAATCTGGAAATATAATAGTGTCATTCTTAGGAATTAGGGAATTTATTGTCATTCTTAGAATTTCATTGTGATTTGCAGAGAGATTTTCCTGCAAGATAATGCCTCCATTTATGTTGCAAAATCTTCACAGAGTGTTTTTTTTTTTTTTTTTTTTTTGGATAATGGGGTGCACTTAATGAATGGCCTGTATATTTATTTAAAAGAAGAAAATGAAAGAGATTTTCTTCGTAGGACTGTATCAGAGTGGGTATAGTCGGGAAAAGTAAAAAAGTGGTGGCTACAGTTTTATAAAGTTATTAGGCATTTTATACGCCTTGGGTTTACGTCATTCTTGTGAATTCAGTTGGACTATTGTAACGCAGATATTTCATATACAAATGTTTTTGGTCGTTAAAAATTAGTGAAAATATTTTGTTTCATTGGTATTTTTCTATTAGTTTTTAATTTTTTGCTGGAAAGTGGCTACTTTGCTTATATAACAAAAAGTATCAGTTTCAGTTTGTAGCAGAATAGAGGACTGCAATATTTGAAAACTGGTGAAATATTGGTGCTAACGTCTTCCAAGTTATATGTTATGGTATGTTATATCATCTACTTCAAGTCATATTAAAACATGATGGATATATAAAACACACACGGATATATAAGATACTATTAAAAGTGGCTTTAATTCAATAGAACACCTTTTTTCCTCCTGTTTTAATTATTCGATGCGGTAATCGATGTGGACCAATTTAATTATTCCTAGTTATGAAGAAAATGAGCTACTCCTTATAAATATGTGCTCAGATATAAACTTTCTTAATATCTATGTTTGGATCTCATTGTTTTTCGTTGCGTCTCGTTATAGCAAAAAATTAAGGTTTCTTTATGTATTTGAGACGCACTTATTATGCACGAGAAATTATCTTTTAGTACTAGTAAAGATTATAATTTTAGATTTATCAACTTTTATCGGAAATTGAAATAAACAATGATAAATTTATTTACTCATGATAGCATTTTTAAGCTAATATTAGCAACATTTTGATTTCTTATAAGTAATAATAAATTAACTATAGGTCACATGACTTTCCTACACTAATTTTTCGAAGTTTAAAAACTCATGTAAACTTTTAAATATCATTCATATGCTTTATAAATTACTAACTAGAATTTATAAAATAACACTAAGCAAATTGAAACACTAAGCAAATAATTATTGATAAGCATTTATCATTTGTTGTTGTTGATTTTTATTAACATTTCTGGGCTTTAAGGAAACAACATTGATTTAGAGGAAATTTTTTTATCCTGTCTTAATAAAAACTTTATTATAAGCCAACATTTATAGCCTTTTTAATTTACAAGTATTGATTTTTTGGTATATATGGTCATTTAAAACCCTAGGTTTTAGAGAGCAAAACACTATAACTGCCATTTCTCAATTCAATCTCGTTGCCCTTGTAATTTGCAGATACTCTGAAATAAGCTAATGCTTAAACAAGTAGCTCAGGATGCTGATAATTCTAATGATAGTTCTGGACATTATGAGACTTGTATTATCTGTACATGACATTATCAGATTCACAATTAGTGTCGGTTTGAGACATAGCGTATCTGATATTGATATAATTTGCATATGAAATTACAGATATTTGTTATTCAAAATATTATAGTATAAATGAATAAATTTCAAATGTTATTGATAACACTACGGAATTGATAGGCAAGAATCATTGAATAAATTTCAAAACTACTTATATTGCAACAACATAATAATAAAAATATAATTGAATCATTCATTAATAACTCCTTATACAAAACTGGTAAGAGAAATTAAATGCCACCTTACTTGTATCTACCCTTATTATTCCCAATATTTACGTAATTCTGATATAATTAAAAAAAATTTACTTATTTTTAATATAGAACACCTCGTAATTTTTTTTTTCAGATGGTATTAAAATCTTTTCTGTAATATTTTATACACTGAAAGAAATGGTTTTTCAAAATTGAACATAAATTGGTTGACATAGCTCCAAAACAAAAATAGTTGAATTTGAAATTGCACTCATTATTAAATATAGTGACATGCTCAAAATTAAATCAGTTTTGAGAACCAGTCTGCATTTGTAAATAAGCATGATTGCAAAGTAAGAAAGTGTTGATTAACGATCTCAAAACATTCTTATTTCGTGAAATACAATTGGAATGAAGGTAACTGCTGTATTTGTTTTTCTAATTAGATTTTTCTTCATAATACTTAATCATTGTAAACTAATAAAGTTTAGGCTTCGTCACTTTGAGGAAGATGTATCAATTTGTCCCTCATGTGTCATTTTTAAGACTATTCAATTTTGAGTGTAGTTCTATATTCAGTGATAAGTGCATGGGTTTTAAAATTATATTTGTTTGGAAGCTAGTTTGGCCCATTTTTGCCCAATTTCGAGAAAATTTTTAATTAACATTGTAGCCTCATAAAATTTCTTAGGAGAATACTTACTAAAAGAGTTTTAGTTTGGTTTAGATAATTAAAAACTGTGGTCTTTTTATAAACTTAAAAACGTTTTTTTTTTTTTTTTTTTTTTTTTTTTCCGGGGGATATTGTAAAGATGCATTATTACACATTAAGGAAATGCTATTTGAACTGATGATTAGATTTTTGTTCAATATGTGTAAGATACAGTAAATAATTGAAATTTTTCACTGCAAGAAATTGCTTATTAGAAACATTTCACGTAGATGCAAAACAAAAACAAAATCATTTACCACATGATAACGAAATTTTGAAAATTTGATAAACGATAAATTTGAAATCATCTGAAAAAAATTTCCTTAAGATAAATTTTTTCAATTATTCGTACTTATTTTGTGTCATTATAAATATTTCAACTTATTATTTTAGGTTTCATTTGCTTCTAAATTTTAAAAAAAGCGAAAAAAAAATTTGTAAAGAAAATTTTGGTTATTATTACAAAAATTCCTTTGAACAGCAGGAATAAAATAAATAAAATTATTTCCCTTGAACAAACGATAAAAAATATAAAACTTTTAAAATTTCAAAATTTTTGCTACAGATAAATGCTGATTATAAAATAACAGTTTTTTATTGAACATAATTTTTTAATGTTTTTGTTGTTTTATCCTCCCATTTAAACTCATTTTGAACACTGCACTATTTCAAATTCTAAGGTAAATTTTTAAATCCCTTAGAAAAGAAATAGTACTTTAAAATATTAGAGCAAAATACTTTATATGAAACTCTTAAATTCTTAAGAAATGCATGTATTCTTGGTTTTTATTATTGATCTCAAGTGTTTATTTCTTTTTTAAAGGTTAAAACATTCTTCTTCATTTAAACTCTCTTCGTTTTACTTTTCAGGATTGCATTACACTGTCTTTTTTTTTCTCTTTTTTTTTATCTTAACTTTTTCTATCATTCTTTCAAAACTAAGTTTACACTTGAGACTAAGCTTTTTAATGGGTTTCAAATGTTTTGAGTTCTTTTGTTCTAAAAATCTTTTCTCCATTAGATATGCGCACTTTTAAGTACAAAAAAACTTCTATTCCATATGACTGCTGATGGTACCAACCTTTTATCCGCTTATTCGGAATTAAATATTTAATCTTGAATCAAAGATTATACGTATTTCATATTAAATAAGTGTTTAAAGTTTTTTTTTTAATTTTCCGCAAAGGCAGAAATCCTTTATAAGCAGTAACTCATAAAATCTTTAAGTTACCTGACAAAAAATTTCATTTTTAAAATTATTTTTACTGTACCCATTTAATTGTATTATATTACAGTTTAATTTTGTTATAAAAAATTTAACCTTTTTTTTTTTGCTTTATGTATGTCTGTAAATCAATAATCTCTCTATCAATAATGTATAAATTATTTTGCGATTTGCAATAATATCGTGAGGTATTTGTTGTTTAAGCATTTATTTTAGTCCTTTTTAAGCAGAATGTCTTATTAAAAACAGTGCAATTACAAACTTACAACGAGTCAATACGAGTTTATCTTGAAATTTTAAGACATGAAAAATTATTTTTAACAATATTTTACCAAACATATGCAGACGTTATTTTGTAGTATAATATTATAGATAATAAAGTACTGTTTAAATATATGTTGTTTTTAATTATTTCCCTATGAAATTAAAATTAAGTATCTTTATAAAATTTAAAATAGGAGACATAAATGAATTCAAATTTTTATGCGAGTAAGTCACTTTATTTAGGAAATTAAATTACGATCTAGTTTTTTTTTTTCAACTTTAGTTATTGTGCATTTTTATTCATACTACGAATAGAAGTGTGTTTTCGTCAGCCATTTACTATTTTATCTCTTATGCGATTCATTATATAATCGAAAGTTTATTGTATAAAAATGTTATGAATAAAATATTTTAATGTACCTTCCGTTGTAGAAAAGTTGTATATTATGTTTATGCATCGTATATAAATCTATGTTTGATTGATTGTAAATGTAGCATATGAACTAGACGAGAAAAACTAGCAGTAATGTATAGACTTACTTTTAGTAGACATACATCTATGTTTGTTTTCGAATACATCTTGAGTCCTTTCATGCATGGTTTAAAGATGATTTTTTAGTTTGATAAAATGAAGAGGTTAAGGCGGTTGTTTTCCATTTTCCACTACGATAATTGGTAATTACAGTTTGCTAATAATTTTAGCATAACATCAATGTTTGAATCAGCAAATCAAACCATCAATGAAATATTGTATAATTGGGTGATTGAAGTGATGAGTGTAGTATTAGGAGAATAGTTAGTAGGCAATCTTATTAATAAAGAGTTAGTTAGTTAATCGGTGACTCACTTCCAAACTAAATATAAATAAATGATAGTTTTACCTGCTACAGACAAAAATCAAAATTTCTATTTAAAAAAAAAAAAAAAAAAAAAAAAAAAAAAAAAAAAAAAAAAAAAAAAAAAAAAACTGAATATCATCTTTTAAAGTCATCCATTCTTCTTCAAATTAACAAAAATCTATCTCACCCATTTTATATCCTAAAGGTGATTATTCTTATAAATGAATGATAATTCATCGGAATTATTTTACGGAAAAAGATTTTGAAACAATTCTGACATGTGACATTTTTCTTTTTATCACACTGGCTCTGAATTAACTTCCTTACCCCATAAATGACCTGGCTTCTTTTACGACATATTTCACCACAGAATACAGATGTATAGATCTAAAAGTGGTTAGGTTGAGACATTTCCTTCAAAGTTCTACTTCAGAGCTTATGCGATAATTTGGCGAACTTAATGAAGCATGGTGAGATGGCGATAACTTCTGGCGCCGTTAGTGTTATCTTCTCGATATTACATTAAGAATGAAAATGGTGATGTTTCAAGTTTCGAGCATTTTTATGTTCTTTATTGTGAAATCATTTCATCTAACCTCAAAAATGAACCACATTATCCTTAAATGGTTAGAAGTGGAGGAATAAAATTTATTATTGCATTCTATTAGTGGGCACTTTAAGGATGCTAGTAATAATTAGAAGTTTTTTCTTCTATTTTCTAAAATTTTGACTTTCCTGACTCTTCTGACTCTTCCCGACTTTAAAATGATTCCTGACTCTTTCCTGACTCTTTTCTGACTTTAAAATAATTTCAATAGGTTTTATACAATCTTCATTAATTTATAAAATAAAAGGCACAGTGAATAAGAATGCACTGTAATATAGTAAACTGGTGATCTTTTTGGTACTGAAGGAAGAACCATCTACAAAACACATTTTGTTTTGTGCTTCAAAACTAGACTCCCGTTGTTTTTTATAGTTCATCTCATTAGTTTAGTACTGAAACTATTCTTTTTTCACACTATTGGTCATTTTATTTATTGTGTCCCGCTTATTTTCAATAAAATACATTATATCAATATAGTACGTTATAACAAAAAAGATCTACTCTTTCTTAAGCGAAAATTTTTCGAATTTATCAAATATGTTTTCTTTTTACTTTCCTGATAAAACTGTTTGGAAAATTTTGATTTTAAGCTCATAAAATATCAATTTATACACGTAATTTTGTTTCCAGTTACTTTTGGAAAATGCTTCTTTTTTCTCTTCATACTTGGATTTTTACTGTGCCACAACTAATTTAAATGAATTGTTAAACATTTTAATGAACAAGAATACAATGTTAGCAAAATTTTATGTATGAATCATTATTTTAATAAAAAAGTAAAATATTTTAATAAAAAAGTAAATTCATTATTTTAATAAAAAAGTAAAAGTTAAAAAAAAATTACATTTTGTTCTCAGAACAGTTTTTGAAATTTTTAATAACAATATATAATTATTCTCATTTTCTTTATGATTCAACAATCTTTGAGCTGAATTTCTCTATTCATGTCAATCATGTCAATTACGTCAATTCAATTACGTCACAAAATCATGTGATTCTATAAGAAGAAACGTGTGAATTCTCAAAAGTTTGACACAACTGTTTGTAACACACGTATAATTTCAGAACATTCTCAAATTTTATCAAGCTGGTTTTTATTCATCAAACTGTTTCTTTTGTTGGCAAGGAAGGTACATTTTGTTATCAAACATGATTCCTGATCTCGGTATGTAACGATGTCTGAATACAAGCTCAAACATATTTTTTCTTTTGGTAAGGATATAAGCATTAGTCCTAACCAATGTCCTAACCAAGTGATTTGTGATTAAACATTATGATTTTACCGGAATTCCTGACCTTCAAACACAATAAGATTTAAATTTTTTCAATTTTTAATAAGTGTTCGTTTAGAGCGGTACCTTCAAAAGTTAGTTTTGAGAATAAAGAGGGAAAGATTGAATTTAACACTAAGAAAATCTAAGACACCGTAGTAGTAAAAACGTTTCTCAAAAAGAACGATAAGTCTGGTAATTAACACCAGAATTTACAGTATTTAATAGAAAAAACACACATCGGATTTATTACAAGCAAAACAATCAAACATTAAATATTATTTGGGATCTCCATGGCCGTGCGACTTTCTCCTTTTGAAAAAAGCTCTAGAGCAAGGAGTTAACAAGTTCAATATCAATATGCTTCTTTAAAATTAATAGGTGTTTCTAAGCTATTTTCTGCATTGATGAAAAAAGCTAGTATATGAAAGAAAAACGATTTTATTAATTAATTGTTAAACACTTGTATACAGGCTTATCTTACATACACATTACAAAGTGCATTTCATATGCTTTAGTCAAGTTGGAGAGAGAAGATAGATAATGCAAAAGATATAAAAAATTCGAGAATGACATTAAAAAGGTGCATCCAGGATTAGAGAATGACTGAAAATTGTTATCTAGATTATACTGGGCGGTGGATGGTTTGGTGAATGTGGTACAGTTTAGTAATTATCACGATACCTATGTCATATAAAGTATATATTCGGCAAAATTTACTTTTCAACTTTGTATATTTTATCAAAAATGTGGTAATAAGAACTACATTTTTAAAAACCAGAACATCCGGTTAAACGTTACAATATGGACGGAAAAATTACCAAAAAGCATCGACTAAAATGAAACTGACTACTGTCCTAAAGTTTATTAGGAATAATGTAATAATATCAGAAAAAAACCTCTTATACCAATAACGAATGTTGGAGTTCTGCGATTGTATACAAGCAAGAACTCCAGCGTAAGATGATATACAGCGAGTAAATATAATTAAATAATATAAGCAAAATAATTAATATAAAATTAAGTCATCTTTACTGTTAAATTAATTAAAAAGTAACAGTACATTTAACTGTAGAAAACATGAGCTGTACTTAGAATAAAAAATGAACGTCAGAGGTATAGTAAACAATCAAAGATAAAAATTGACAAAATATGAGTAAAGAAAATTATATTTTTTCTGCCAAAATTCAATTTAAAATTAAAAAAGAAAACTCAAACATTTTTAACACCAACACTTAATTTCTGTATTAAATCCATTTATCTGTCTTCCTTTATATATCTCTATATATAAATTTAAGTCAAAAACTTTTTTTTTTCTAAATTCAATAGTTATTACATTTTATATCTTACTTTGAACGGAAGAACAAAGATGTGTGATTTCCGCAGAATGAGAAGATTTCACTTTTGCTGACTTTTTATTTTATTTTGCTCAGAAATAGTTTCTTTTCTTCTCTTTCGGTAATGAAGGCTATTCATTCGGAAATGGAAAGAGTAGAGGGGAGCTTCTGACTGGATGGTAGAAGAAATAGCTAAATCTATAATTACTTTCAAACAGAGTGACAATTTTCTTTGAAACATTCCACAAAATTCAGCGTGTCTTTCTTTAATACAATATAAATTAATAAAATTAAAAATTGTGTTTTAGGAAAAGATTCGGATTTTATTCTAAAGGTAAAGGTCCCAGTATTTGTTTAATATTATTAAACAAATTTTATCTGTATACAAATTGTGCAAAGAAAGAATAGTTATAATTGAAATATTAATTCATTAGTCTCTTACTTGCAAAACATTTGTTATGAATGCATATATAATAAATGTTGAGTGTTTAGTAATTATAAGAAAATTATAATAAAATAATATTTCAATAAAGCTATAAAAAGGAAACTGAGATAATTAAAAGATTTCAAATAATTCAACCTGTTAGTTTAAAACTGTTTGCTTTGAAACGACTAGTGAATATAGTAGATTGAATGCTTTTAAATTAAATTAACTTAAATAATATTTATTTCTCAACTTTGTTAAATAAATACAGACAGAATTATTATTTTCCTTCAAATAATCAAAACCATATTTGTACTGTTTGAAAAATTAAGAGTTTATTTATTTCCGAGGTAACGCCGTAAAATTCTAAAAAAATAACTACAGCATTAACATATTGTGAGTTTTAAACTGCTTATTTAAGATCTTTAAATATTGATTCCATGTTCTACTTCACTGCTACAAATCGTTACAAACATAGACAGACAAACAGATACACGAGAAAAGTTCACATAACTGCAAGTGAATTCACTACTCAGATTTTTTTTCAAACTTTTTTTCATTTGAAAATGTTGCTTTACCTTTTTTATTTATTTATTTATTTATTTTTGATTTTTAAATAGGAAGTGATAGAAAACGCATGTTACGAATTTATGAACAACGATAAACTGTATGCCGCTTATTGATGGTATAGGAACATTTCAATAATATCAAGAAGTACTTGTCTATAGTTTTTATGAATTAAATTATTCTTTGACCTAAAGAAAGACTCCTTTTGAGTATATTAAGATAAACATTCCCTTACCTTTATGGTTTCGTTATCGTATGATAACAAAGCTATCTTAAATATTTGTTACATTATCTTTACACACAAAGTAAAGATAATAACTAATATATATTCTAAAAAAAACAATATATCACCTTTAGAATCTAAGAAAAATATATTCTATTTGAAAATTGTTTCTAATAGGATGAACCAGATGTAGTTGGAGTAGTTCGAAAAAAATTCTGCTTAAGAAGATTTTGTGATATAGAGCATGCATACATGAAACATCTAAACTTGAATTTTACATAAAACATTAAAAAGTGTGTTAAGTTTAAATTGAAAATTTACTTTCTTTCTGTTTAGTTTTTGTCTAAAAAGTGTGTTAAGTTTAAATTGAAAATTTACTTTCTTTCTGTTTAGTTTTTGTCTACATACGTTGAAAGGAATTGAGAATTTATATCAATGTTAGAGTTTTAAGACCCGCTATATTTATATTTATGTCAAATGCTTCTTGTAGTAGGCCACTAAAAGATAGAGATTTGGCGTCGTATATTCTTGTCAAGGGTTTCAACAGAAAATAAAGTAAATGATAAAATATAAAGTAGGATAAGGAGAAAGAGAATGTTTTAGAAACACGACCAAAAATCAAGATTGAGAGTCTGAAATCTCAGTTTTATTTCTGGTCTTTCTTATACAAAATACTTTTTTTTTGATACATGTTAAATTTTAATGCTCGCTTCTTTAGAATGATGAAATAGTATTTCAAATAATTACAAAAAATAAAAATATTAAAGTATTCATTTCATTGATATAGAATATAAATAAAATATTGAATTATTAAAATACTTTCAGCATTAATGTATTTACAGTTTATTCAATATATGTATAGGGATAAAAGTCAAAGCTTCAAAACTAATAAAACAATTAAACTGGTTACTTATTAACTGAGAAGTGCTTAGTATTTAGACCATTTGAGCTTCTAAAAATAAAATGTTTCTATTGGATTCAATTGTTAGTAAAATAATTTCGTAATTGAACACTAACTTATAAACATGAATTGTAACCTAGTTTAAATAACATGCACAGAAATTTAACATCTGGACCCCTAATAACCAGCTTGGAGCATGACGTACTGTGTGCTATAATAAGGTTGAACATTAAGTTCCCATCTTTTTAAAATTTTTAAAAGTTTAAAATATGGGTCATTCCATTTCCTCTGTCAGTTCGTCATTTCATTTGACGCAAATTTTCGTGCAAAAGTTTGTTGGTTTTATATATATTCCTGATGGTTGGGGCGTCTTTGAGATTCAAATTTCTGTTTTTAAACTTGGAGTACCAATCACGAACGGTTCTTTTAGCTGCGTCACACTTTCAATAAACAAAACAGATAGATCGAGAAAATTTTGCGATTTAAGAATCTTGATTAAAAGCAATAAGGAATGGAGGTGTTGAAAATATTCCTTCTAATATAAGGGTCTAAAACTTAAATTAAAAAATAAAAATTTAAACTAAAATAAATTTATTTTCTTGATTACTGTTACTAAACACTTCGGAAGAGAGTACATAATTTCCGTATTCCCTATCTGACAAAGGGTTTCATAAAAGATTTTCTACGAATTAGTTAAAGATTGTATTCGTATGAACTATATATTTGAGTTTAACTCAAAACTATACTTTCAAAACAGTATACTTAAATATTTGATTTATTCTGAACGAACATCTTTTTGAAATGCAGAAATGTCAGTTAAATAATTTAGCTGACGGTTCCCTCTTTATAAATAAAGTAAATTTATTTAAATTGAAATGACTGATAATTTTTAACTGTTGAAAAATATTTAAACAATTCCTAACGTACATTTTTTTGAAATGCAGAAAATTTAGATTTCTTTATCGACATCTTTTGTTTTGTTTTAAATTACTCAAAATAAATATACGTGGAAAAATGACTAATTTAGTGACAATTTGTTCTTATATAAATAAAATTCATTTAATTCAGTTAAAATGACTGATAATTATTAGCATTTCAATTAAGTTTTTTTTTGTTAAAATTATTTAAAATTTTCTTGTTATATAGAATTGAGTCAAACGTTTTTTTTTTTTAAAGCATTGAAGTAGCCAAACATTTTTATTTCTTTTTATATTGATAAAATAATAATAATAATAGATGGTTTGAATTTTAC